>NW_021024952.1:779152-844606 GCF_004153795.1 Camellia sinensis
CGAGCCCTTAACGAGCCGAGTCGAGCCGAGCTTGTTCATGAACAGCTCGGTTCGTTTGCAGCCCTATGGGTAATGAAGACATCACAAAATGCCATATAGGAGACAACTTATCTAAGAATTTAGTATTAAGAGTTTGGAGACTTCTCATGTTTCATTACATTTGTTTATATATATACTATATATATATATATAGTATATATATATTTTATAGTTACGTCCTTCACTAGATAGTCAGTTTTCTTTGAGTGCTTAGGAAGGACGTATTTCCTACTCTTCTACTAGACACTTACCTAGAAGATCCTTTCCTCTCTTTTTTTATTATTATTATTATTTGGGATAAACTACACAATTGGTTACTATTAATACTATAGTTTTATATAGATTTCACTTTAGTTTTCATTGTAATATATAATTTTATCAATTTTGTCCATATACTTTCATTTTAATTCCAATATACTCCATCTATCATATTCTGTTAATATTTAAATGGAAAAAAAGAAAAGAAATGACATTTGCAAAATTAGAGGGACAAAATAAAATTCTGGTAAGACTTATTAATTTTTATTTATGAGAGGGAATTGCTAACATGCACATGTCAATCGAAAACGTTAGTTTTCTATGCAAAACAACAATGACAAACGACAATGGAATCATATTAAAATAGAAATGAAAATATGGTATTTAAATTGTTGAAATTAAAACTACGAAAATTAAAATGAAATTTTGTTCAAACCATGGAGATCAATGATGCAATTTATCATTCTCTCTAGTCCTCTGTTCAGTTTGGGTCATAGGTCAACCATGGACCCTCACTTTAATGATTTGATATGTTAATTTTATTAGTGTACAGATCATTCATAAAAAAAAAAGAAAAAAAAAAGAGCAGATTGATAGTCAAACAATATGTTTCAAAATTATACTTGTGGGGACATAATTTTTGAGTGACAATACGTGACCGAGGTGTCACCGAAGTGTCAGCTGGGGAGCCACGTGTCCTGATCATAACGCCGAGGTGATCTCGGCTAGGCCGAGGTTATCAGCGAGAATACCGGAATCTGGGATAAGCGGATAAGGGACAAGAATCCTAGAATGGGAGAGGACTTCAGTTTGGATAAAGATAAGACTCTTAGAGAGTTTATCCCAATCCTACTGGGAGTCCAAGATTAGCAGCAATCCTAAGTCCATTGAAGCTAGGCTTCTATTGGGACTAGGATTGTGTTGGCTATAAAAGAGAGGCACCCCCATGGGTCTAAGGTAGGCTTTTTATGCTCTGAATAGTGAATTGAGCACTTTATCTATCTTTGAGAGATAACTAACTTGATCATCGGAGTGCCCCCGGGTAGACGAACCACCGCCGGAATCTCTTCTTTCTGTTGCAGGTCATTCAGGCGCCATCTATTCCGCCAGTGCTCTCCAGTTGAATACTAAGTTAGCAGTGTGGTCAGAAATTAGCACACACAATTTGGTGCCGTCTGTGGGAAAGAAAGGAGAATAGATGGCCAACGACGGACAGAAAGAGAAGGTTGGGGACGACACTCCAACTGGAAGTGGGAAACCTATTGACCTTGACGTCGAAGAAGACAACTGTAACGAAGAGACCCGTGATGGGAGTCACGGAGGAAAGGACGTCAGCCAGGAGGGCGACGTACCAAAGAAAACGGACCGAAGCAGGTATTACAATGAGGACGACCACCAGGTATGGAAAGAAAGATGCCTGCAGAGGGATGATGAGGTAAAGGCCATGGCGGACAAATTGGCGGACCTACAAACCGTGGTCAATTTCATGATGCAGAACAATGTCATACAGCCACCATTTCCCCTGTAAGATACGCCGATTCCAACGGCCAAGAAAGATACCCGAAATGATGGGCAAAAACCAGTCCCTACAGTTCCCCAGCACACCAGGAGCGAAAAACACTCTCACCGGCCTTCAAGGGAGGTCGGACGAGGAGAGTCAAAAAGGGAAGAATCTAGAAGGACGCATCGCACCAAGGACGCGCACCCCAAAGAACATCGGCATGTTCAAAGGCAGGAGTTGTGCTTCGACACAACTAATGGAGAAAGGTCAAAGAGGGCCCACAATGAAGCTGAGAGTAGTGCACCGAAAAGGCTGAAGTCAGGAGATAGCCAAGCTCCCGGACGGACCAAGGAGGATCTAAGGGATTACTTACTTAGATCACTTACAGAGGAGGCAACAAGATGCCAAGGTAACCTCCCCGGTCAAGCCGAGAACGCCATTCTTGGTAAAATTGGACAGATTCGAAGCCCCGAAGAGGTTTAGCATGCCGAGATTCCAGATCTACAACGGTAAGTCGGACCCCAACTTTCACGTCGGCTTGTACCTGAACTCGATGGCATTATACACCGGGAACGAGCCGTTGCTTTACAAGGTGTTCCCCTCATCTTTCGAAAAAATTGCATCGAACTGGTTTCACAAGTTGCTGAAAGGAACTGTGAAAACCTGGGAAGGCCTGGCCGAGATGTTTGTGGCCAGGTTCGTGACAAACAAGCTGCAGCCATTAAGGGTGGATGCCCTGATGACCCTGAGAATCAGCGAGGACGAAAGCCTTAGGGCCTACGCAAAAAGATATTATGAGGTATTTAATCGAATACCAGGATACAACCAAGAGGTGGCGGTTGTGTCATTTAAAAACGGCCTAAAGGATGACTGCCTGCTTCGAAAATCATTGGCAAAGACATTGCCTAAAAGCATGGAGGAGCTTATGGCCAGGATTGAAAAGTATGCCAGGGCCGAGGAGGATACGCCGGGGACAAGGGCGCCAAAACCAGAGAAGAAAAATGGCTCGCCAAAGCGAGGCCGAGGTGATGGTGGCTACAACAAACCATAAATAGGATTAAGGGCTGCTCAGGTAGTCACAACCGCATTCCAAATTCCGGTTTACAAAGTCTTGGAGAAAATTCGTAATCAGCCTTACTACAGAGCACCAGCAAGGGTACCAGGCGAGTTTATGGGAAGAAGCCTTAACAAGCACTGTGCTTACCATAATGAAGCTGGACATCTGACTCAGGGGTATAAAGCCCTGAAGACACATCTGGAAGACCTGGTAAGACAAGGCCATATAAGGGACATGGTAGATGAAGCCAGGACAAGGGAAGGGTAGGCAAGACTGCCCCAGGCACCAATAGCACCACCCCCACCGGCACCACAACCACAGGCAGGCGGACCTCGAGTGATCAATGTGATCCACTCAAAGGTAAATGAGAATGAGATAAGGGGGGAAACCCAAAAGGTAAAACACCTTCAACATGTATACCAGGTCGGGAAAAAGAGACCTAAGGCAGGCGAAAGCCAAGGACCAGCGGTGTCCTTTACTGAGGAAGACCTGGAGATGGTGCAGCATCGGCACAACGATGCCTCAGTAATATCCCTCCAGATTGGAGAGTGCCAAGTGAAGCGCATCTTAGTTGACCAGGGCAGCTCTTGTGACATCATATATGTCAAATGTTACAAGGGGCTTGGCCTTCACCAAGATGACCTGGAGCAGTCCAATGGCTCAATGATTGGGTTCAATGGAACGTCGACGTAGCCACTGGGAGCAGCAAGTATAGAGGTGCAGGCTGACACCAAGAGGATAAAAACAAAGTTCACCATAATCGACACCCCCTCCCCTTACAATGCAATTCTGGGAAAACCATGGCTGCATGCAATGGGGGTTGTTCCCTCAACATTGCACCAGCTGCTGCGATTTCCAACAGAGCATAGGATAGAGGAGGTTAGAGGGGATCAAGTGCAGGCAAAGAATTGCTCCATGGCAGCAATGAAATCCACCTACAACATACAGGAAGCAAAACCAGTAGAGGTTGAGGATGAAGACATGGAAGTCCTGGAGGACGTCGGCAAAGAGCCAGCCGAGAAGAGTGAGGAAGCCCTGAAGAAAGTCCTTGTCCAACAAGGGGACTAAGAACGCTTCTTCCTTCTTGGCTCGGGCTTGGCCGAGGAAGAAGAAAAAGAACTGGAGGCGTTCTTGAGAACAAACATTGAGGTGTTTGCCTGGGCGCCTTACGAGATGCCTGACATTGACCTCGAGGTCACTTGCCACTGACTGAATGTGGACAGGTCAGCTAAACCTGTAACCCAACGAGCCAGAAAGCCGACGTTGACGCACGTTGAGGTAGTAGAAGAAGAAGTGGACAGACTGCTGGAGGCTAGAGCCATTTGAGAGGTAAGTTACCCGACATGGTTATCAAATACGGTTGTTGTGAAAAAGAAGAATGGGAAGTGGAGGGTCTGTGTGGACTTCACTAGCCTGAACAAGGCTTGTCCCAAAGACAGTTTCCCATTACCCAAGATTGACCAACTAGTGGATGCCACTTCAGGGCATGGAAGGATGAGCTTCCTGGATGCTTACAGGAGGTACCATCAGATAGCCATGTACCCGCCAGATGAGGAGAAGACTGCGTTTATCACCCCAAAAGGGCTGTATTGCTACAGAGTGATGCCTTTTGGGTTGAAAAACGTTGGAGCAACTTACCAGAGATTGGTAACTAAGATGTTCAGACATCTAATTGGCAAAACAGTGGAAGTTTACATAGATGACATGGTCGTGAAGACCAAGGAACCTGAAGGCCATCTGGCTGACCTAAAGGCAGTCTTTGACATCCTTAAAACATATCGGCTCTGACTCAATGCATCGAAGTGTGCATTTGAAGTGGCGTCTGGTAAGTTCTTAGGATAATTGGTAACCAGAAAGGGCATTGAGGTAAGCCCAGATCAGATCAAGGCTATCTTAGAACTAAAGAGCCCAACATCAGCAAAACAAGTGCAGATGTTAACTGGAAGGACTGCAGCCCTGAACAGATTCATAAGCAGAAGTTTTGACAAATATAAGCCTTTCTTCAGCTTAGTAAAAAAAGCCACAGACTTCTTATGGACTGAAGAATGCAAAGCCGCCTTAACCGACTTAAAAAAGTATTTGACCACAGCTCTAGTTCTCTCAAATCCAGTACCTGGAGAGGAGCTGTTCTTATACTTGGCAGTTTCAGAACATGCAGTAAGTGCAGTGGTAATCCAAGAAGAAAATGGAGAACAAAGGACAATTTACTATGTAAGTAAAACCCTTGCAGATGCAGAGACCAAATTTCTACCCTTAGAGTAGTTAACACTGGCTTTACTAATGGCCTCCAAGAAACTGAATTATTGCTTTCAAGCCCACAAAATTGTAGTGTTAACTGAACACCCCTTGAAGTCCTTGTTGCAGTAAGGAGATCTGACAGGAAGAATAGCCAGATGGACAGTGGCCTTGGGCTAATATGACTTAGAATTCAGACCTAGAACAACAATCAAAGGCCAAGTTTTGGCTGATTTCGTGGCCAAATTCACACCAGGTTCCATCACACATCAGGCTCCGTTAAGCCAAGGTGTGCGATGTCCAGGTGAACAAGAAAAAACCCAGCAGGGGACAACAAAACAAAGGACGGAAGATAAGCTCAGGCCCTGTAGTATTTACATCGGTGACTCATTCCGGTTGTTCGTTGATGGGAGTTCAAACTGACAAGGAGCGGGGGCAGGAGTAGTGCTAGTATCTCCGGATGGGCAGATACTGGAACAATCCATTTGTTTAGGGTTTAAAGCCTCAAACAACGAGGCAGAGTATGAAGCACTAATCGCAAGGTTAAAGTTGGCAGCAGCCATGGAAGCCGATGAGGTAATAGTCTTTTGTGACTCCCAGCTTGTAGTTAATCAAACAATAGGGGAATTTGCAACCCAAGATGAAAGGATGTCGGCCTACGCAAAGGAAGTAGGCAGACTGGTAGCCTTATTTCAAAATTGCCGACTACAGCAGTTAAGCCAAGATGACAACAGCCATACCGATGCTCTGGCCAACCTAGCTAGTGCAATGAAGCCTGGAAAGGCAAGAACAATAATGGTTGACTACTTGTTAGATCCAAGCATAAAATCACTGAGCAAAAAGCATAAAGCAATGTGTGTGGAGATGGGACCAAGTTGGATGGATATAATAGTAGTATTCCTTAAAGAAGGAAAATTTCTAGACGACCGAAAAGAAGCACACAAGATCAAACTGAAGTCGGCAAGATTCAGTTTGACAGCAAAAGGCCATCTCTATAAAAGATCCTTTACTGGACCCCTCCTAAGGTGTGTGCATCCTGCACAGGTTGAAGACTTTCTATACGAAATACATGAAGGAGTGTGTGGAAGCCACGCTGGGGGCAGGTCACTTGCTCATAGGGCCATTACTCAGGGGTATTGGTGGCCCTACATGCAGAAAGATACTGAAACTTATGTCAAGAAGTGTGAGAAGTGCCAAAGGTTTGCACCCTTGATACACCAACCAGTAGCAGACTTGAACCCAGTGTCCAGCCCTTGGCCATTTGCCCAATGGGGCATGGATCTTGTTGGAAAACTGCCCCAAGCAACTAGACAAAGGAAGTACTTGCTGGTAGCAACAGAATACTTCACCAAGTGGGTAGAAGCAGAACCCCTTGCCAAGATTCGGGACGGTGATGTGAAGAACTTCATATGGAAGAACATCATCACCAGGTTTGGAATCCCAAGAGCAATAATAGCTGACAATGGCACACAGTTTGACAGCAAGCTAATCAAGAGCTTCTGTGCAAAGTTCAAAATCAAGAATTATTTTTCCACCCCAAGTTTTCCTCAAAGCAATGGAGAAGTAGAAGCATCAAACAAAGTTATCTTAGTTGGGATTAAGAAGAGGCTGCAAGCAGCAAAGGGAAAGTGGGTGGATGAATTGCCCAGTGTACTCTGGGCATATCGGACTATGCCTAGAAGATCAACTGGGGAATCCCCATTTGCCATGGCTTACAGCGCAGAAGCAGTCATTCCTCTGGAGGTCGGCATCCTAGGGATCAGAACCTAGGGAGTGGAGAATGGCACTAATGATGTATTTATAGCCCGAGATCTGGATCTGCTGAAAAAGAGAAGGGAGAATGCAGCAATTCAGCTAGGGGCATACCAGCAGCAGCTTGCCAGGGCTTATAATAAAAAGGTAAACCCGCGAGAATTCCAAGTTGGTGACCTCGTCCTGAGGAAGGTCGTCGGCAACAAGAAGGATCCCAGAGAGGGCAAGCTTGGCCCGAATTAGGAGGGACCCTATAGAATCATCTCGGTCTTGGGCAATGGGGCATATCGGCTTGTGGACTGTGAAGGCAAAGAATTGCCAAGACCCTAGAATACTTGCAATCTGAAGTTTTTTTATCACTAGATTTTCTTGTTTTCTAAGTTTTCTTTTTTTTTTTGTTATTAGCAGAAGTAATAAAGTTTTAGCTTGATCTTTGAACTTGTGTGATGTGATTGATCGGATACTTGACGATGTTTCTAAGCGAAACATGACGAATAACTTAGACTTATTATATGGCAGAGTAGAGCGTTTACTTGCATATAATAGAGTTGAACTAAGTTAGCGATGTTTCTAAGTGAAACATGACAAATAACTTAGACTTATTATATGGCAGAGTAGAACTTTTACTTGCATATAATAGAGTTAAACTAAGTTAGCGATGTTTCTAAGCGAAACATGACGAATAAGTTAGACTTATTATATGGCAGAGAAAAACTTTTACTTGCATATAATAGAGTTGAACTAAGTTAGCGATGTTTCTAAGCGAAACATGACGAATAACTTAGACTTATTATATGGCAGAGTAGAACTTTTACTTGCATATAATAGAGTTGAACTAAGTTGGGATAACCTGGACTCAAGTACATATCAGTCAAATTAACACAGAGGCCGAGGTTGGTTACCTCGGCCAGTCTTTGTTTGAACATAACCTCTACAACAAGGTCAAAGCCCCAGGCTTAAATGAGAACCCAAGTGGAACTTAGGTTCACATTAGAGGACAGATGGCTGGAAAATGATGCTTGGAAGATTGGTTTAACACTTGTTGAAATTTGAGAAAAATTTACAAGTTGAAGTTAAACCGATGTCATGTTTAACACCTGTTGAAATCTAAGAAAAATTTACAAGTTGAAGTTAAATCGAGATCATGTTTAACACTTGTTGAAATTTGAGAAAAATTTACAAGTTGAAGTTAAACCGAGGTCATGGTTAAACACTTGTTGAAATTTTTTCGAAAAATTTACAAGTTAAGCCAAGGTTGTAACAGAAAAAAAAAGTACTTGCGTACTTGCCGAAATAAAAGTGTTGGCTTGTTTAATCGAGGTATATCACCCCCGAGAACATTGCACAGTTAAGGTGTATGAAGAAGAACATACAAGCATCCAAAAGAAAGGAAGTTATATTTACATTCGAAAGAAGGCACGTTGGCCAGCTAAAAGCTTTACATAATCAAAATGCAAGGAACAAAAGAAAGGAGAAAAACATCAAAGCTAAGACTCTTCGGCGTCTCTGGCTGGTTGGGTCTGGAGTTCAGAAGACGGCTGAGAAGACATCTCGGCGGCCCTCTCAGCCGCAAGCTTGGCATCGATTTCTTAAACAATTTGGTCAAGGCTCTTGTCGGCAATAGGCATGTCCGAGGTTACTTTCTCAGGAGGAATGTCTTTGGAGACCTCACCTTCCTCATCCTGAGTCAAGTCCAAGACTTGCTCATTCAGAGTAGCGAATTTGGCCCCAGCAGCTTCCTTCGTCTTCCTGACCAAAGCTTCCTCCTCAGACTCAGAATCGTCTTCGGATTGGCTTGGAGTAGGGGGCAATGGCAAGGGGAGGTCGCCGGCATTCTTGAGAGGGGAGTCCTCAGGGACATCTATCTTTTTGAGGACAGCCATCCAACCAAGGGTGAAACCCTTGTTGCATGCCTGCCTCACTTGCTTCTTGTAGTCCTCCTTGACGTCGGTCGCCCCCTCAGCGTACGTCTTTTCATCACCAGCCTTGATCTCAGCCTCTTTGGTGGCCAAGGCAACTTGAAACTCCTTTTGGGCCTCGACCATCTTTTCTTCGGCCTCGATCTTTTCGGCCGTAAGGACCTTGGCAATGGCCTTGGCAGCATCAGCCTTTTCCTCAGCCTACTCCTTTGCTTTAATGGCCGCCGCGGCCTGGTCGGATAAAGTTTTCATCTTGGCCTCAGTCTTTTTGATGGTCTTTTGCAAACTAGAGACCTCCCTAATCTTGTTGGCCAACTCCTTCCTCATTTCAAAAGCTTCATTGAGAAGGAGGGGGCGTGCTGGATCGCCTGAAAGAAAATGGACAGAACAAAAATTAATAGAAGTTCTAAAAGTATGAAAGAATAGAGAAAGAAAAATACCAAGTGTAAGAGACTTACTTGAACAGAATGCTGGAGCATCAGGGCGAAGTTTTCATACTCGCTCATCTCGGCGTTTCGGTTAAAATCGTTTGGAAGGAGCATAGCCGTAGAAAGGGCGATGCCGACTTCGAGATCAGTCGCACTGTCGCCAGCTCTGACCGGCTTGTCATCGATGGTGATCGGAGGGGCCCAGGGGGCATCTAGCATCATTGGCCCCAAGGTTGTGGCCGACTCAGACCTTGGCCTTTTTGACCGAGTGGATTGGGATGGTTCGGCCACGATGGGCCTCTTCTCAGTGGCGGAAGTGGTCTTTTCACTCTCAGCCAATTTTGAAATTGGCAAGGTGTCCTCAGTATCAATCTGAGTCACCATTGCCTTTAGCTGAGCCTTCTTCAGTCTTCTTTGTTCCGGCTTTGGTTGAGGCTGAGATGGTGCTAGTTGAGCGTCAACGGTGGTAGGGATGTCGGCCAAAAGATCCTTTGCGACTGCTTTTTTGCGGCCCATCTCAGCGGCGATTGCAATTCGGCGTCTTCGTCGGCGTTGAGATGGAGGGATCAGATATGGAGCCGAAGTTGATGGTAGCTCAGCTGGATCAGAGGTTGATCCCTGATCTGGCCGAGATGATGATGTTGTCGGAGGTGTAGTGGCGGACGGAGGAGACTTGCTCTTCTTTTTCTTCGGAATGTCGGGAAGAATCGACATATAAGTCGGGATGAAGTTAAGCAATAAGGGGGCTCTCCACTTGTGAACTGGCAGGTCTAACAACTTTTTCAAGCCTTTGCTCGGAAAAAAGGACTTGCGGAAATCCTTTGCCGGCTGGGGAAGAGCTGTAAGGAAAACAAACGTTAGAACAAATAAATGAACAAAGTATTGAAGACTTTGAAAACAAGTAAGTATAAGCACATAGCTCTTACCATTACCCTCTACAAAAACTGTTCAGCTAAGAGGGTAGAGGTGGAGGTCCTCATTTGGAGCGAACTCCCAGTTCTCTGAGACAATGAAGTAATTGTCCTCAGCTCCCTTGTTGGAGTTTGGGAGGTCGGCAACAATTTTATACTCTGTGGACCTCGGTTTGAGGTAGTAAATGTAGCCTTTCTCTAACTTAAGGCCACACATGGTGTAGCAGTATTGGATATCGGCTAAAGTTACCCTAGCATTCTCTTGTTTGGCTAAGGCTATTATACCGTTGATAACTTGGTAAGAGTTGATAGCAAGCTACATTGGGTTCAATTTATAGTTGTAGACACCCCATTTTTGACCGCCTTTAAGACTTGGACGCGACTGATGGTTTTGGAAGTTGTGCAGTGCAAAGGGTCGATTTCTTTGGCAAGAAGAGAGTCAAATCTCCACTTCGTACCCCTTTTTGGACCAAAACAATCTTGATCAAAAGATTTTAGACCTTAAAATCCTCTCTTTCAAAACGTTTTTGAAATAAAGTTTTTACGATGTTCCGAGGCATGCATTTTGTCAAATGTTGCGCTTTTCGGTAAACCGAGTAAGGACAAAGTGGAAATGAACGAAAGAGAGATGAAATATTTGAAAAATATTTCAAAACACCTTGTCTAGGGGTTTGGAGTTGAAGAAAAGAGGAGAAGAGAAAGCAAAACTAGTTTGGGAGAAGTTCGGCATGAATCCGGAGAGGACCAAATCTGCGCGGCTTCACCGAAACGGGCATAACTCTTTGCACAGGAGGAATTTTAATGCGAGGTTGGTTCCATTGGAAAGATAACTTCTGGGGCTTCAATGTTGCCACATGGCCGACCAGAAAATCAGATGGAAGACCAGAAAAATCAGGTGGTCCAAAGTGGTTTAGCATGAATTTGGGAGGACCAAAAACTGCGCGGCTTCAACGAAACAGGCATAACTCTTTTCACAGGAGAAATTTAGATGTGAGGCCATTACCATTGGAAAGGAGACTTCCGGGGCTTCATTTCACACTCAAGAATCTCCTAAAACCAAGTCCGGGTGGGGGAGATATGGTTGGTTGAAGTCTGGTTGGACCGAATCTGCGCGGCTTCACCAAAACAGACATAACTTTTTGCATAGGAGGAATTTTAATGCAAGGTTTACGGCATTGGAAAGCTAACTTCAAGGAATTCATGGCCGACCATCTTTAGACCTTGAACCTTTTGAACCCTGGTCGGCCGACCAAGGCAAGTGGTCGGTCGGCCACTTGAACTGGTCGGCCAGCTACCCTCTGTTTTGTCTCTCTGAGTGTGTTCCAGCTGTGCCAGCTGGGAGCCATTTGCAGCATCCTCCATATACGTGTATGGAGGATTTTCAAAGTTGTTTTTAGCTTCCAAGAGAAGCTTTAGACCTCTTTGTCTATATAGGAGGTCCTCTCCCTCCTTTGGGTTGGTTAGAAAAAACCTGCTGAGATATACACCCATTTCCCCTCCATCTCTCTACTTCAAGCCTTCAAACACCCTTGTTCTTGGTCATTTTACACTACAACTCCTAGCCTACCACCTCCACCATCCATTCCAGCCCCTTGAAGCTGATTTCTAGAGGTTGAAGGTTCACTAACCTGGCCCAAAAGCTCCAGCTTTGCTGCTCTTCAAGGGTAAGTGCCTATTTCCCTTAAACTTGTATTTTTTTGCTCCATTGATTAGCCCTACTTGCAAGTATTTCTGGGCTTCAACATAAACTGAAAAAGTTCTTATTTTGAGCCCCTCTTCAACTTTGTTAAAGGACACTTTGCTATTTTAGGTCATCTACTTCCCCTTACCCTCTATCTTTCTTTTAGGGCTATTTTTGCATCATATTTTAGCCCTACTTGTGAACATTTTCAAGAGTTGTCATAAACTGAAAAAGTTCTTATTTTGAGCCCCTCTTCAAGTTTTATTCAGGTCATTTTTCTGTTTGGGGTCATCCTCCCCTATGCATGCTTTATTCCTTCATGATTAGGGCCATGCATTAGAGCACTTGCATTGGCCATGGTTTGGCCTCTTACCTACTGAAATCCAGTGGATTTTTAGTGGCTTAGATGTATTTTTGAGGGCCAAAATTAGAGGGGGGTGGCCCCTCTCTCCTTGTCTTGTTTGGGGGTCTTTTGGGCCTTCCAAAGGGACCCTATTTTGCATGCATCGAAGTCATGTTTCAGACCTCATTCTATGAGTTTTGGGGTCTGCCTTGGCTCTATCCAAGGCCATTTTGGCCATGTTTTATGTCTACAGTGCATGTGTAGAACAATTCCATTCAAGGCCTTTTGAGGGGGCCTTTCTTGGCATGTTTCCTAGACTGATTTCAGGGCCAATTTTGTGAGTTTTAGGGCTGTCATAACCTATTTCCAGAGTTGGTTTGGTCTTGCTAAGTGTCTATATTGTATGTGCTTAATGACCCCTTGTATGGCCCTCTAAAGGAGCTCATCATTTTTGCACATGTTGGCTGCATTTCAATGATTATTTGGACATAATTTCACATGTTTTGTTCACTGATTTTTGCTGGTTTGATGAGATCTCACATGCTTCACATACATGCCATGTAAACCATGTTTGCTAGTCAAAGTTGCATGCCATTTTAGTCTATCATGCTAGCATCTTTTGGTCATGCTTTGAATTAGAAATGTTCATGTTTAGGGCCTGCCTTGGCTCTGTCTTTGTGCTCCATGGTCAAGTAATGCATGCTTTGTATAGCTATAAGTCAATACATGTGCATAGTTTTGAATTTCGGGGCTCATCTCATGCATCGGGTGCCATATATCTATGATTCGGGATCATTTAGCATCATGTTTCAGTGCTGGAATTTACATGTCTGTATGCTTATTTCATGCCTTGCCATGCCTTGTTAGAGTTGCACGTTGTGCCTTAGGTTTGGTCCTCGGTTTGCGTGCATGTGTGCACGCATTTCGGTGGTCTCATTTTCATCTTTTGGCCGCTGATATGAGTGTGGCTGAGGTCCACTCATGTTGGTGTAAGTCCATGTTTGCATTGTATATGCCATTTCAAATCATAGCATTGCGTATGCTAGGTTGTATGTTAGAGCATTGTGTATGCCTTGCTACATCGTGCATTGTGTATGCCATCTCATAGCATTGCGTATGCTAGGTTGCATTTTAGGATTGCATTCATGCATGTCATGCATATTGCATTGTGTTTGGGATAGGAGTTAGCCCAAGCACAGGAAACGAGGGACGTTTCGTACTCCGAGTGACGAAACGTGTCTCAATTCCCGGTCGCCGACACTCCGGATTACCCATGATGGAGTTTAGGTCTTGTTGTGTTTATACGTGCATTCATTTCACATCGAGTCGTGCAATTCGACCCCTCGGCCATCATGCATCGAGATGCGTGATTGGTGGCACGAGGATCGAGGACTACACTCCCTGAAGAGTAGTCATGCATATATGTGAAAATACTGTAGCCATGCCCCTTTCTTGCTCTTCTGTTGCAGCAACATCACAGAATCAACAGCCTCTATCGGAGCTTCGTCGCAACAACATTCCGGGATTAAGTGTAAACAGAGCGAATCGGGCATCGTCAATGGATTCTCCGGCGCCAAGCAGACTCAAGATGCGATCTTCTGCGAGATGGCGGGTTCGAGACAGCCGAGGCGGTCCATAGCTTCGCATGCCCTAATTTACTTGCTTTCCTAGTTAATTTGTTATTAGTTAGCATTTTGTATTTATTCCGACTGTACTTATTTATTTCGGACTGTATATTATTTATTCCGGACCCTCCGAGTGAGGGCAATGTTGTAATAAAGTGGCGTGCAATGTTGTGATGCAATGTCTTCCACCCCACGTCTTTCTCTCCCTGTTTATTTACCAGCCTTATGATGTTAGATTAGGCGCATGTTCAATGTAGCACTACTTTGCATAAGGCAATGTTTGCATTCATCATTCTGTCTTGCTGCACCGGGCTGCGTGCATCATACTAACTGCATGGTATTTCAATATCCGTTGCAGTTGAATACAATTTATCCGTTGCACTTCACTATGCCATGTTTAGAGAATAGGCCGAGCCTATTGATAGTCCTGCTTATTTGCATGAGTGGTGTGCATTAGCATCATTCTGCTATAGCCGAGGGATCACTGCATAGATTTTCCTAACATCCAGTTCTGTATTTGGCATTGGAGTACTCGGTAAGTATTTATGCTTTAGCATCCTTGCATGCGTGTGAGTGACTACTATGACAGCATGCTTACCATGAGGCTATGTGTTTATGTGATATAACTGCCTGAATACCTATGGGTGAAGGTTGGGTTTTTTGAATTAGAACAATTCATTAGTTGTGAGTTTTAAGCCCACTAGATTGTGGCAAAATCATGTTTTCTAAGCCCACCCGTGGGTGGCAAATCCACGTCTTAGCCTACTTGCGGGTAGCACCATCAAACCATTTTCAAATAAACAAACATGAAATGTTTTGTTCCAATTCAGGCGATCCAATCCATACTTGTATGTTGTGCGCATCACATAGTAAATCTAGGCTAATAACCAAAATAAGAACGCATAATGTTTTCAAAACTAGATATCATGGTTAGTAGAGGCCGATCTTTGATCGTGCGAGCGGGAGTGCTCACGAAGTGACCTTCCCTAATCGTACCCAAGTTCCCGAGCCGAGGCAACTTTGGTGATGACGAACACGTGGCCTTAGGCAACAAGTCAGGGTTTCCTAAATTTCTCCAAAATAAAATATTTAGGTGGCGACTCTGTATCTGGCAAAGCAGTCCATGTTTGGCACTTCTTTCAAAAAATTTGTTTTCAAAAATGATTTGCCGAATTTGGACTCTTTGATGATTCGTCGGTCTTGTATTGCACTCTGCGAGATTAGATACAGGACCATGACAATTGAGTCTGAACTGTAGTGAGGCCCGAGGGCGCGTCTGCAGTTTCTGGCGACTCTGCTGGGGAGTTAGAGAACTTGACTCGAACTCATGATATCTTGTTTTGATTACACTTATGTGTTTCTTTGCATTGCATGTGCATTGGTGCGCCTAGGACACCGTGTTTGCCGTATGCTATTCCTGAACGGTTTGTCGGAGGCTCGCTTCGAGAAGCGTGCCATAAGGCTGACCGGTTGCGGGCTCTACCACGACGGGAACACAAACCCCAGTTTTACTGGGGCACCCTTTTTGACCATTCGACCTAGTGCATATTCGGAATCCATAGTGACCATTCCAAGCTAGGACAGGTTGCTTACCCGAGTTTAGGTTGTTTGAAACCGCTGTGCGCGTAGTGAAAACCTAGCTCCTGACAAAATAGGACAGGGAAACCCTACCCCACCATAGGGGTATTTTGGCTCTCATTTTCTTGCTATGTGCTTTTAGAGTGCGTCTCTATAGGAATGGATGTATCAGTCTACGAGTCCGGGCATCAGGTCTATGGGCATCACTATTTGGGGAATTAGTTTTACCCGAGGGTATCAGATTTGAGGTAGAATTTTAGGGCAGAAATCAGTAACGAGTGTAGTCATTCAGCTATGCTCAAATTTGTTCTGGTGAAATTGGGCTGAGATGCTGTCTGTTTTCTCTTTTGCTAGGGGGGTAGTCTTGGAACCATAGCTTCAAAAGGCTCTGAGATCCCCTAGATTCATTGGACTTGTGTTGATAGACTTTGTCGGGTCAGAGATTCAATTCAAGGGCAATCAGTGTTCCTTTGCCAGGGGTAGGGTAAAAGTGCCAGTCAGGCACAGATCACCAGTTCAGCAGTTACCAGATCAGTGGCCCTTATCCACCCCACCAGTGAACAGTCAGGCTGAGGCCTCAGTTTTTATCACAGAGATAGATATACCAGTCAGTCGACCGGAACAGCAGAACAAGGCAGGGATGGAGGAAATGATGCACCAACTCCAAGAAAGTATGAAACTCATGCAGCAGGACGCTGCCCGTCAAACGGAATTTTCCAAACAGCAGGCTGCGATCATGGCCCAGCAGGCAGAGCTAATCACCAGGTTGCAACAACAAAATGGAGCATCTGCTTCGCATCAAGCTCCTCTCCCACCCGGAATTCCAACACTCGGGGAGACAGCTAATGTCCAGGAAGGTACGGACATTCCCACAGGGCCACCTCTGACCCCGATTCTACCTCAACTATCCAAGGCACCTACGCCTATCAATCAACTGGACTCTCCCTTTGAGTTCGAGACAGACCATACAGCGTTGAAGTTGAGCAAGCTTGAAAAGATGTTCAAGAAATCCCAAGGGGTAAAGTCCGTCCCGGACATCGAGAATGGGTATACCGATGCAGCTGTGACGCTGCCGGACAGATTCAAAATGCCGCATATCGACCGCTTTGATGGCTCTGGAGACCCAAGGGTGCACCTCCACCTATTTTCTGATATCTTGAGGCCAATGGGTTTGACCATAGCTTAGAAGTTGTCTCTCTTTGGCCGAACCATGTCTGGGATAGCCGCAATCTGCTATGCGAAATTAGAGGACTCCGTGAAATGGAACTGGGAAGAGTTAGCTGAGGCCTTTATTGCTCAATACTCCTACAACACACAGATCGAGGTCACAACTTATGATCTCGAAGTCACCCGCCAAGAACCAAAGGAGGGTTTCTCGGAATTCATGACGAGATGGAGAGCAAAGGCCTCAATGATGACTACAAGGCCTTCCGACAAAGATCAGATCAGGATGATTGTTCGGAATTTGCATGGCATGTTATTGCAGAAAATGATCGTACTACCACTGTTTACCTTTCCAGACCTTCATGGAATGGGGGTTCAAATCGAGGATGCCATCCGACAAGGGATCTTTGCAGAAGATAATGACCGATTGAAGAGAAATGTTCCTCGCAGTTCCAATGCTACTACTGATGGTAGTGCAGCTGTGAAATGCTCAGAAGTAGACTCTATCACCACTTCCCTCAATGACCAAAGAACCGCCACTTCAAATCGGCCCCAAGCCCGAAAACTCCATCCTCTTTACATGAGTCTCTCTCAAGCTTTGAAAAAGCTGCGAGAAGAAGGGCACCTAGAACTCCTACGACCCCAACCCCTTCCAAATCCTCTTCCACCAAGATATGACCCAGCTAAATACTGTGCCTATCATCAACAACACGGTCATGATACGAACCGTTGCATCCGCCTCCGTCATAAGATTCAGGATCTTATTGATGAAGAGACCCTAGCTCCACCCAAAGGACCTCAGGTTAGTACTGACTCGTCACCTCCCTACCTCAACCTCATCCATACACTACCATCCACCTTCGACCCCGGCATATACATCACCCCAGCCCATTTACCCAAGCCTGAGGTGTTCATCCCAGAAAGCATGGACTTATGCATGATGGATGCACCTGGACCCCAATCATCTCAAACCCGTGAGCCCACTACTTCTGAGCTGAAGAGAATGATCGAAGATCTTTAGGAAACTGTGACAGATCTGGCCTCCGGGACATTGGCTCGGTCATCGACCACACCACATATCGGGAATTTCAGGACAAAAGGCTCCCCAATCTTGGGACTGGCTGCAGTTGAAGAAAGCCAAACCCTTAGCAAAGGGGAAGCAGGTGGTAAGAACAAGGTAGGGGCAAGCATTGGTCCCCATGAACACCTTCAGTGGGCTGTTGAGGCTTTGAAAGCTGAGGGACTGAACAAACAGTAAGTGCTCGCAGTGATCGCAAAAACTGTGGATGATACTTTTGCCACTCGAGTTGAGGGCAGTCTGAATCAAGGGGCAAGCCGAGACAAGGGATGTTGTACCAGAAACGATCCTGTCAGCTCCAATCCTACACTCGGAAGAGATCATCAAAAGTCAGCACCTACCGACCATTTCGCCGGTACATCCAACACAACTAGCTCACAACCTACCAAATACCCACCTCGGGGCCAGAGGGTGTTCATCCCACTGGACATGTCTCTGTCAACAGCCCTGAGGGTGCTGATCGAAAAGGGGCATTTGAAGCCCCTAGAGCCGCGGCCATTACTGAATAAACTTCCTCTCTCCCACAACCCGGCGAAGTACTGTGTCTTTCATCAACAAGCTGGCCATGACACTGACATGTGTCTTCGCCTTCACCATGAAATACAAGATCTGATTGATAAGAAGGTCATCGTTGCATCAGGTCCTGCAAAGTCTATTGACGCTGGATCGGTAAACTTGGGAGATAATGTGACCATGTGATCGAGGGATGAACCAGCTGCGGGTGGCGCTCGATTAACTCCAGACGTGGGAATGGCACGCACTGTTTTGAGCATTTGCGAATGCAAGTTTTGTAGATTCTGATTTGGGTGTTGAGTCAGTTCTGTGGTTTTGTTTTAAGTTTGTCTCTTTGTTTTGAGTCAGTCTTTTTGTTAAGGTCTATCTTGTTGTATCGAGTCAAGTCCTGTTGTGCAGAGGTCGGGTGATTCCGGGGTTGTTGTCTCAGATATCACTATTTTGTTTTGTGTTTGTCTTTTTGCTTTCTTTTTGAGTCTGTTTCTGCTGTGGAGCCAGTTACGCCAACAGATCTGAATGGAACAACAGTGATTTTCACACTCTTGTGTTTGCTTCTGCCGTGTGCCAGTTGTGCCAGAAATTCTAAATGAGATGGCAATATTTGACTAGAAGCTGTGTCTTTTCGGTGCCTTGAATTCGTTGCATCGACCTAAGTTTTCCAAAACTTTTTTCGAAACATTGTGATAAAAACGAAGAGGAAGGAATTCCTCAGGTTTTGCAAAATTTGCTCAATTGAGAGAAAGAGAGGCATGCCAAGCCCTTAATGATCGAGATCATGCTTGTTAATGTGAGTACTGAGAAGGATCCTGACTTGATCCAGATTGGTTCTGCATTGTCTTCGGCGCGAGCAATTTGTCGCTTTCTTAAAAGATTTCAAAAACTGTTTTGCGCGATCTTGCGAAGACTTGTGTGGAATCACTCTTGAGATTGTGCAGCATAGGATCACTCTCAGCCTCAAGACTCATCCCCTTTTGCTTTCAAACCTTGAACCTTGACTCAGAATGTTCAAGCAAACAATCACAATACAAGGCTTGTATGGCTGGATTAGAAGCAACCCTTACACTAGGGGCAATAAGTTCAGATCTCGTCAAAGGAAGCTTGCGAAGCTAGATCAAAAGTAGCCCTTGAACTAGGGGCAACAAAATGTCAGATGTGCTCGAAGAGTCAAAGATGAGTTATTTCGCAAACCAATGAAGACTGGCCAGAAAGCCAAATTCGAGCAGCTTAAAGAAGAAAATTTTGCTGAAGGACAATCAAGTTCCTATCCGCAACACTAGGAACTGAGTTCCTATCCACAACACTAGGGGCAAATTCAGCCCCCCATTGGATGGACTCCTGCATTGTCAATGAACAACAACCATTCTCCTGGATTTAGATGACTTAAGGATCTCAAAACCATTTGACATGGACAAAGCTACAGTTTTACCCTTGAGAGGCTCACTAGGCCGAAAACCCGAAAGGGCGACCCTGGCAAAAGTTAGAGCGAAAAAAAAAAAAGAGAAAAGAAAAGAACAAAAGAGAAAAATACAAAAAAAAAATGATGATGAAGAAAATGCAAAAAAAAAAAAAAAAAAGAAAAGAAGAAAAAAAATGAAAAAGAATTGAAGAACATAGCTCGCAAGGTTGAAAACCCGCAAAGGGCGGCCTTGGCAAAAGTTAGAGCGTAAAAGGTGAGAGGTTAATACCCGAGTGTACCTTAACCCCAAACTACGTAAGGCTTGATTCCCATCTTTGGGATACGTAGGCAACTTCATTCTGAAGTCCAGCCGTAAACACTTCAAATTCGACTGTGTCCATGCAATGGTTCTGGTCAACTTTGTCTTCTCTGTATCTAAGGATTCGGTTGTGATCATCACCCTGAGGATTGATTGCAATGCGCTGCAGTGCCATTCAGACAAGGGGCAACTTTCCGTTGCCATGTAACTTTCCTCGAGCGTGGGGTAATTTTCCTTCATATCTGAGGTTGTGCATCTCAAGAGTAGGTTCTGTGCTCGTTGAGCAGTGACCATTTGCAAAAATAGTTTTTGAAAACTTTTAATGAGGTTGACTAATTATTCCATTCTTCTAAAACTGGACCATTTCTTGGACAAAAAAAAAGGAAAATTTTCAGTGCTCATAGCCTGACTTGCATGATTTTAAATCAGAAAATTGAACAAGCATGTTAATCTAACTCTCATTTTGGTCAAAATTGTGTTAACAGAAAGCCAAAAACAAAAAATGGTCAAAATGATGAACTAGGGGCACAGTTGAGTCAGGTGTTCTGTCTTTTCCATTGTCAACACACTTGCCAGAAAGGGCACTCTGTCTGCCAGAAAGGGCATTCTGTCTGCCAGAAAGGGCATTCTACCTGCCATAAAGTTGCACCACTGAAGCTGACGACAAAACGGCAGAAAGCTCTCACATCCTCCAAGCAACGAGGTATCAAGCCAAGTGCGAAGCACGGGATGGAATGAGGTAAGATATTACACTCCCTCATCTAGACAGATCTGATCATGTCCAAACTCCCCAGCAGAGCATCGTCAACCGATGTCAGCTACAGATTTGCTACACACCTAATTGTAGCACAATTCCTCTGTGGGAGGAATTCACTAGCTGTGCGCAGAAGAAAGAGAATCTAGCAGAATGCTAGGGGCAAGAGCCCACAACTTCTTGTTTATCCATCAACCACCCAGGGGAGGGATAAAAAATGAGAGATTAAAGAATAGAAAGATGTGCGCTGAGAGAAAAAGTGAGAAAAAGGGTTTTGTGAGAAAAGCCGAGCCTGAGGGCCGAGTGATGTGAGAATCACAAATAAGAAAGGGTGGGAAACAATACCCGGAGAAACTGGCTTCTCGTGCACCAAGAGGTATCTTGCCTTTGTAACATAGCTGAGTGTTGTGTCTGTGTGTTTTGTTTGTCTCGATTCTTGTTTTGAGTCGTTTGAGTGTCAATAAATGTGTTTAGGTTGTTTTACAGCATTTTTCCTTTGTTGAGTTGTGTTTAGGTTGTTCTACCTTTGTTTTCCGTTGTTGAGTCATTTTGGCTGTGGTCAGTTGTAGGCTCAATACCCGGTTAAGAATTCATTTCTCAATTTCAAAATGAATCGTTTTGTGCTTAGGAGTGCTGTGTCGTTCTCCACATTTGTGCAAAACAAGATTTTGTTCTTTCAAAAAAAAAAAAAAACCACAGGGTTCGACCCAGGTCATGTGAGAACAATAAAACCAGGACCTATCTGAAGTTATATGGGTTCCAGACTGCAAAGCAAAAGAAAAGGGGGAAAATTTGGAGCATCCGAGTTTGTTTCAACTTCTACATGTTCTGTTTTTGCATCTCGTCTTTTCAGATCGGACTGTCTGTTCAGACTGAGATGTGTGTCGAGTAAACCGAATACTGTGTTATGAGCTGCATGTTCAGAATTAGCAGTGTGCTGATACAAGCTGCGTGTTCAAAGTGAACAGAATACTATGTTGACTATTTCACTGTTTCAAGCCAGAATGGCGATCAGAAGTACTCTCCTCGAATACCATTCCCCGTCAGAGTAAAGCGGTTTACCGCCACTCACTCCATGAGGTGCTTTCTAAAGTGCCACTTTGTTTGTTTATTGCATTCCCTAAATGTCATGCTTTACATCGCTTGTAACATGTACTGTATCATCGCACTTATTGCATTCATTTGCATCTTGTATTATCTCTTATTGTTTATCCTTTTACGCCAGGCAGCGTTTAGGATCGTGGTCCCCCGGAACTTAACTTAGGATGTGTAGAACGCTCTCTTGAGTTACCTGACCTCTTCTCACGATTTCAGCATGGTTAGAGTTTGTTCCTTCCTCACACGATTTCAGCGTGTTTGGAATTTGTTTACCTCTTCTTACGATTTCAACGTGGTTAGAGTGTCCCACTCCTTATGCGATTTCAGCGTGTTTGAAATTTATCCCAGGTTGCGTTATAGACGCGCTGGGCGGGTTGTTAGGCCTCCTCTCACGATTTCAGCGTGGTTCGAGTGTCCCGTTCCTTACGCGATTTCAGCGTGTTTGGAATTTATCCCAGGTTGCGTTATAGACGCGCTAGGCGGATTGTTGGACCTCCTCTCACAATTTCAGCGTGGTTTGAGTGTCCCGTTTCCTCACACGATTTTCAGCGTGTTTGGAATTTATCTTAGGTTACGTGGAACGCCCTCCTGATTAATTTTCTTTGTTCTACCTCCACTCATGAGTCCAGCATGGTTAGAGTATGTCACCCTTTGCATCTATTGTGCTCTCTGTTGCATTGCATCTATTATCTATTGCATCATATCTGTTTTATCGTCTGGTCTAGGAGACCTTAAATCCCGCAACTTCATCGCATTGTCTTGTACACCCTTCGGTCTAGGAGACCTTAAATCCTCTAAAGGTGCAATTCATTTGGTGTTTGTCGTGCCCAAACGACTTCCGGTGGTCTGGTATAGCCACCTGCCTGTGTTTGTGGTGAGTTCCTAGGAGACCAACTGAGACAGTGGAAACTAGAGTTCGAATGGCTCATGCCTAGAACATAAAGGTTCAGGATTTCTGAGACTAAAGTCTGGTTTAAATACCCAGGGGTACATCTTCGGCTTGAAATCTGTATGGCAGCCCCATAGATTGAGATAGCATCTGTATGCACCTCAATTCTGGATACTGAACCAACCTAGTCTGTCACCCTGTTGGAGAATAGGGAAAGCTGCGGCCACAGCCAGGGAGAAAAGTAGTACCTGCAGTTTAACCAAGAAGAAGCGGAAGGTCCTCAGCAGCATGAGGTAGGTCATTGCTAATTGCCCCTATAAGGTACCTCCCTTTTCCTAGCTATCACATTGCATTTTAGTCATTACAGTGCATTGCATAAATCTTGAATTTTCAAACCGGCTTCGCTTAGTGTATAAGTCCAATTTTCAAACCGGCTTCGCGTAGCGTGTAAGTCCAATTATTAGACCCACTTCGCGTAGCGTATAAGTCCAATTATCAAACCGGCATTGCGTAGCGTATAAGCCCAATTTTCAAACCGGCTTCGTGTAGCGTATAAGTCCAATTTTCAAACCAGCATCACGTAGCGTATAAGTCCAATTATCAAAATCATTCTGCATATCATTTTGCATCCTGCCCCTAAACTACGCTGGTTTGATTCCTTGCAAAGGGATACGTAGGCAGCCTGCGGGCACAACCATTTATTTATCTATATTTTGTTTGTTTGTCCAAGTCTTCGGCCTTGTCAAAAATGGGTCGTCTCTGGGCTTTGACACTCACTCCCGTCACTTCTTGACTTCTGAGTTCTGTCAAAGAGGGGCAACTGTAGACACGCCATTTTTGACCGCCTTTAAGACTTTGACGCGACTGATGGTTTTGGAAGTTGTGCAGTGCAAAGGGTCGATTTCTTCGGTAAGAGGAGAGTCAAATCTCAACTTCGTACCCCTTTTTGGACCAGAACAATCTTGATCAAAAGATTTTAGACCTTAAAACCCTCTCTTTCAAAACGTTTTTTAAATAAAGTTTTTACGATGTTCCGAGGCTCGCATTTTGTCAAATGTTGCGCTTTTCGGTAAACTGAGCAAGGACAAAGTGGAAATGAACGAAAGAGAGATGAAATCTTTGAAAAATATTTCAAAACACCTTATCTAGGAGTTTGGAGTTGAAGAAAAGAGGAGAAGAGAAAGCAAAACTAGTTTGGGAGAAGTTCGGCATGAATCCAGATAGGACCAAATCTGCGCGGCTTCACCGAAATGGGCATAACTCTTTGCACAGGAGGAATTTTAATGCAAGGTTGGCGCCATTGGAAATCTAACTTCTGGGGCTTTAATATGGCTACATGGCCGACCAGAAAATCAGATGGCAGACCAGAAAAATCAGGTGGTCCAAAGTGGTTCAGCATGAATCCGGGAGGACCAAAAACTGCGCGGCTTCACCGAAACGGGCATAACTCTTTTCACAGGAGGAATTTAGATGTGAGGACATTACCATTGGAAAGGAGACTTCCGGGGCTTCATTTCACACTCAAGAATCTCCTAAAACCAAGCCCGGGTGGGGGAGATATGGTTGGTAGAAGTCCGGTTGGACCGAATCTGCGCGGCTTCACCAAAACAGGCATAACTTTTTGCACAGGAGGAATTTTAATGCAAGGTTTGCGGCATTGGAAAGCTAAATTCAAGGGCTTCATGGCTTTAGACCTTGAACCTTTTGAACCCTGGCCGGCCGACCAAGGCAAGTGGTCGGCCGGCCACTTGAACTGGTCGGCCAGCTACCCTCTGTTTTGTCTCTCTGAGTGTGTTCCAGCTGTGCCAGCTGGGAGCCATTTGCAGCATCCTCCATATACGTGTATGGAGGATCTTCAAAGTTGTTTTTAGCTTCCAAGAGAAGCTTTAGACCTCTTTGTCTATATAGGAGGTCCTCTCCCTCCTTTGGGCTGGTTAGAAGAAACCAGCTGAGATATACACCCATTTCCCCTCCATCTCTCTACTTCAAGCCTTCAAACACCCTTGTTCTTGGTCATTTTACACTACAACTCCTAGCCTACCACCTCCACCATCCATTCCAGCCCCTTGAAGCTGATTTTTAGAGGTTGAAGGTTCACTAACTTGGTCCAAAAGCTCCAGCTTTGCTGCTCTTCAAGGGTAAGTGCCTATTTCCCTTAAACTTGCATTTTTTTGCTCTATTGATTAGTCCTACTTCCAAGTATTTCTGGGCTTCGACATATACGGAAAAAGTTCTTATTTTGAGCTCCTCTTCAACTTTATTTAAGGACACTTTGATATTTTAGGTCATCTACTTCCCCTTACCCTCTATCTTTCTTTTAGGGCTATTTTTGCATCATATTTTAGCCCTACTTGTGAACATTTTCAAGAGTTGTCATAAACTGAAAAAGTTCTTATTTTGAGCCCCTCTTCAAGTTTTATTCAGGTCATTTTTCTGTTTGGGGTCATCCTCCCCTATGCATGCTTTATTCCTTCATGATTAGGGCCATGCATTAGAGCACTTGCATTGGCCATGGTTTGGCCTCTTAGCCACTGAAATCCAGTAGATTTTTAGTGGCTTAGATGTATTTTTGAGGGCCAAAATTAGAGGGGGGTGACCCCCTCTCTCCTTGTCTTGTTTGGGGGTCTTTTGGGCCTTCCAAAGGGACCCTATTTTGCATGCATCGAAGTCATGTTTCAGGCCTCATTCTGTGAGTTTTGGGGTCTGCCTTGGCTCTGTCCAAGGCCATTTTGGCCATGTTTTATGTCTACAGTGCATGTGTAGAACAATTCCATTCAAGGCCTTTTGAGGGGGCCTTTCTTGGCATGTTTCCTAGACTGATTTCAGGGCCAATTTTGTAAGTTTTAGGGCTGTCATAACCTATTTCCAGAGTTAGTTTGGTCTTGCTAAGTGTCTATATTGTATGTGCTTAATGACCCCTTGTATGGCCCTCTAAAGGAGCTCATCATTTTTGCACATGTTGGCTGCATTTCAGTGATTAGTTGGACATATTTTAACATATTTTGTTCACTGATTTTTTCTGGTTTGATGAGATATCACGTGCTTCACATACATGCCATGTAAACCATGTTTGCTAGTCAAAGTTGCATGCTATTTTAGTCCATCATGCTAGCATCTTTTGGTCATGCTTTGAATTAGAAATGTTCATGTTTTGGGACTGCCTTGGCTCTGTCTTTGTGCTCCATGGTCAAATAATACATGCTTTGTATAGCTATAAGTCAATACATGTGCCTAGTTTTGAATTTCGGGGCTCATCTCATGCATCGGGTGCCATATATCCATGATTCGGGATCATTTAACATCATGTTTCAGTGCTGGAATTTACATGTTTGTATGCCATATTTCATGCCTTGCCATGCCTTGTTAGAGTTGCACGTTGTGCCTTAGGTTCGGTCCTCGGTTTGCGTGCATGTGTGCACGCATTTCGGTGGTCTCATTTTCATCTTATGGCCGCTGATGTGAGTGTGGCTAAGGTTCACTCATGTTGGTGTAAGTCCATTATGCATTGTATATGCCATTTCAAATCATAGCATTGCGTATGCTAGGTTGTATGTTAGAGCATTGTGTATGCCTTGCTACATCGTGCATTGTGTATGCCATCTCATAGCATTGCGTATGCTAGGTTGCATGTTAGGAATGCATTCATACATGTCATGCATATTGCATTGTGTTTGGGATAGGAGTTAGCCCAAGCACAGGAAACGAGGGACGTTTCGTATTCCGAGTGACGAAACGTGTCTCAATTCCCGGTCGCCGACACTCCGGATTACCCATGATGGAGTTTAGGTCTTGTTGTGTTTATACGTGCATTCATTTCACATCAAGTCGTGCAATTCGACCCCTCGGCCATCATGCATCGAGATGCGTGATTGGTGGCACGAGGATCGAGGACTACACTCCCTGAAGAGTAGTCATGCATACATATGTGAAAATACTTTGCCATGCCCCTTTCTTGCTCTCTGTTGTAGAAAATCAAAAATCAACAGCCTTTTGGAGCTTCGCACAACATTCCGGGATTAAGTGTAAACAGAGGCGAATCGGGGCATCGCAATGGATTTCCGCGCCAAGCAACTCAAGCATGCATCTTTCATCATTCGGAACAAAGCCGAGGTGGTCCATAGCTCGCATGCTAATTTACTTGCTTTCCTAGTTAATTTGTTAATTAGTTAGGATTTTGTATTTATTCGGACTGTACTATTTATTCGGACTGTATATTATTTATTCGGACCCTCCGAGTGAGGGCAATGTTGTAATAAGTGTGCGTGCATGTGATGCATGTCTTCCAACCCCACGTCTTTCTCCCTTTTATTTACCAGCTTATGATGGTTAGATTAGGGCATGTTTCAATTAGCATACTTATGATAGCATGTTTGCATCATTCATCTGTCTTGCATGCACCGAGCTCGACGCATCATACTAACTGCATTGTATTTCAATTCTGAGTTGAATACATGTTATCCATTGCATTTCATATGCCATGTGTAGAATAGTCGAGCCTATTGTAGTTGAATTTTTGCATGTGTTGCATTAGGCATTTCTGTATAGCTAGGATCATGCATAGATTTCTAACATAGCTTCTGTTTTGTCTTAGAGTACTCGGTAAGTATTTATGCTTTAGCATCCTTGCATGCGTGTGAGTGACTACTATGACAGCATGCTTACCATGAGGCTATGTGTTTATGTGATATAACTGCCTGAATGCCTGTGGGAAAAGGTTGGGTTATTTGAATTGGAACAATTCATTAATTGTGAGTTTTAAGCCCACTAGATAGTGGCAAAATCATGTTTTCTAAGCCCACCCGTGGGTGGCAAATCCACGTCTTAGCCTACTTGTGTGTAGCACCATCAAACCATTTTCAAATAAACAAACATGAAATGTTTTGTTCCAATTCAGGCAATCCAGTCCATACTTGTATGCTGTGCGCATCACATAGTAAATCTAGGCTAATAACCAGAATAAGAACGCATAATGTTTTCAAAACTAGATATCTTGGTTAGTAGAGGCCGATCTTTGATCGGGCGAGCGGGGGTGCTCACAAAGTGACCTTCCCCAATCGTACCCAAGTTCCCAAGCCGAGGCAACTTTGGTGATGACGGACACGTGGCCTTAGGCAACGAGTCAGGGTTTCCTAAATTTCCCCAAAATAAAATATTTAGGTGGTAACTCTATATCTGGCAAAGCAGTTCATGTTTGGCACTTCTTTCAAAAAATCTATTTTCAAAAATGATTTGCCAGATTTGGACTCTTTAATGATTCGTCGGTCTTGTATTGCACTCTGCGAGATTAGATACAGGACCGTGACAATTGAGTCTGAACTGTAGTGAGGCCCGAGGGTGCGTCTACAATAGTAATGAAGGATTTCTCAGAAAAGAATGTCGAGTGGGAGCCTAAGTCCACACTCTATGAAAGCTACAACGGGGAAAGGCATAGAATCGATTGTAGGCATGATGAAGTCATCCTTCCCAGCCAACCTCAGATGGACGTCGGCTGGGATGGAAAACTCCTGCCTGAAATATTCCAGCTTGGTTGGGGTGTCTACCCTATACTTCCACATACCCATGATATCGGCTTAGGGGGAGAGTATTGGATTTCAGAAGGAAGTGTTTTATAGGGGTCTGAAATACCCCGGCTAAAACCTAAATATATACTATGGTAAGAATTTGTATGGATCTAAGGGGAATTTGCGTCAGTTCTTCCTAAGGTTCGTAAGTTCTATAGACAAATCCCAAACCTAGGTCTAGGCAAACAAGGATTGAAGGCAAGAATCTGGAAAAAAAAAACACAAAAAAAAAGAGACAGGAATGTGATTTAGAGTCAAGAATAGTGATGAATCATCAAGAACACAGTGGTAAAGCTTGTGCAGGTATGTGAGTATTCAAGAAAGGATTGGACAAAAAACAGAATCACAAAGCAAACATGCTCAAACACATGGTGGGAATCGAGGTACAGATTAAACGATCAAAAACATGAGCAAGTTTGCAAATATGACAGAGTTCGATGTAAATCAAAGACTAAAAACCAGGAGGAACATTGGCTTACCAGAGAGAGTGAGGCCGGTGTGAGGATCATCGAAGTCAGACGATGGTTGTAAAAGCGACGGAATGGTAAAAATCTCGCCGGAGAAGGTGAACGGAGCAAGTTGCAAAGCTCGAATGCTTGAATCAATGGCAGATTTGGGAGAGAAAAGAAAGAGAGCTTGCACGGGAATGAGGATGCAAAGGTGAAATGACGAAGAGAGAGGAAGGAAGTTTTGTTGAAACACAAAACGGCGGCAAAAAGGCAATTAATGTGCCTAAAATGACGTGCGTGTCAGACGGCGCACGCGAGAGCAATATGACTTAGTGGCGCGTGTCGGGTACGGCCTAAAGAGAGAGAGACGCGTGGCAAGAATGGTTGAGTAGTCATGCGTGATAGCTCATATGCGTGTTGAAGCTCTTAGAGTTCTCGATTTAACGGAGTAGAACCTCGGCTTGGAGGATGATCTCAGCTGAGAAACTTGAACAAACTTGGTTAATGATTTTGAGGCATTGGTGAAAGCAGACTGTAAGTTTTTGGTCATATTGAGTCGACGTATTATGACCTCGGTAATGAACGAATGGAGTGAGCTTAGCCGACGTGCTAAATGAAATAAACGATATAGATTCCATCACCTCAGGATGTCGAGGTAATAGAACCTAGGGGGCAGTTGTGGGGACATAATTTTTGAGTGACAACACGTGGCCGAGGTGTCACCGAAGTGCCAGTCGGGGTGCCACGTGTCCTGGTCATAACGCCGAGGTGATCTCGGCTAGGCCGAGGTTATCTGTGAGAATACCGGAATCTAGGATAAGCGGATAAGGGACAAGAGTCCTAGAATGGGAGAGGACTTCAGTTTGGATAAAGATAAGACTCTTAGAGAGTTTATCCCAATCCTACTAGGAGTCCAAGATTAGCAGTAATCCTAAGTCCATTGAAACTAGGCTTCTATTGGGACTAGGATTGTGCTGGCTATAAAAGAGAGGCACCCACATGGGTCTAAGGTAGGCTTTTTATGCTCTGAATAGTGAATTGAGCACTTTTTCTATCTTTGAGAGATAACTGACTTAATCATCGGAGTGCCCCCGGGTGGACGAACCACCGTCGGAATCTCTTCTTTCTGTTGCAGGTCATTCAGGCGCTATATATTCCACCAGTGCTCTCCAGTTGAATACTAAGTTGGCAGTGTGGTCAGAAATTAACACACACAATACTTGTCATCTATTTCAGTGAAGACAGATGTTATCAAATCATATTAATATAATTATCTAATCAATCTTCTCATGGATGGTTCACAAATTGAGGTTTAAAAGATCAACGGATCAAATCATCAAAATAGGACGCGACAAACCTAACCACTAAATCAACCCTTAGTTGCACTCCATCAATTTATAATTATTGTCATTGTTTGTTATCTATTTATGAAATTATTCCTATATATCTTGATGTATTTGAATAATAGATTACAATAATGAAAAATCACATATGAAAATGTAAATTAAAACAAAACGATCAAATGTAGGCACATAATTTTACAAAACACAAAAGACAGTAATAACAATTCATCACCCAAATTGTTATCATTGCGGACTCAACACTACAAAAAAATCACCTCCCACCATCCATTGGCAACCTCATATGTTCCCTCACACTATTGTACCCAATTGTTGTTGTGTTACTACTACTAGTAGTACAATCTAACTCAAACCCACTTAACTTCCCACCAAGCAAGTGCCCACTCTCTTCACCATTCAAATCAATTTTAACCCATGGATGCCTCTTCATCTTTTTGTTGATCAACCCCTCCAATTCCATTGCAACTTCCTTCATAGTAGGCCTCTCCTCTCCTTTTACTATTAAGCACCTCTTTGCAATATTAGCTACTTCTGTGAGCTCCTCAACAATTCCTTCAATTTCTATTTGTTCATCAATAACTTGGAACAATCGATCATTTTTCATACAGGAAAGAAAATACCTAGCTAGACTCCTCTCCTTCTCTGGCTTGTCAAATGACAACACCTTCTTTCCGGTGATTAGCTCCACAAGCACTACTCCAAAGCTGTAAACATCACTTTTTTCTGTTAATTGGTTTGTGAGCATGTACTCAGGGTCTAAGTACCCAAGAGTTCCTTGCACCACCGTTGCTAATTGATCTTGGTCTAGTGGAACCAACCTTGATGCTCCAAAGTCCGACACTTTGGCAATGTAGTTATCGTCTAAGAGTATATTCGTAGACTTAACATCTCTATGAATAATAGGAACCGATGCTGCAGAGTGCAAATATGACAATACTCCAGCCGTTTCAGCAGCTATTCGCAACCGATTTTCCCATGACATATTAGATGCCTTGATGGGGTTATGTATATGCTCAAAGAGAGTGCCATTGGTGATGAATTCATAGACGAGTAAAGGGACTTGAGTTTCCAAACAACAACCTAAGAGTTTGACCACATTCCTATGATTGATCTGTGATAGCACGACCACCTCATTGATGAATTGCTCTATTTGACTTTGATTCATAGTTTGTGATTTTTTTATGGCCACTGTCGTGTTATCTGCTAGAATTCCCTTATAAACTGTTCCAAAACCTCCTCTGCCAACAATTCTATTGTCATCATAGTTGTTGGTAGCCCACTTGAGCTCTTCTAAAGTAAAGATTTTGATCGCTTCTCGAGTCGGTCTCTCTAGTCTAGAGAGTTGTTGTTTCAACATTAATCCACCATTCTGCTTGAAGAACTTTTCTTTAAGCTTCATGTGCTTTCTTTTGCTGAAAATCCAATACAACCAGGAGCTACTCACCAAAACAGTCAAAGCACCAATGGCAATACCTATATTTCAAATAAGGCATTTTAAGTAACAAAGACTATAAATATCTTGCCGATATATTGATTTGAAACTAAGCACAGAAAGAAAATTATATGACTCACGATATTAATATAAATAATGTCATATAAACTTATAAATTTTACAATTTTTTTTATTACTAATAATGTAACATGCAATAATAAAACTTTAAAATCTGAAGCATACCTATCGAAATAATATGATATATGTATCATACGAGTGAGTTAGATTAATATGTAAAATTTATTAATTTGTATGGCATTACCCTGTTAATAATTTTAAATATTCTTTTAAGTTACTGGAGTATAAAAGGATGTGGATCCAATTGGGGATGTAGGTTACAAGTAAATTCTTCCAAATTCATTAATTATGTGAATTAGGTGTTGTACTTTATTTATTTTACTTTTGACATATATGGCATTACCAATCACAATCTGAAGCTCAAGAACTCGACCAACAGTGCAACGTGTTCCATCTGTTTTGCCATCACCGTGGTATCTCTTGGGCAAGAGCACATATAATTCCCAGGCATGCTTAAGCATTTGCTTTCCTCTTCACACTGGTTGAGATTTGGATATGCACACTCATCTATGTCTGCAAAACAATCAAAACAGAGGAGGGAGGGCTCAATCATGAAATTAAAGCATCACAAAAGCAATATATATAGAATCAAAAGCAATTGAATCCAAACATGATGAATATGAAGCTAGCTATATGAATACTAGTAACCTTTGCAACCATCTGAGTACACGATCCCTTCGTAACCCTTGGAACACTTGCAGATATACCCATGACCAATTTCTGCCTCATAACAATCACTATTATCTCCACATGCATAACTTGTCTGATTTTTTTTAGCTTCTTCGCATTTCTCATCATCCCCTATTCCCCAATCCAGCAACGTCGGCACCTCTTTGGATTTAAAATCTTTAAGGTAAGTTGTGGAGAAATTAAATGCACCATCTACAACCCCAAAAGCATAGCCGCAGGGTTTGAAGTAAGTTATATTCGAATGATTGGAGAAGCTAGTCACAGAAATTTCAATATGGCCGACTCCTTTTGGGATGGAGGTCTGGCAGCAACCAATTCCAGAACAAGATCCATCATTACAAGGATGGATCTAGGGGGGCGGAGGGGGGCGGCCGCACCCCAAAAAATTTGAAAAATTTCATATATTATACTAGAAATTTTAAAATAATTTAAAATTATAGGAGTTTGCACTCCCAAATTTTTTTAGATAATGCCAAAACTATATAGAGTAGCCCCCCAATTTTTTAAATTATTTGGAATTTTTTTTTTTGAATTAGTTAACATATATAATAATCTATTTTAAATTTCATGTATATGTATTTTTTAAATTAGGTCAAGATGAAAGCAAAATTTTAGAAACTTTAATGGGTCAAAGTGTAAAATATGAAACTTTTACAAATATATAACCTATAAGGCTTGCTGGAGAAGCTTGTTCAAACAAAGCACTATGATTAAAAAAAGAAAAGAAAACAACTGATCTAAGAGACTTGTTGCAATTCAAAAGAGAGGAGATGAGCGAAAAGACGAGGGAAGAAACGAAAAAGCTTTGTTGTCAAACTTCGTCAGAGCTGGTCGGCATGAACGGTGGAACTGTGGACTCTCACTGGTAAGTTATCTGATATCTTCAGCTTCAATGTGATTATTCTGTTTTTAGACTGAATATTATGATTGATTGTGATTTTAGACTAAATAATGCGATTATTTTGCCATTAATTTGTTATTGGTCACCTATAAGCCTGTAGACAACTAGAAATCTTCAACCCAAGTTTTAGTTTTGGTATCCCAAACTTGACAACCCAAATCCCCAACTTCCTACGTCACATAACCCACAATTACACCCCCACTGTCAATAGATTTCGCTTCTCTCTCCAAACACTTTTATTTTACTACGCCAATCGAAAAAATAAATACACATATACTCTTTCAACACACACATCAGAACCCACCACCTTTAACATTATCTGGGTTAGCAATTGATTTTGAATTTTTTTAAAAATAAATAATAATTTAATGACAATGTGGAGCCAATGCAAGCTGGTTGTTTTTTTGGGTGAAATTGTGGCAGAGAGGCTGGCATAGGGTGGAGAAGCCAGGAGTTGTGATGAATATATGATAATTGTTATTGGTACAATTGTTAACTAAATATTGTGAATTTTTTTTTAATACTATGATTTACTGTAATTGGTAGGTACTGTGTTGTGTGATTTCTTGATAATTGAATAGGCTTTTAGGTTATGATTTGTTGATTTCCTCTAAGAATTTGGATAAAATCTAAATGTTATTTTGTGCTGCCATATATTTTATGACTTTTAGATGTCTGCAAAACAATCAAAACAGAGGAGAGAGGGCTCAATCAGTAAATCAAAGCATCACAAAAGCAATATGTATAGAATCAAAAGTAATTGAATCCGAACATGATCAATATGAAGCTAGCTATATGGATACTACTAACCTTTGCAACCATCTGAGAGGTACGCGTTCCCTTCGTAACCCTTGGAACACTTGCAGATATACCCAAGACCAATTTCTGCCTCATAACAATCACTATTATCTCCGCATGCATAACTTGTCTGATTTTTTTTAGCTTCTTCGCATGTCTCATTATCCCCTATTCCCCAATCAAGCACCATCGGCAGCTTTTCTGCTTTAAATTCTTTAAGGTAAGTTGTGGAGAAAATAAACGCACCATCTTCAACCACAAAAGCATAGCTGCAGGGATTGAAGTTCGTTATATTCTTATGATGGGAGAAGCTATTCACAGAAATTTCAATCCGGCCGACTCCTTTTGGGATGGAGGTCTGGCAGCAACCAATTCCAGAGCAAGATCCATCATTAGGAACGCTGTTGATGTTGCTACATTGTGACAGACATCCAGTTGCTAGCAAAGAACCGTTTTTATCAGTGATTTGGACAGATCCCGATGTGTCACAACCAATAGCAGTGAACTTGTTCTTGCTATTCGATATGGAGAATTTGGAAAGGGTGAGCGATGCATCGAAGCTGTTTGGTAATAAGTAACCAGACGCGTTATAACATTCACTGGCTACGAACTGCATGATGCGTAACTCACCATCCTCAAGCGATATATTTGTAACAACGATATTACCGTCCGGTAAATATGGCTGGGAATCACTACAATTAATGAAAAAATTATCATTCAGAGAACAATTCGCTTCCATGCCGAATGGGTATGAGATATCCAAATTCCCACAACGGTTTGTGCAGCCCAGATTTTTCAGCTCCTGCTCTGTTGGTGCTGCAATTGTTGCTGCTGATAATGAGAATATCACCACCACTACTAGCTGTACTAGTACTAGCATCATGTTGATGGGTTGTAATTGCAATTGCATTCCTTGCGAGGAAGCCATGGCTAGCTTGCCTCTTGGAATAAAGCTTTTCTGTATTCAAAATTCATATATAATTGTCAATTGTGAAACATTTCTAGGCAATCACGAAGAAAAGGTATTCAGAATCGATTAAAGTAAATCAGTGCAAAATGGACAACATAGCTTATCGGAGTGATCTGCAACTAGTCTAACAACTGTATGGGGATGGTAATCACCATAATAAAATATTAAAATATCAAATTAACTTTGCCGGTTGTATCAATTTAGTCTTGCAGTTCCTATTGTGTTAATTTTTCCCTATAATATTTTATATTGTGTTGATTTAGTTCAGTAGATAAGCCTTCGCTGATAAATTAGAAAAAAAAAATTAAATAAAATATCCATTTAAATTAGACATCAATTTCTCAATGACTTTTAAAAGAGTTTATATAACCAAACCATGCCTTAAGTCCATTAAAAGAGTCTATATATATTGATTAATTTCAATCAAATTTCTATAGAGATCTTATTAATTAAATTAAATTGACACAATATAAAATATTTAAAGGTAAAATTGATACTTAGAGACTAATTATGTTTGGTTGAGTTTTCATAATCTGCTTGTGAATTTTTTTCAAAAAATTACATACTAGTTTTGACAAATATATACACAAAACAATTATTTTTAAATTTTTTAAAATTATTTTCATCCCAAAAAAGAGAAAATTATATGAAAATGATGAGTTTTTTTTTTTTTTTTTTTTAAATTTTCTGTCTAAGTTTGCAAAGAAAGTAATCCTTTGTCATGAGCTATTTTGAAGTGAAGTTCTTCAGCCAATAACTCATTAACCACAGAATCAATAGAAGGAAGAGGACTCTGATGCAGAATAGTACCGCGAAGTCCCTCAAAATTCAAAATCAACCCTAAAGGCTATTAAGAACTGAACCAGCCACTGCTCCTCCCGATAAGTATAATATGTTGCATGAGTGCTCAATGACTTAGGCTCAGTAAAAGCAAATTGATCCCACAGACCAGTCATGGTAGAATAAAATTCCTGGATACTCTTATCGCCTTGTTGAGTAGCACGAATCTCATGTTCTAATTGATTGAACATACCGTTTAGCAGAATTTGATTGAACATACAATTGAGATAGATGATCCCAAATTTGTTTCGTAGTAGTGAACTAGGCAAAATGAACCCCAATAGACTGATCTACAGAATTATTAATCCAAGTAATAATCCTGGCATTAGTAATTGCCAAGTAAAGAGCAATTCTTGAAACTTTTCAACATTGGCATCAGTGGGTATAGAAGAATCACCATTAACAACATCCCAAATATTTTTACCCAGAAGAAAAATTTTTCATGACATAGGCCCAATAAACATAATTATCTCCCACTAACTTCACGCTAATGGCTTGAAGTGAATCTGACATTCTAATAGACATGATATCAAGAATATAAAGAACTTCACAGAGAAGACCACAGAGAAGTCACAAGACCACAAAAAAGTCACAAGGAGACAGCAACACAAAGAAGAAGAGAGGCTGAAGCAGATTACCTAAGTCGTGAGGGGACGAGATTGTAGGAATCACATCTTCGAACCAAATGAGCCAATATCAGTCGCGATTGATAGAACCAAACGCGACTGTGAGATAAGAGAGAGAGTCTTGAGAAAGAATCGTGACTTCGTGACTGATACCAGTGGGGAAGAATCGTAACTTTGCAAAGCACAAACAAGCCCACTCGACTTCACGGATGAGCCCACTCGACTTCGATGCAAGGGTGTATGGCAGGAAACGAAGAGAAAAAACCATAAGCCTGCCTTCAGTTCATACCAACACCAATAAGATGGTTTTAGGTTTGCTATCAAAACCTTGCTCTGATACCATGAAAACTTAGTTAGAAACTAAGTACCGTATTATTCAATTGAATAAAAAAAGAATTACAAGGGAAAATATATATATATATATATATATATAAGACAACTATGCTAACCTTAATTGCTACCAATGACTAAACTACCCTTAATACATATGCTTAACACCCCCCGGCAAACTCATGATGTAATAGCAGGAAGCATCGAGTGTTTGTCAAGCAGAAAACGGAAATGCATGATAGTATGAGACTTGGTGAAGAAATCAACAAGCTGCATAGTAGAGGAGACAAAGGGCAAGGACAACGTGCGAAGCTGTATGTGATGGCGCACAAAGTGGCAGTCAATCTCAATATGTTTAGTCTGCTCATGAAAAATAGAATTATGAGCAATTTGAATGGCACTGGTATTATCACAATACATAGCAGTAGGACTAGGGGTGGAGACACCAAAGTCGGAAAGCAACCAACGCAACCAGACAATTTCAGTAGTGGTAGTAGCCATAGCACGATATTTAGCCTCAGCAAAAGATCGAGCAACAACAGTTTGCTCTTTGCTTTTCCAAGAAATAAGAGAACTACCCAGAAAACACAAAGGCCCGTAGTAGACTTACTGTCCATAGCATCACCAGCCCAATCAACATCAGAAAAAGCACGAAAATCCAAAGAAGTAGCAGAGAACAATAAACTCTGATGCAAGGACCCATGAAGGTAGCGCAAAATACGAAGAACAGCAACCCAATGAACAGTAGTCGGAGAAGAAACAAGCTGACTAACAATATGAACAGCATAGGCAATGTCGAGCCGAGTAATGGTAAGATAGACAAGGCTGCCCACTAGAATCCGATATAAAGTAGGATTAGGCAAAGGGACATTGTTAGTGGAAGTATAGTGCACATTAAGTTCGAGAGGAGTGCCAACAGTGCAGGAGTTGGTCAACTTGGCTCGCTGAATAACATCAGTTGCATACTTGGACTGAGATAGAAGATAATCCCGAGGTGAAAAGGCCACCTCAATGCCCAAAAAATAACGAAGCGAACCAAGATCTTTCATCTCAAACTGATGATGCAAGTGAGCCTTGAGAGCAGAGATACCATCAAGATCGTCGCCAGAGACCACCATGTCCTCAACATATAATAAAAGAATAATGAGCCCCGCAGAAGTGGAGCGTAGAAAGAGAGCCAAGTCATGATCACTGGTACGAAAACCTAAGTCACAAACAACAATAGAAAATTTCTCAAACCAAGTTCGAGGAGCTTGTTTGAGACCATATAAAGCTTTGCGAAGGCGACGAACTTCACTAGGTGCATGAGGGAGCCCAGGAGGAGGGACCATAAAGACTTCCTCAACTGTGTTACCTTTGAGAAAGGCATTCTTGACATCCATTTGAGATAGATGCCAGTGACGCACAACAACAACGGCAATCAAGGTATGAACAGTGGTCATCTTGGCAACCGGAGCAAGGTCTCCTCATAATTAAGACCATATTCTTGAGCAAAACCTTTAGCCACCAAACGACCTTTTAGCCACCAAACGGCCTTTATAGTGTTCCACAGAACCACCGGCTTTGGTTTTAATCTCATACACCCACCGACAACCAACAGTATGTTTACCAGAAGACAAAGCAACAAAATTCCAAGTACCAATCTTATGTAAAGCAGAAAATTCCTCATTCATAGCCTGTTGCCAAAGAGGGTCAGAAACAGCCTCCTTATAGGAGGAGGGCTCAGAAAGAGAGTGAATGGAGTATAAGAAAGTACAAAATTCAGAAGAATAACAAGAGTTAGAAGACCCATAACGAGTAGGACATGTACGTACCCGTTGAGGATACCGAGAAACAGGAGCCTCATTAGCAGCAAGTAATGGAGAGACAACTGGAGGAGGAAGGGGAGGTGTACCTGCAGGCAAAACATGTTGTTTCTTACGAGCATAAGTGTGAATAAGAGGAGGGGGGACAGTAAGAGTGGGAGACGAGGAAGAAGAGGAGGGAATATCAGAAGGAGACAAATTGTGAACATAAGAATCAAAAGGGATAACATTAGGAAAATGATCGAGATAAATAAGATTAGATTTAGTGAAAGGAGCAGATGCAGAGGGAATAGAAAAGAAGGGGATATGTTCAAGAAGAACAACATGGCGAGAAACATAGAGACGTTGAGTTGTGGGGTCATAACAGCGATAACCCTTTTGACCGTCACCATGCCTAAGAAAAACACACATGGCAGAATGGGCTGACAACTTGGTATGGGTTGCACAATGAAGGACAAAACAAGTACAACCAAAAACACGAAGAGAGAAATAGTCAGGAGGAGTACCATGTAAACGTTTAAAAGGGGAAATGCTACAAGTCACTTGGGAGGGTATGCATTTAATAATATGAACAGCAATAAGAAGAACCTCCCCTCAAAATAAGCTAGGAACAGAAGAAGAAATCAACAAAGAGCGAGCTGTTTCCATGATGTGACGGTGCTTGCATTCAGCCACACCATTTTGCTCAAGAGTTTTAGCACAAAAAGATTGTTGAAGAGTACCATCGGACTGTAATAAGTGAAGAAAATCACAATCACGATATTCTCCACCTAAATTACATCGAAAACATTTAATAACAGAAGAGTATTGGGTTTGAATCATGGCACGAAAAACAATATAGATAGAGTAAAATTCAAACCGGTGCTTCATCAAATAAATCCAACAGTGACAAGTATAATCATCAATAAAAGAAACATAATATCGGGAACCTCCTTTAGTGGGAATGGGTGCAGGACCCCACACATTAGAATGCATAAGATCCAAAGGTTTAGACGAAGTAGTGAAACTTTTATTAAATGGTAAAGCAGTAAATTTTGCTAGTTTGCATCCACTACAATCGGAAGTATTATGACTACTCAAAGAACCTAAGACACCAGTAGAAACTAAATCTGTAAACGAGAACTAGACACATGACCAAGGTGAGAATGCCATAAATAAAAAACAGACGACTTAGGACTCAACCGAAAAGAAGATAAATCAACTGAAGATGCAGTAAGGGGAGGAACATGCAGCATCTCTAGAACATATAAAGCTCCTAACCTACAACTGGTCCTAATCAGCTGCTTGAAATGAGGATCCTGCACAATACAACCAGATTCAAAGAAGTAAACACAATAACCAATGACACAAAGTTGACTAACAGAAATAAGATTTAAAGTTAACTGAGGAATAGAATAAACATCCGAGAGAGAGAGGGTATCCGAGAGAGAGAGGGTATCAGTCAAAATGGACCCAACCCCATCCAAAGACATAGGAGTACCATTGGTGACCATAATAGTAGTAGTAGAAGGAGGTGAAAAGATAGACAATAAGAGGAAGGAATCATGAGTCATATGATGTGTAGCACTATAATAAAAAACCCATATGGAACGAGATATACCTAGAGGAGATGAGGAGGAGGAAGACAAACCAAGAGGTGAGGAGACAGCTAAAGGATTTGGTGTGTGAGTAGAGAGGAGTTTCTGCAGTTGTTCAACAATAAAAGTCAAAGATGGAGAGGAATCATCCATTGAAGAAGTCGTGGCAGCTGTATGTCCCTTTTTCCAAGAGATGATTGGCCAGAATGCCTATCAGAATTCTTTCTGCAAGTCGGTGATTACCCAAATGGTGGACGACCCAAAAGCCGAGCACACTGAGCCTTCCAGTGACCTTTTTGATGAAAAAAGTTGCATTCATCCATAGGAGCACGAGCATAGGATTTGCTAGGAGTAATAGAAAAATGACCAGTAGAAACGGCTAGAACTGTCTGAGTTGGCAAAGGAAGCAATCCTTTGCTGGGAGCTATTTTGAAGCGAAGTTCTTTAGCCAATAACTCATTAACCACAGAATCAACAGAAGAGAGAGGACTCCGATGCAAAATAGTACGGCGAAGCCCCTCAAAATCAGCCCTAAGGGCCATTAAGAATTGAACCAGCCACTACTCTTCCAAATAAGTACAATATGCCTCATGAGTGCTCAATGACTTAGGCTTAATAAAAGCTAATTGATCCCACAAACCAATCATGGTAGAATAAAATTCCTGGATACTCTTATTGCCTTGTTGAGTAGCACAAATCTCATGTTCTAACTGATACCATTTAGCAAAATCTGATTGAATATACAACCGAGATAGATGATCCCAAATTTGTTTCGCAGTAGTAAACTTGGCAAAATGAATCCCAATAGACTGATCTACAGAATTATTAATCCAAGTGATAATCGTGGCGTTAGTAACTTGCCAAGTAGAGAGCAAATCTTGAAACTTTTCAACATTGGCATCAGTGGGCATAGGAGAATCACTAGTAACAACATCCCAAACATTTTTATCTAGAAGAAATTTTTTCATGACATAGGCCCAATACACATAATTATCTCCCACTAACTTCACACTAATGGCTTGAAGTGAATCTGACATTCCACTAGACATGATATCAAAATATAAAGAACCTCACAGAGAAGTCACAAGGAACTAGCAACACAAAGAAGAAAGAAGAAGAGAAGTTGAAGCAGATTATCTAAGTATCACACCTTCAAACCAAACGAGCCAATATCAGTCGTGATTAGAAGAACCAAACACGACTGTGAGATGAGAAGGAGAGTCGTGAGGAATAAACGACTTCAACTGTGAATCGTGACTTCGTGAGGCACAAACAAGCCCACTCGACTTCGATTTCGCAAGGCATCAACGCGATTGTGAATCGCTACATCATGAGGCACAAACAAGCCCACTCGACTTCGACTTCGCAAGGCACCAACGCGACTGTGATTCGAGACTTCGTGAGACACAGACAAGCCCACTCGACTTCGATGCAAGAGTGTATAGTGGCAAACGAAGAGAAGCAACCAACGCGATTGTCTTCAGTCCATACCAACACCAATGAGAGGTTAGCTATCAAAACCAAGCTCTGATACCATGAAAACTTAGTTAGGAACTAAGTATTGTATTATTCAATTGAATGGAAAAATGAATTACAAGAAATATATACATATATATATATATATATATATATATAACAACTATGCTAACCCTAATTGCTACCAATGACTAAACTACCCTTAATACATATGTTAAACATATGCCTAATAGTTTCCAATTATTCCAGGTATATATGTTTAGATTTGGCTATTTGTACTCAATTGAATGCCCTTTTAGTTTCTAAACTATTTCTTAATTGGTTTTTCAAGTATTTATGGACCAGTTCAAGATGTGAGGATTCCATATCAGCAGAAGAGAATGTTTGGGTTTGTTACCTTTGTCTACCCAGAAACTGTTAAGCTCATTCTTGCTAAAAGGAACCCTCATTTTGCATGTGTGATGCTTGGGTGCTTGTGAAGCCATACAAGGAGAAGGGCAAGGTCCTTGACAAATACAAGCACTCCCTCTTCTCTTCTGTCTATGTTGTGAATTCTGTATCTATAGATATAAGCATTCTCATGTTTTTTTTGTTAATGCCAATGAGAAATTGCAAGAAGCTGCAGCATCAGCAGCAACAAATGGAGAGATGAGAGTTCTCAACATGTGGTAGCCCTACTCGCTTAGATTCAACAGACCCTTATGATCTCCAACATGGTAAGCAAAAATGTGCATTGTTTTCGCTCCATTCACACATACATTAAAGCTACGAATGCCCTTGGTTTCATCCTTGATTGTCGCAAACCCAATCATATTATGTCACTAATGTTTGGGGTTTGTTTTTCAAATTCAGAAGCAAGGACGTTTGGAGATACTACCCAAGACATATTGTGGAGAAGGAAATTGGAGGAACAAGTTGACTTGTAGCAAGCCATTGAGCTCCAAGGCTGGAGATTGATAGGTCTGCAACTTCTTGATGTGAAAAGGCACAATCACCACCGTACATATTTAATTTCTTTATAGTAGTGGAACTTTTTATTTAATTCCTTTATATATATTTTTGAACATATTTAACTTTTATTTGTGAAATATATGACGTTACTCCATTCAACATGTGATTATGATTTAAAGTATAGTATATAGTGTGTATTACATTATTGAAATGCGCGTACAAAAATAATATTAATTATTCTTCAAATATGTTGAATTATTTTTTTATCACACGCATTAACTGTGATAAAAAATATATGTAACATGTGATCTTATATCATTATTAATCACAAGTTTTATTAGATATTAATCACACTTAAAAGATGTGATTTAAATGCTTATTATCACATGTTTTATTAGTTATTAATTACACTTAAAAGATATGATCTAAATGTTATTAATCACACTTAAAATGTGTAATCTAAATGTTTATTATCACAAGTTTTATTAGTTTTTAATCACACTTAAAAGATGTGATCTAAATGTTATTAATCACACTTAAAAGAAGTGATTAAAAATGACACTTTTTAATCACACTCCCAAATATCACACTTTGACAAAACTTAAAAAGTGTGATTAAATAACATAGATAACACAAAAAAATGTGATATTTATCTGTTTATTTTAAACTTCAAAGTTATTTGTAATTTTTGAAATCACAAATAAAAAAAAATTATATATTTTCATCAAATTTTGAGTGTTTTTGTATTTTGCTTGATACACCAAAGCAAACCCTAAACTAGAGTAATGACAATGCTAGATTGACTATTTCTATCATTTGTCAAATAAAGAACTTAAAAAATAAAGGAAAATGTCTCGTAACTCAAATTTTGTGACTCAAAAGTGGCTCAAATGGTCAAAACGGTCGTTTTGGCCATTTTTATGTTGTTCTGTACTCAAAACGACGTCGTTTTGGTCATTTGAGCCACTTTTGAGCCACAAAATTTGAGATACGTAGTATTGTCGAAAAATAAAAGAGTATGGGTTGCCTCCAATCCAAATACGGATCGGAGCGTATTGTCCAATCTAATAGGACTCCTCGCAAGTGGTGTTTTAACAACTTGAATCATTTATTTTGGATGATCTTTTATTTATATCACTCACAAAAAAAAATTAAGTTAATCTAAAATCGTAACATATTTAATTTATCAAATTTGTTATAAAAAAATTGAATAATCTATTTAAAAAGTTATACACTTGTTGTACATTTTTTTAGACATATGTAATAAATTAAATAATTTGATTGATTTAAGTTTTTATATGAATTACATACACGAAGGATCTTATAAAATGAACGATTCGAATCATCAAAAAAAAATTATAATGATCTCAGAAGTTTGGACAACATCCTTTAATCCAGATTTGAAATACACGAATGATTTTAAATAAAAAAAAACAATTTAAATCATTTAAATAAGACCGTAATAAATCGACAAGTTCAAACAATGCCCCTTAATCCAGATTTGAAAGCCCAGCTCAAAATAATAATAAAAATTTTAGACATATATTTTATCATTTTGACAGTATGAGATTGTTTGGGATAAATTAAATAAGTGTATTTTTTAACTTTTTATGAAATATGAGTTGAGTTTGAAGTGATGTGATAGAGAGATAATGTAACTTAAATAAGATAATATAACTTAAGTAGAATACTGAATTTTTAATTTTTTAATTTTTTTTTATTAGGTCAAACTAAGCCTAAATTTAAGCCACAAGTTCACACACACAGAGGCCAAAAATTTGAAAAGTTGACCGAGTCAAACAGTGAAATTAGTACATTTTTAAGCCAGAAGTTCATGTTTCATGCAGGCCCTAAGTTTGACCTCGGAAGTATTCATGCCGGCCTCTTGTACCATGTCGCAGCATTCTCTTCTACTTCCAGCCTATGATTAAACATGCACATGTAAGCAACAGCAAAATTGAATTAAATAAACATGTCACACCTTCAAATTTAAATTAGATTAATATGAAATAAAAAATAAAAATTTTATGATAGGGGATCTTCTGTCTCATTACGTAAGAGCAGAATTCATATTCCAGCAACTATTTAATATTGAAACAATATTGTTCAAATTCTAGTAACCGAAGAATTTTATATAGCATGCTATTATTTACTTAAAAAATATACATTTTATACAATATCAATGTATTGTGGATTAACTAGAGGGCAAATGTTTTCAAATAATGTTGCCAGTTTGATAATTGATATTAGTATCGTAACCCTTGGATTAGGACTAAGGGATTGGCTATGAACGGCTACAATAAAAGCACAAAGAAAAAACTGTATTCAGCTTGCTTGGTTGTATTTTTTCAAAAACACTTTTCAGAAAATTCTGCTTTCTTATTTTTCGTATTTTTTTTATTTTTATTGAATTTTTTAAATATTTTAAGCAATTTTTTTTTTTTTACTTTGCATGGACAAGTGCCGGAGCCTTTGCCATTGGCTTGTTTGTGGCTCAAGCAAGCCTGAATCGCTCTCCGATCAATATTTTTGAAAAATTCGGCCACTAATTTTGGAAAATCTCTTCAATCACAGTACAACTGGGCTTTCCTCTCTTTCTCGGGGTTAAAAATTTAATTTTTGGCTAAAAATAGGTTTAGGGGTAAAATGGTTATTTTTGCAAAAAAGTCGACTTTTGGCTAAAATAGGTTTTATACAGCAATTCTAAACAATTTTAAATATTCCAAAGATGAAATAAGTACTGTTTCATCATGGAGATAATTGTAAGCGTCCAAAATCTTAGGGTTAGTCAAAATGGAATGTCTACACTTTGCTATTTAAGAGCAACTCCAACCACACTCTCTACTTTTCACTAGCTAAAGTACAAAAAAAGTACACTCTTTATTTTACCTAATTACTTTAGCTGTTGTGTTCTCCAACCACGCTATTTATTTTAGCTAATCATTTAAACTAACTTAATTAATTTTTAAAATAAAAAAATACTAATGGTTGATATTTTACTAATATAAATTGGCAATAATAATAAATTTGCTCATACAAACATACAAAACCTGTAGAATGAGGAGAAAAAAATACAAAATAAGTTATTTTGTCAAGCAGAATTGAAAAAACATATAAAATTACTACATACACACACACACACACACACATATATATATATAAAATCCCATATCGAAGACATAAATATATAAAAATATAAAATATATACATACATAATTGGTTGGAGAGCCTCTGGAGCTCTTCAATTGTAGCCACCAAAAAAATAGGATGGTAAAGTAGCTAGCCCAATAACTAGTCCATTGGAGCTCAAAATTAGACTTACATTAGCTAAAATACCTAACAAGCCATGTTTAACTATCCCCTTAGAGATGCTCTCATTTGAAAATTTGGCTATTTTCATTAGTTATTTAGTCTGATTATAAAAGTTGCATTTAAGATAATAGTTAACCTTTTTTTCAGTTGATTTGGTCATTATGAAGTTGATGAGACTCAACATACTCAAATCATAACTACGAATAAAAAAAAGATTTTTACGGGTCAGTCCTCTTTTCAAGAGTTATTATCCAATAGGTTCTTAATAGAGACTTTTTTTTATCTATAAGTCCTGAACATTTTTATTTATTGCATTTTTGCCCTCATGTTTTTATACTCAAATTTGGAGATAAAAAAAGAAAAGAAAAAAGAGCTCTCTTTGCACATCTCTCTCGGCGACACCATGGATGGTCTGATCGAAGAAGAAGATCTGCCACCATCGCCGCCGCATTCAAGGAGAATGTTCACTATGAAGTCTAGATCTACAACCGACGTACTCCACCATCGTTGAGCTACACATGGATGATTTCCGGCAAGTTTTTGGTTGTGTTCAGCCGAGCTACGCATGGATGGTGAGATTGTCCACGTAGAGATTGCAAGACGTGGACGGTGAAGTGGCGGAGGACAACGGACGGCGGCAGCAAAGGCAATTTAGATCTGAGATTGAAGAGAGAAAGAGAAAAGATTGAAAGTCTGTTTTCTCTATATCAATGTATGTCATTTTCTGATAAATGTTCCTAGATTCGCATCACATTTGTGAATGGATTTGGAGTGGCAGAGGCTGGTATTGATAGTGGTGGGATTTTCAAAGATTTCATAGAGAACATTACTCAAGCGGCTTTTGATGTCCAATATGGATTATTTAAGGTTGTAATTTGTATAGTATTGTTGAGAATTATTCAATCTGCTCTCTCTTTCTCTCTCTCTCTCTCTCTCATATGTCTATGGTAAAGAAAAATGATCCATATGCGTATTAATGAAGAATGTAATAAATATATTTAAATTAGTGATAAATTTGTTTAAACTAGTGATAAATTTGTTTAAACAAGTGATAAATTTGCAGTGTTGAGTTTAGAGGTAAAAATGAAAAACATTGTTTGATTTTTTTGGATAGGACCTACTAGGTAATAAGACCGGTCCATAGGACCAGCTTGTAACTCCCCTTAAAAAAAATGACGGGTGAAGTATCAATAAATTTTAAATAGTGATTTTATAAATTGTTTGGTTTTTTTCTTTTTCTTTTTTCTTATAGACTTAAAGGTCCTATTCCAATGTGAATTACATAAAAGGTTAAGTATAAATGCCCTTATGTTATGTGTTGATAAATAATTGTTAGTATATTTTTTTCAAATATAATACTCCGAAAACTTAATACTCTAATATAACACACTAAAAAAAAAAAATTAATGTATCTTCTCAAACGTAACAACGTAACAATTCATAAAAACTCGCTAGTGTACTTTTTCCAAACGTAACACTCCAATCAATGTAACATTAAAAAATTTCTTAGTGTAGTTTTTTCAAACGTAACACTCTAATGTAATACACTAAAAAACTCCTTAGTATACTTTTCTTAAATGTAACAACGTAACATTTCAAAAAATCTTCTTTGTGTATTTTTTCTAAACATAACACTCCAATCAATATAACACACAAAAATTGCCTAGTGTACTTTTTTCAAACATAACACTCCACTATAATACACTAAGAAACTCCCTAGTATACTTTTTCTAAACATAATAACGTAATATTCTAAAAAAATTTCTTAGTGTATTTTTTCAAAATGTAACGCTCTAATCAATATAACTGTAACCCCCCAACCCTTCATATGTCATCGATATTGTCCGCTTTGGGCCATGCCAGCACAGATTTCTTCTTCCCAGTGGGTCATTCATCCCAGAACTACTCTAGCCTAAGCATGCTTAACTGAGGAGTTATGCAAGGGATTTCACTACTAGGGAAAGGCCTCCATGCTATATAAGGGTCTAGGTTTTTACTTTTATAGCCTAGGAACTCTCCATCCAATCCCGATGTGGGACACTGTGTCACGACCCGCTCCCCGTATCCAAAGGTTGAGCATCGTGATGGCCAGTAACTGAGGTTACCTCCGGCCAATTCTTAAACAATTCAATAAACGCGAGCGGAAGTAATATTTAAGTGAGGGTACCAAAATAATTATCGGAGCTTCTATTTTTATTATAAAATATATTGACCAAAAAGGCCGATATTTATATATAAAAAATATCATAAAAGTGTTGTGTGTGTCTATTCCGCAACCCGACTTCCCAAAAGCTATTTCTGAATTACATTGTTTCCTGAAAAATTGGTAAACAACTATAAGCACATGGCAGAGTGAGAAATATTATACTAAGAGCATAATGGCATAAAATTCACCATGGATAATTATTGGTTAAACAGAGTTTGATATTAAAATACAGAATATATAATACAGAGATCATTTGACACATAATATAGATATCATATAAACAAAATAAACATAACCACGATACAAAACAGAACAGAACAGATGTATGGACTCGAGAGGTGGCTCATACGAACTCTAGAAGTGGCTCCCACCATAGTGTAGCACTTAGTTCCGTACAACACTTTGCTCCACACCAGAAGTCATAACCATGTTACAGAACAGAATAGATGTATGGACTCAAGAGATGACTCGTACGAACTCTAGAGGTGGCTCCCACCATAGTGTAACACTTAGTTCCGTACAACATTTTGCTCCACACCAGAAATTCAGAGGGTCAATGGATCCATGACAGACAAATGGTCACAAAGTGACTAATCAGAGGGCCAATGGTTATTTAGGTCCCCCAAGACGTGGGACTCCCATGGTGGTACTTACAAAACATAATTGTTTATAAGGTTATAGTCAAATATTCTTTAAAATATAAACAAGCATATCCATGGGTTTCATTTTAGCAAATAGGGTTCAGAAAATAATCCATGAAATTGAAATATTAATATAACTTATAATAATTTATAAAACATAACTTGTATAAAATAAACTATGATAAATTAAAACATATGTAAAATACTTTATGATAATTCAATGTATAATATAACTCATCTTAACTTTAATATCTTACTTTTTCTTCCCACTACCAAAAACTCTTTTAGCTTCTATCATTTTTTCCTTCTTTCTCTCTTTCCTTTCTCCTTCATTTCTCTCTTTCTTTCTTCTTTCTTTTCTTTTCATCAGATCACCTCTCTCTATTTATAAAGAGGTGAATGCGTCATCCAACCAACACGTGGCCCCGTATCCCTCTCTCCAGATTCTTTTCTTTTCCTCACATCACCTCTCTCTATTTATAAAGAGGTGAATGCGTCATCCAGCCGACACGTGGCCCCCATATCCCTCTCTCCAGATTCGGCCATTAATATATAGATTCATATTTAGTCTTTTATAAATATTTAAGATAATTACATTTTAGTCCAATTTTTTAATATAATTATAAAAATAAATTAATTCCTGATTAAATTACACTCTATCATATACTAACAGATAATTAATTATTTGTTTTACTACCACACCTATTATTATCATTATTATTAATATTATTATTTATTTATTTATACTTTGACCCCTAAAGTTTTTTACTAATTATATTATTTTACAAAATTACACATAAAAATACAAAATAAATCGTATATTTTTCTAACTGTGATTAAATAATACTAGTATAAATTTTACAAAATAATTAAAAGTCTGGGTTGTTGCACACTGGGATCTTACAATCTACTCCCCTTAAGGTTGTATGTCTCTGTGCAGTAGCCTGCCAGCTTACAAGCCCTGTCCACATGCATCGAGAGACACCAGGGGCCCACACTTTGTACTCTGGAGAGTCTGCACTGATACCATTTGTAACGCCCCAACCCTTTATATGTCATTGATATTGTCTGCTTTGAGCCACGCCTGCACATATTTGTTCTTCCCAGTGGGTCACCCATCCCAGAACTACTCCAGCCTAAGCATGCTTAACTAGGGAGTTCTGTTAGGGATTTCACCACTGGGGAAAATGCGCCGATGCCATATAAGGATCTAAGTTTTTACTTTCATAGTCTAGGAACTCTCCCTTCATTCTCGATGTGGGGCACCAGGACCTTATAACAACACATAAAAACTCCTTAGTGTATTTTTTCCAAATGTAACACAGTAATATAATATTCCAATGTAACACCAGAAAACCACACTAACAGAAATTTAGATTTCCATACTTGACAACCAACATTTTAGCTACCAATTCCCCCAAAAAGAATTTTCCATTCCTCACATTTCCATTTCCATCTCAAAAATGAGTTAGAAAATTGGAAAAATGAATTACAAAAAAGTATTTACTTAAACTCAAATGACACAAAATCAAATAAATATAAATTTTTAAAACAAAAAGGATTAATTGATTTATAAAAAAACTCTTAGGACTAAATGAATCAACAATGTGGCTTGCCATTTTTTCCCCCTATTTTGCCCTTAGTATATTTTGAAATTGCTATTTTGCCATTTAATTTGGTTGGTGATACAATTTGGGTGTAATTACACAAACATTCTTGGTAAATTATGAAACATAAATCTTTTATTTTTTAACAAATTACAAATACACTCATAAAGTTTTTTTAAAATATGAATCAGTCCTATAATATTATAAATTACAACTATCGTTTGTTAGAAATTTTAATTTAACACAACACTCAGAAAAAAAAAAACTATCATCCAATGCAATAATAAATTATCAAAATTGTTTATTGAAAAATATTTTTCATATCATTGAAAACTATTAATTGACTTAATGATTTATTTATTAACAAAATGGTTAACTGAAAAATATTTTTCATTAAAAATTATTAATCTACTTAATGATTTACTTATTAATAAAATTGGTTATTTGTTATGCAAGTATGAATTAATAAAATTAGTCATTTGTATATAGATATATTTTCTTTTACTTCTTTATTAGTTCAGTGAATTATCTTAATAGTTTTTTTTAGATAGGAGAATTATCTTAATGTTTGTTTTATATTTATTTAGGGAGAAAAGTTACACACATAATTTTTTTTTTTTAAATTCGGAAGAATGTTAAAGTCTTATAAATGCACCCAAAATGATATGGTAATAGAATTGGAGTCTACATCGTTAGGTGTATAATAAATCAAAAAATAATACATATCATACCACATATTTCTATCATATATCTAATGATTTATTCTATTCAATTTCATAGAACAATATTTTAATTGTTAAAAATCTATAAAAATATAAAATTTAAATATACTATAATAATTGTCTATGCACTAATTTACTACCATGAACACATAGCACAAATAACAAATGGTACATATAATACATGACATACAATTACGCATAATAAACCCATAAGCAAGGCAAATTATGTAATATTTACATATCAATGGTGTCACAACCCAACCCTTGCCTCACGAGATTAGAGACGTGACCAGCCAGTAATCCGCAATTACTAAAGGCCTGCTGAATAAATAATAAATAGTAAGGGGCTGGTGGAAGCCAATAGAATCACAAACCATTGTCCAATGAGCTATGAACTAAAATGAATAAACACACCTTATATACATCACACTGTACAATCACCCCATACCTTATCACATCATATGCATGTACCAAAAGCAATCACATTACCCAAACAAACATAAAACCAAAAACACTTTGCTATAAGTCACTTGATCACTTTACAAAAAGGAATTCATATTCACCCAAAAGCCTTAGAGTTAGACCCAAAAGAAACACCGAAGGGAGGCACCATAGTTGACTTGATAAACTAGAAAGTAGGTTGACGCCCTTAACTTCTCTCTTGAGCTGGATCACCTACATGACAGACATAAACTGTGAGCCAAAACCCAGTGAATAACAATGTGTAAAAAAAGGTTAAAAATAATATCCATTTGAACAGTAAAATCAAGTCATATAGCGGTAACATGTTCGTTAAACTTAACAATCATCTGGAACCACGAGTTCATATATTAGTTCATCAAATCAGGTTTATATAACTCAATATCTTATACCCATCTGGCCATGGTACTGTTACCCCCAGGCGAAGGCCACGTGAACATAGGCCACAATATTCTTACCTTCGGGCAAGGGCCATATGAACATAGCCCACGGTATTATCACCCCCGGGTGAGGGCCACATGGAGATACGCTACGGTATTATTACTCCCGGGTACGGGCCACATGAATATAGACCGCGGTATTATTACCCTCGGGTATGGGCCACGTGACCATATTATATGGAGTGGGTTCACGTATTCAATAAACATATCACTATAGAACAGACTTTAACAATATCAATAACAATCTAAAAGAATTATATTTCAAGCATAGTTTTACTACATTGTCACTAACCGTTAGTCCCGTATAGCACTTGACAAGGATACAGCGTCTGGCCTACGCAGGCATATGAAAGCATAATGGTTCAATATTCAATTAGTCACTAACTTCTCCATTACTTACTTGCTACTAATCATTTAACTTGACCCTTTTTATTCTTTCATTTAGTTTTAAATTCATCCCATGCACATGCACATGAAAAACAGTTGAAAATCGTGCAATTGGAAGCCCAGAAGTCAGAGAAATTAGAAGAAAAATCAATCTGGGTTGGCCCTGTTGGCCGTACGTGCAGTGGCCCTAGCTGCACGTACGGTAGCCGCACGTGTGGTGGCCTAGGCCGCACGTGTGGGCGAACTTCAGTGTGCAAATTTGGCCAAACCAAGCTTGGCTGCTCGAGCGGTCTGGGTGAAAAATCAATTCGAATTTTTGCTGAATATGGAGTTTTTCCCCATTTCAAAACCCAATCTCATTTATGCAAAAAAAGGCTAAAAAACACTTCAAAATCAGAGGAATTAATTACTTCTAACTTCAAATAAGTAAGCAAGGCTCAAGCCTCAAAGAAGACCACAAAATGATGAACCTTAGATGCATATAATTCTCAATGTATGCAAACTTGAGTGTCAAAGTGAAAACTCTTGCAGTTTACTCTTCAAATCCCAAATTTCATGCAAGATGCAAGTGATGATGCCATGTATTACAAGGATAAGAGTTGACTATTTTCATTTCTTCACTTTAGGGTTCCTATCATCACTTTACATTACCCAACTTCTCAATTTTTCTAAATTTCTATGATTCCCTGGGCAAACAACTTCAATTCTTGAAATTAGAGGAAAGTTTCTTACCTTAGATGGATGAATTAGTGAAGATTTGGATTAAGCTCTTCTACTCCTCTTCTTCCTCTATCTTCCTTCTACTTCTAAGGTTCTCTCTCAAGTTGTCTCTACACCAGCCACTATCTTTCCTTATTTACCTCTTTTGTTGACTTGAGTTAAGTCTTGTTTGGATTTCCCTAATTCTCTTCCTAAGTCTAAGTTAATAATTCAATTCTCATCATAAATCTCTTAATTAACACTAAATTAAAACGTACTACTGCGAATCAGGCTCTAATTGCCTATTTCAATTATTTAATTTAAATTTTATGGTTCACTGATTCAGACAGGTTTATTACCTATTTCCATCTATCTTTCCCACTAATTTACTACCATGAACACATAGCACAAATAACAAATGGTACATATAATACATGACATACAATTACGCATAATAAACCCATAAGCAAGGCAAATTATGTAATTTAACCATTAATTAAGGGAGTGGCTGCTACATTCTCCCCCCTTTAAGATGTTTGGTCTTCCCAACGTAAATACCTTTTTCCGTGAAAAATGTAGGGTGTAAGGGAAAAAAATCTGAGTATCTCTACTTCATATCGTCTTCTCTTTCCCAAGTTGCATACATGCCACCGTGATTTTGCCAATCCACTTTCACCAACGGTATTTCCTTGTTTCTCAACTTCTTATTCCGGCAGTTAACAATTTGAATGGGCCGTTCTTCATATGTATAATCATCAGTCAAAAGGACGTGAGTCAATTCAATCACATGAAAAGGATCTTGAAGATAATCCCATAACATGAACACGTGAAATACATTATGCATGTGCTCCATACTTGGGGGAAGTGCCACTTGATACGCTACCAGGTTAATCTTCTCAATGATTTCAAAAGGCCCAATGTACCGGGGTGCTAACTTGCCCTTAGCTCCAAAATGAGTTTGCCCTTTCATCGGTGTCACTTTTATGAAAACATGATCGCCCACTTTGTATTCCCTATCTCGTCTACGCATATCCGCGTAGTTTTCTGCCGACTTTGAGCTGTCTTTAACCGCTAATGAATCAACTTCACTTTTTCCGTTGTTTCTTGCGCAATTTCAGGCCCCAACAAAGGTCTATCTCCAACTTCAGCCCAGCAAATCGGTAACTGACATTTTCTGCCATATAAAGCCTCGTAAGGTGCCATGCCAATGTTTGAATGAAAACTATTATTGTAAGCAAATTTGGCTAGGGGCAAATAAGTTTTCCAATTCCCTTGGAAGTCTAGCACACATATACATGACATATCTTTCAACGTTTGTATTGTCCTTTCAGATTGCCCATCGGTTTGTGGATGATATGCACTACTCAGTCGCAACTCCGTCCCCAATGCCTTTTGTAAGCTTTGCCAAAATCTCGAGGTAAACTTTGGATCTCTATCAGAAACAATGGACATAGGAACTCCGTGCAATCTCACAATTTCATTGATATAAATTGTAGCCAACTTATCCACATTATGTCTTTACAAGTAAAAAATGAGCAGATTTAGTTAAATGGTCCACAATAACCCAAATTGAGTCCATACCTCTAATGGAGCGAGGTAGTCCAACAATAAAGTCCATGGTAATGTGCTCTCATTTCTACTCCGGTATTGAAAAGTGGTTGGAGCAGCCCCGCGAGTCGTTGATGCTCGGCTTTGACTTGTTGACATTGTAAACACTTAGACACAAATTTGGCAATGTCTTTCTTTATTCCCGGCCACCAAAAATTGAGCTTCCAGTCTCGATACATTTTCGTATTCCCCGGATGAATGGACAATTTTGAACTGTGGGCTTCTTGCATAATTCGTCTCTTCAAGTCAACATCATTGGGCACACATAACCTCCCTTGAAATTTCAATACCCCATTTTCAAAAGTGAAACTCGATCTTAGTTTAGCTTCTCTTTCCTCAATCACTTTCTTTAAAAATCCATCTTGTTGCTGTCTCTCCTTAATCTCCTCAATGAGTACCAGTTGCACAATAATAGTAGCTAAGATCCCGTCTTGTTCTCGTAAAACAATTTCTACTTCTAGTCTTTCTAACTTTTTAAGCAATTCTTTTTGTTCGGTAAGTAAACAAGTCAAGTTCCTAATTGATTTTTGGCTGAGGGCATCGGTGACAGTGTTTGCTTTCCCCGAATGGTACAAGATTTGTAAATCATAGTCCTTAATTAATTCGAGTCATCGCCGTTGTCTCATGTTCAACTCTTTTTGGGTGAAAAAGTACTTCAGACTTTTATGGTCCGTATAAACTTTACATGTTGCTTCATATAAGTAGTGGCACCAAATCTTTAGTGCAAAAACCACACCACGGCAAGCTCCAAATCATGCGTTGGGTAATTCTTTTCATGTGCCCTCAATTGGCGGGAAGCGTAGACAATTATCTTTCCATTCTGCATCAACACACACCCTAAACCTTTATACGAGGCATCACTGAAAATAGTAAAACCATCCGTACTTGAGGGTAATGTGAGAATTGGGGCAGTCACAAGTCGAGTCTTTAATTCTTGAAAAGCTGATTCCCTCTGATTAGTCCAATCAAATGGTACCCCATTCTGTGTCAACTGAGTAAGCGGTAAGGCAATTTTGGAGAAATCCTTTACAAATCTGCGATAATATCCATCAAAACCCAAGAAATTTCAAACTTCGGCAATATTGGTCGGTTGAGGCCAATTAACAACTGCTTTTATCTTTTGCGGATCAACTGAAATGCCCTCTTTAGTGATTACATGCCCAAAAATGTTACATTATCGAGCTAGAACTCACACCTAAACAGTTTAGCGTACAATTTCTTCTCCCTTAAGGTTTACAAAACAAGTTTTAAGTGACGTTCATGTTCCTCTTGACTTTTGGAATAAATCAAAATGTCGTCGATAAAAACAATAACAAACTCATCTAGAAACAGCTTGAAGACTCTATTCATTAGATCCATAAATGCAACAGGCACATTAGTTACTCCAAAGGGCATAACAAGAAATTCATAGTGGCCGTACCTTGTCCGAAAAGTAGTCTTTTCTACATCTTCCGCCTTAACTTTCAATTGGTGATATCTGGATCTAAGATCAATTTTGGAGAAGACTTGCGCCCCTTGTAATTGGTCAAATAAATCGTTAATGCGGGGCAACAGATATTTATTCTTCACAGTCATCTTGTTTAATTCACGGTAGTCAATGTAGAGTCTCAATGAACCATCCTTCTTTTTCACAAATAAGACCGGAGCACCCCATGGTGAGGTACTAGGCCTAATAAATTTCTTATCCGGCAACTCTTGCAATTGAATTTTTAACTCCTTCAATTCAGTGGTCAACATTTGGTACAGAGTCTTGGAAACCGACTGTGTACTTGGTACTATCTCAATAGTGAACTCTATTTCTCTATCAATCAAATCCCTTAGAAAATCATCGGGAAATACATCTAGGAAATCTCGGACTATAGGAATATTGTCTGCCTTCTGTTTCTCAATAATAGGTGTTTGCAATACACAACACAAATATCCTCTGCAGCATTTTTTCATTAGTTTGCACGCTTTCATAGATGAAATCAAATATGGGGGAGGCACAACACCAACACCATTAAAAGTAAATTCGGCAAATCAGGGGGCGAAAAATAACTTACTTAGTTACACAGTCAATCGTCGCATGATATTTCGATAACCAATCCATCCCCAAAATTATATCGAAATGATCAATATTCAGGGGCAACAAATCAACATATAAATGCATATCCCCAACAAAAATGGCACATGCAGGATATTTATAGGCACACATCATAGACCCTCCAATTGGAGATGATATAGCTAGCAAAGAAGATTTAGCTAATTTGCGAGAAAAAGCAGATGAAACAAAAGAATGCGTAGACCCTGAGTCAATCAAAACATACGCATTCTGGGTATAGACAGGGAGTATACCTGACACTACTGTCTCTGTGTTATGGACATCTCCTAGCACAAGAGCAAAAATTCGACCTTGCCTCAATGTTTCCTTTCCCGTTGCAACTTTAGAACTTGATCTTGGTGTAGAGACGAATGTTGTCGGGCTGGCCAATGGTCTATTTGTGCCTTGGGATAAAAGGGAACAATCTTTAACCATGTGGCCCGTTTTGCTACACCGGAAACAAGCCCCAGAAAGTTTATAACACACCCCCTTGTGCCTTTTTCCACATTCAGGACATGGTGATATCAAATCATTTCATTGATTAGAACTCGTTGTTGACCCTGTATGCTGCTTCTTATTCTGAAAATTAGCCCGGCTCCTCTTAAAATTGAACCCTTGTCTTTTTCCCTTCCATTCAGTCACCAGTGCCTTAGCTTGCTTAAGTGCTGCAATATTTGTTTCAGCCATGAGAGCGTGATTAAGAATATCTATATACTTGGTTAGGTGAAGAACATTCACCCTATCCAGCACTTCCACATCAAGTCCGCCTTCAAACTTACGAGCCTTTTTATAATTCGTGTCCACCATATGTGGTGTATACCGAGCTAGCTCCGTGAATTTAGCCTCGTATTCTGCCACAGACATAGTACCCTACTTCAACTGCTCAAACTCTGATACTTTCTGGTCACAGACACATTGAGGGAAATACTTTTCATAAAACACTTCCGTAAATTGAGCCCATGTCATAGTGTTGTTGCCCTCTCGGACTAGCATCCACCAATGTCTTGCTTTCTCTTGGTAAAAGTAGCCAACAAAACTTTTTGTACCTTTGAACAAGGAAAAACCTCAAACAACTTTTCTATTTCCAGGATCCAAGCCTCGGCTTTTAGTGGACCAAGACCTCCTTGGAAAGTTGACGGCTTCAATTTATTAAACTTCTGTGTTAGGGCTATGATATCATCATTGTTGATCGGTTCAAGTTGCACCGGAAGTGGAGGAGGATGTGGGACTTTCTCTCTTTGCCTTAAAAATTCAGTCAACATTTCTACCATTCTTTCCAATCTGTCTATTCTGGCACCTGACGACTCTGAATCATCTATATTTCTTGCATCCATTTGGCTATATAAAAGTAGGAAATAATAAACATAGGCAAGGCAGTTGTCACATTCATATCATGTTTACACAGATAAACTCCACACACACTCACACATGCAATACAATGTCCTAATTTCTTCTCTAGGACATTCTATAACTCATTTGGACTCGTGTGTGTGGCAAAACTTGTGCTCTGATACCACTCTGTCATGACCCAACCCTTGCCCCACGGGATTAGAGACGTAACCGGCCAGTAATCCGCAATTACCAAAGGCCTGTTGAATAAATAATAAATAGTAAAGGGCTCGCGGAAGCCAATAAAATCACAAACCATCGTCCAATGAGCTGTGAACTAAAATGAATAAACACACCTTATATACATCACTATACAATCATCACATACCTTATCACATCATATACATGTACCAAAAGCAATCACATTACCCAAACAAGCATAAAACCAAAAACACTTTGCTACAAGTCACTTGATCACTTTACAAAAGGGTAAATTCATATTCACCCAAAAGCCTTAGAGTTAGACCCAAAAGAAATCCTGGAGGGAGGCACTACGGTTGACTTGATAAACTAGAAAGTAGGTTGACGCCCTTAACTTCTCTCTTGAGCTGGATCACCTACATGACTGACATATATTGTGAGCCAAAGCCTGGTGAATAACAATGTGTAAAAAAAAAAGGTTAAAAATGGTATCCATTTGAACAGTAAAATCAAGTCATATAGCGGTTATGTTTGCTAAACTTAGCAATCATGTGGAACCACGGGTTCATATATCAGTTTTTTAAATCAGGTTCATATAACTCGATATCTCATACGCATCTAGCCATGGTACTGTTACCCTTAGGTGAAGGCCACGTGAACATAGGCCACGATATTCTTACCCCCGGGCAAGGGCGACATGAACATAGACCATGGTATTATCACCCCCGGGTGAGGGCCACGTGGAGATACGCCACGGTATTATTACCCCCGGGTACGGGCCACATGAATATAGACCGCGGTATTATTACCCCCGGGTATGGGCCACGTGGAGATACACCACGGTATTATTACCCCCGGATACGGGCCACATGAATATAGACCGTGGTATTATTACCCCCGGGTATGGGCCACGTGAGCATATTATATGGAGTGGGTTCACGTATTTAATAAACATATCACTACAGAACAGACTTTAACAATATCAATAACAATCTAAAATAATTATATTTCAAGCATAGTTTTACTACATTGTCACTCACCGTTAGTCCCGTGTAGCACTTGACTAGGATGCGACGTCTGACCTACGCAGGCACATGAAAGCATAATGGTTCAATATTCAATTAGTCACTAACTTCTCCATTACTTACTTGTTACTAATCATTTAACCTGATCCTTTTTATTCTTTCGTTTCATTATAAATTCATCCCATGCACATGCACATGAAAAACATTTGAAAACCATGCAATGGGAGCCTGAAAGTCAGAGAAATCAGGAGAAAAATCAATCAGGGCTAGCCCTGTTGGCCGCATATGTGGTGGCCCCAGCCGCACGTGCGAGTGAACTTCAGCGTGCAAATTTGGCCAAACCAAGCTTGGCCGCTCGAGTGGTGGCTCAGGCCGCTCGAGCAGTCTAGGTGAAAAATTAGTTTGAATTTTTGCTGAATATTAAGTTTTTCCCCCTTTCAAAATCTGATCTCATTTACACAAATGGAGGCTCAAAAACACTTCAAAACTAGAGGAATTGATTACTTCCAACTTCAAACAAGTAAGCAAGGCTCTAGCCTCAAAGAAGACCACAAAATAATGAACCTTAGATGTATACAATTCTCAATGTGTGCAAACTTGAGTGTCAAAGTGAAAACTCTTGCAATTTACTCTTCAAGTCCCAAATTTCATGCAAGATGCAAGTGATGATGCCATGTATTACAAGGATAAGAGTTGACTATTTTCATTTCTTCACTTTAGGGTTCCTATCATCACTTTACATTACCCAACTTCTCAATTCTTCTAAATTTCTATGATTCCCTGGGCAAACAACTTCAATTCTTGAAATTAGAGGAAAGTTTCTTACCTTAGATGGATGAATTAGTGAAGATTTGGATTAAGCTCTTCTACTCCTCTTCTTCCTCTATCATCCTTCTACTCCTAAGGCTCTCTCTCAAGTTGTCTCTACACCAGCCACTATCTTTCCTTATTTACCTCTTTTGTTGACTTGAGTTAAGTCTTGTTTGGATTTTCCTAATTCTCTTCTCAAGTCTAAGTTAATAATTCAATTCTCATCATAAATCTCTTAATTAACACTAAATTAAAACGTACTACTGTGAATCAGGCTCTAATTGCCTATTTTAATTATTTAATTTTAATCTTATGGTTCACTGATTCAAACAGGTTTATTACCCATTTCCATCTATCTTTCCCACTAATTCACTACCATGAACACATAACACAAATAACAAATGGTATATATAACGCATGACATACAATTAGGCATAATATACCCATAAGCAAGGCAATTTACGTAATTTAACCATTAATTAAGGGAGCGGCTGTTACAAGTGGAATTTCCAAAAATTAATTACAACTTCATGAAAAATATATGGTTTTACTTTTTAATATTTATAATATTTTCTACTAATTTGAAAATAATTTTTCCAACCTCCACTATATGGGTGGTGCTACATGCACCAATTAGTGTATTAACTAATGTACCAGCTAGTGTTATGATATTATAACTGACCACATTTATTATACATATTACAAATACCCAAAACCTCTAAAATGATGCCACATCATCTATTAGTACACCAGTTAGTATACTAATTGGTACATATAATATTATTCTATGAAATTATCTCATAAATGAAGGGAAAATTACTTATCAAGTAGACAGACATACAAAAAAAAAAGTATATATCCAAACATGGAGGGGTATAGTTTTTTACTTGAACTCCATCACATAATCACTTGCACTTTTAATATTTTTATAATTTTTTTTGTCCACTGTTAAGTAATTCCCCCATAAATAAACGGCAAATGTATTAAAATATTCTAAATGAAATGACATTTTTTTAATGATTGTTTGGAATGATTTAAATAAGTATACTTTTTGAATTTTTATAAAAAAAATATACAAAAAAATATTATGGCCTTGTTTGTGAATTAGGCTATTTTAGAGCATCTCCAACGTTGAATCTTTTTTTTCATCAAATCTGAGGGAAAAAACGGCGATTTCCTCAATTTGATACGAGATGCTCCAACGGTTGCACTATAGCTTACATCAAAACTGGGGATGTTTGATGGGACGATTGACTAGTCAACTGGTTAATGGACTGAATTTTTTTATTTTCCCCTCCATTTCAGTTTCCATTTCGTTTCCCAAGTACTCTAAACCAGAGCATCAGACAGAGGAAGAGGAGAAGGGAGGTTGAACTAGAGAGAAAACAAGCAAGCAAGAAATGAGTCAAGTTTTTCACATTGGCCATGAAGGCCCACCTCATCCACTAGGAAAATATTCGATCGATCAATTCATCCCTCAATTCATTAGAAGAACCTCGCTAGTACATCCCCAGTTTGATCGATTCAATTGATCGATTCATCACTAAGTGAAGATCCTCTCTAGTACACCATTTGTAGTGCATTTTGTAGTGTCAATCCAAAAAAAAAAAAACAAAAAAAATGGACAAGCAGAAGCTGAGAAGTGAGTATCTACTCTTCTGAATTAATGGCCAAATAGCTTTATTGTATTGTGTTTACAACTCATGGTTCTAATAGTGGAAATCATTAAACTGATGAATATCACCTTCTCTATATATTGTTTTCACTTTTTGGCAATTTGAATGCTCTATGTTCCCGCTGAGAAATGTGGATTAATTGTGAAGTAGTGGGACAACCGGTGGGACGTCCAGCAGGTTGTCCGATGGGACCCACCTCCAACGTAAACACACAGTGTTTTGGTGAAATCTGCCCAGCTCCTCAGTTTGGTGAAATTTTTGGGCGGTTCTCATTTTGATATCAGTTTGATAAAACTATTGGAGCCAAAAAAGTTGTTTTTTTCACCAAGTTCAAATTTGGTACTAGTTTTACTTTACTGTTGGAGATGGTCTACTGATATCAAAATGAAAACCGCCTAAAAATTTCACCAAACTGAGGAGCTGGGGAGATTTCACCAAAACACTGTGCGTTTACGTTGGAGGTGGGTCCCACCGAACAACCGGTTGGACGTCACACCGGTTGTCCCATCGATCGTCCCGCAGGACATTCCACTGGTCGTCCAGAGCAAGCAGTGCCCCTCTCATGTACTTGTGAGTGGAACCATAGAGAGCTGCAATGTTGCATTTGTCTAAGATGTCAAGAATGGACTGTGGATACCCTAGAACAAGACCTTTTGCTTCATTCATAAAAAAATCACAAATTAACAGAGTATGAAAAGAAACAGAGAACTATATTGAAACAGAAGCAGCACCAATAAAATCCATGTAAGCAAGAGAGAAAAGATCCATGAAAGAGTAATTTACCTTGCTCTTTGGTTTTTTATGAAATTAAGACCTTGTTTAAGGAACTCAGTGGTCTTCCCAAAGAGAGGCCAACCCATCGTACCAGGACACAAGCCTTTCTTCTTCCTGTACTTGACTTCATTCCATCTCAATAGAGTTGTACAGACATAGATCAGTCCCAAAACCACACGAAGGACCACCATGAGTACAACCATTGTTGCTCTCAAGAAGAAGCTCTCTGAACCCACTTTCTCAAAGAGAGAAAGAGAGAAGAGAAATTGAGGGAAAATAAAATGGGAAACAAAATCGGAAACAGAAATGGAGGGGAAAAAAATTTCAGTGGCGTAACCAATCATTTGGCCAGTCATCCCACCGGACGTCCCCAGGCATTTGATGCAAGCAACAATGTTCACCATTGGAACAACTCGTATCAGATTGAAGAAATAGCCTTTTTTTCCCTCAAATTTGATAAAAAAATAGTTCACCATTGGAGATGCTCTTAGTAGGCTATTTTAGTTTTTGACTATTTTAGTAGGCTAAAATTTTTGTGTTTAGGAAGATGGTTGGATTTTTTTGTAGTTGAATGTGATATTTGTAAGAGAAAAAATGAAATGATTATGAGTTTGATGTGACATTGTCTTATTAGCTATTTTAACCTTTGTCTTTTTGTGAATTTTAGTCTAAAAAACTCAATTTTAGCCTTTGACAAATAAGGCAAATGTGACTCAAATAAGTACATTTATTTAATTTATGCCAAATAAGATTTTATTTGGCTTCCAGAATAATCTGTTGTGCTAGAAACCGACATCTTCCAACACAGTCAACATTCATTTTCTCTAAGGTTAATTATAAAAATTCAATTATTAATTTCATCTTACAAAGTTATAAAAAAAGAAAAAAAAAAGTTTAAATAAAAAGATATTATTTAAAAAATTAACTAATAAGATTTTGCTTGAGACCTTAAAAATAGTTGGGCCACCCTTGCCAGGGCCACCTTCGCCTTTGAAGAACAGGTCCATTATTTTGAAAGTAAATTACACACTACAAGAAAAAGGGATATGGTGGCATTTTTTTAATGACGTTTTTTTAAACATCACTTTTATTAATATTTAACGGCGTTTTTTAAACGTCTCATATTCCTTTAAACAAAAAGACACCATTTTATAATAGGAGGCATTTTTTTAGCCTCACACGCCTCCTCTCTCCCTTTGTTTTGAAACCCTTATTTTGAATCTGAGATGTTATACGCACAGATCTCGAGCAAACGATCTCTCTCTCTCTCTCTCTCTCAACCCTCTCATTCTTAGAGCCCATTTTGAAGCTGAGAATGATTGTTAAAGCCTTTTGTAAACCCTTATTTTGAATCCTCACGCATTCAAATCGCGTCTCTCTCTTGCTCACTTCCAATTGCTTCTAAACCCTTGAGAGCAATTTTGATTCAGAGCGATTTTCTTTGAGATTCAGAGTCATACGGGATCATCTTTGAGATTCAGAGTGATTTCGATTTCATCTCAGAGCGATTTTGATTTTGAAGATCTCTCTCTCAATTTCGAAGCTCCACCGTCTCTCACTAGATCTGATTTCATCTTTGGCTGTGCTTGATTTCTCAGAGATTCATTTTTAAGATTCAGAGATTCAGATCGGTCTCAGAGATCTCAGAACGATTTCGATTTTGAAGTTCTTTCTCTCAATTTTGAAGCTCCACCACGACCACTATCTGCACCGCCACCACTGTAGGAACCCACACTTTATGTCCTCATCATGTTCATGAGCATCCGTATGATTATGACTTGTTAAGCTTGCATGTGAATGTTGTGACTTGTTTTGCTTTAGCAAGTGAGATCCGTGCCTTGATTTGGGGCCTTGTGATTTGTCTAAGTGTAGTGTACTCGTCTCATTCCTTCCTTGATGTAAAAACTTAGGTTACGCCTTGCCTAAGTTACGCTAGCCGATGTTATCCCAAACCGAGGTCATCCTTAGTCTTAGTATTAGTATCTTGAAACCCCTTGTCGATCTCCGTCTTTGCCTCGACCACGTTAGCCGAGATGTTACCCTGCACCCCAGTGATCTCGTCCTGGAGCGGTATGACCTAGGCCGAGGTGTGGCGCATCTAGGCCAAGATGTGGCACAGCTTAGTCAAGTGTTGTCCTTCCTAGCCGAGGTCATTGTCACCTTAGTTGCCGAAGTCCCTTGTTAGCCGATGCCACCCCTTGCCGGAGTGTCATTCCGTGCAGCTTGTTAGATATGCCTTGTTGTTAGCCGATGTCATAGTCTGTCAGAAAGCCCATACCGCTTTGCTTGTTGAACACCCTTCCACCATGCTTTGTCTGGCCTGTCAGCCACCTTTTCAGGATGAACCCAACCAGTCGCCGCCACGTGTCTCAGCAGAGGGTTAACCCCAGAACCGGGTATAGAAAACTATCATTTGGTGTCATAACCTTGTCTTGTAGAGAGAGAAGCTCTAGGAGGAAGAAAGAGTTTTAGAGAGAGGAAGTAGATGACATGCACTTAGCCTATCTTGCATGCACACCTAGGCCTAGGAGACCACACCTCGGCCAAGAGGCGTGGGACCTCGAGCAAGACTTCCTAAGTGCACCCAGCTAGGCCATTTTAGCCTAGATCATCTCTGTGCATCCATTCCAGGACCTGGTTGGTACCCAACATGCTTTTCCAAGAAGAAAAAGAGTGTTTTGACTCCCATCATGTTTTCCCTAGAAGAAAAAGAGTGTTTTAACACCCAACATGTTTTCCCCACATGAAAAACATTGATTTAACTCCCAGCATGTTTTACTTTGTCTTGACTTGGTTTTGGAAAGAAATGCCGGTATCATTTTCGTTCATGTAAAGCTTGTTTTAAGGATGCATTGGACAACCATCTTTGAGCATTCCTTCTTGTCTTCTTGAAGTGCATTCAGTAGACTTTATTATGTATTTGTAGGTCGTGGATCCTTGCCTTAATCCCTACACCCGAAGAGCTATGTGAGTGGTATTTTTAATAAAGCTATGTTACACTTGTTTGATAAAGC
>NW_021024952.1:849639-926117 GCF_004153795.1 Camellia sinensis
TGTAAGCTTTGCCAAAATCTCAATGTAAACTTCGAATCCCTGTCAGAAACAATCGACACAGGCACTCCATGCAGTCTAACAATTTCATCAATATAGATATGTGCTGTAGACGTCCCCGAACACCCCGGGGAGGAACGAGTCCCCCGTTCCGTTCGATATTGGGCCCACTACAGTTCGGACTCTCAATTTGTCACGGTTCTAAGTCTGGACCAAAGAGTACAAATCTGGCAAATCGTTTTGAAAAAACAGATTTTGAAAGAAGTGCCAAACATGGACTTCTTTGCCAGATACAGAATCACCACCTAAATATTTTATTTTGGGAAAATTTAGGAAACCCTGACTCGTTTGCCTAAGGCTACGTGTCTGTCATCACCAAAGTTGCCTCGGCTCGGGAACTTGGGTACGATTGGGGAAGGTCACTTCGTAAGCACCCCCGCTCGCCCGATCAAAGATTGGCCTCTACTAACCATGATATCGAGTTTTGAAAACATATGTGTTCTTATTTCGGTTTATTAGCCTAGAATTACTATGTGATGCGCACAGCATACAAGTATAGATTGGATCACCTAAGTTGGAACAAAACATCTCATGTTTGTTTTTCAAAGCGGTTTGCTACTCACAAGTAGGCTAAAATGCGGATTTTGCCACCCTCAAGTGGGCTTAGAAAATATGGTGATTTGCCACTCTCAAGTGGGCTTAAAACTCGGAATCAATGAATTGTTCCAATACAAATAATACAACCTTCACCCACAGGCTTTCAGGCAGTTATATCACATAAGTAGTTAGCCCTCATGGTAAGCATGCTATCATGGCAGTCACTCACACGCATGCAAGGATGCTAAAGCATAAAAACTCACCGAGTACTCCAAGCCAAAACAGAAGCTAGGTTAGAAACCTATGCATGATCCTAACTATACAGAAATGCCTAATGCAACACATGCAAAAATGCAACTATAGCAGGCTCGACTATTCTAAACATGGCATATGAAATGCTACAGCTAACATGTATTCAACTTGGTATTGAAAATACAATGCAGTTAGTATGATGCGCCGAGCCCGTGCATGCAAACAGATGAATGAATGCAGACATGCTATCATACTGTATGCTAATTGAAACATGCCCTAAATCTACCTCATAAGCGGGTAAATAAAAGGGAGAAAGACGTGGGGTTGGAAGACATACATCACACACACGCACACTTATTATAACATTGCCCTCGCGCAGAGGGTCCGAATAAATAATATACAGTCCCAAAAAAATAATTACAGTCCAAATATGTACAAAACCCTAATTAATTAACAAATTAAATTAGGAAAGCAATAAATTGGCATGCAAGCCAGGGACTGCCTCAACTCTGCTCCGGATGATGGATGATGCATGCTTGAGTTGCCTTGTGCGGAAATCAACTGCGATGCTCCAATTAGCCTCTGTTTGCAATTATTCTCGGGATGCGTGCCAGGCTCCGGAGGTTGCTGATTTCTGATTTGCTGCAACAGAGAGCAACAAAGGGGAATGACAAAGTATTTTACATATGTATGCATGACTACTCTTCAGGGAGTGTAGTCCTCGATCCTCGTGCCACCAATCACGCATATCGATGCATGATGGCCGAGGAGTCGAATTGCACGACTCAATATGAAATGAATGCACATATAAACACAACAAGGCCTAGACTCTATCATGGAGAATCCGGAGTGTCGACGACTGGGAATTGAGACACGTTCCGTCACTCGAAGTACGAAACGTCCCTCGTTTCCCGTGCTCAGGCTAACTCCTATCCCAAGAACAATGCGATATGCATGACATGCATGAATGCAATCCTAACATGCAACCTAGCATACACAATGCTATGAAATGGCATACACAATGCATGAGGTAACAAGGCATACACAATGCTCTAACATGCAACCTAGCATACGCAATGCTATGAAATGAAATGGCATACACAATGCATAATGGACTTACACCAACATGAATGGACCTCAGCCACACTTACATCGGTAGCCATTAGATGAAAATGAGATACTCAAAATGCGTGCACACGTGCACGCAAACCGAGGACCGAACCTAAGGCACGAATGCCACTCTACCAAAGCATGGCAAGGCATGGAACATGGTATGCAAACATGCAAATTTCAGCACTGAAATGTGATGCAAAATGGTCCCGAAACATGGAAACATGGTACCCGATGCATGAAATGAACCCCGAAACACAAAACTAGGCGTATGCATTGGCCTATAGCTATACAAAACATGCATTATTCGAACATGAAGTGTGAAGACAGAATCAAGATAGTCCCAAAATAAGAATTTTTACAGTTTTAAGTAAGGCCAAAAATTGAACACAAATAGGGCTAAGTTAGCATGCAAAAATGGCCCCAAAAGAGAGATAATGAAGCAAGTAGCAGCTGTTGGCCCTAAATGGCCAAGAGCCCTTCAAAAAATTTAAAGAGGGGCTCAAAACATGGTATTTTACAATTCATAACAAGCCACGAAAACAAACACAAGTATGGCTAAACTATTGTGCAAGAAATGGGCCAAAAGGGAGACAAAGAAGCAAGTGATGGTTGTTGGCCTCAAACAGAGGAGGGCCCTTCAACAAAGTTGAAGAGGGGCCCAAAACATGGTATTTTACAGTTAGTGACCAAACCCAAAACAGTGCACATGCAAGCTTAAAATACTATGCAAAATAAGGCCTAAAAAGAGGTTTAAACACAAAGAGCAAAAAGGGAGCTTCAAAAAGAAAAAGTCCCTTGATAAAACATAAAGAGAGGGTTAAAATAACACTATTTACAGTTCAGACCAGAGCCCAAAAATACAAGCACAAGGGGCTAGCAAAACATGCAAAAATAAGGCCAAAAGAGGGATAAAGCGGCAAGTGACAAAAGGAAGCCTCAAACAGTGAAGAACCCTTCAACAATGCTGAATAAGGGCTCAAAATAAGCCACTTTTCAGTTCATAACCAAACTCAAAATAGTTTACAAATAGGCCTAAAATACTATGCAAGAAAGAGGCATACAAGAGAGGTAAAGAAGCAAGTGGTAGCTAGAGACCTTAAACGTGGAAGGACCCTAAAACAGACATGAAAAAGACTTCAAAATAATGCTATTTTCAGTTAGGGTCGGAGCCCAAATATGCAAGAAAGTATGGCTAATATATTGAGCAAAATAAGGCAAGAAAGAGGGAGGAGAAGACTTACCCTTGAAGACCAAATCTTTGACAACTCTTGGACCAAGTTTGGTGGCTCCTTAGCTCTGGAAAACAGCTCCAAGTGGCTGGAATGGATGGTGGTGGTGCGGTGCTAGGTGGTGGTGTAGAAATGGTGTAGGGTTTGGGAGGTTTTGAGGATTGGAGTATAGAGAGAGAGAGATACAATGTAGGAGCTCCAAACCAAAAATTCTAACCCTCAAAACACAACTGGGGGGCCTGGATATATAGGCAAAAGAGGGGGAAAAAAGGGGGGAATGGAATTCAAGTTTCCCTCCAAAAGTTGGCCCCCCCCGGATACAAAATCTGGGGGGAAACAGAGGGCATTTCTGTAAAGTACCTGGAGAGAGGATCATGGCCGGCCGGTTTCCTAGGGTTTAGGTGGCCGGTCGGCCTTCCCCATGGCCGGTCGGCTATGGGTCAAAAGGGGCAATGAAGATTAATGACCGGCCATGCCAAAATGAGGGCCTCTCATGTGTGCACAACACAACCATGTGGTCAAAAACTGGAGAAAGTAAACCAGGAGAGAGAAAAGCCCACTTTTTGGAGGGGTTCAAAAGGGTCAAACACAATTACTGGCCGGCCATGTGATATTGGTGGCCTCCCAGGTGTGTACAACACAAATATGTGGTTTGGGGCAAGAAAAAGTGGCCTTATGGTGGTCAACATTGGCTTTCAAGTGAGAAAAACGGGCGACGGAGGGCGATGGAGGAATAAAACTGGTTGTCAGAACAATTACTGGCCTCCCACCCTTCTACGACCTTCCTAACAATGAAACAGAGGTCCCTGCCAAAAATGAACTCAAACCGATGCAAAATGGAGGTTCGGGGGCCGAAACGCGTAGCCCGAGGCCTCGAAAACTGACTGTTAGGCACCGGAAGTGGTGTTCGACCATGAAGTTGGTTTCTCGGGAAACAGTGTCCCTCAAAAGGGAGCAAATGAGATGCATGCCAAAAACCGGAGCAAACGGAGGTGGTTAAGCGGTCCCGAACCGAGGCACACGGCCAATGGCTCCGAAAAATCGGAAACCGGACTCCAAACGGGCAAAATGGCCTACGACCGCGAAACGTAGCCTACGGCCACTGAGAGATGATCTACGAGACCTCTCCCTCCCTTCGAAAAGAGAAAAATAGAGAAAATAGAGCCTGGTTCGCAAACCGAGGCAAAGCATGAAAGAGTCCGGAAGTCCAGAGGCGAGGCTCGCAGCCGAGACTCTGAAACCTCTGAACGAGCACGATATACAACATCACCAAGCGCTCAATCGGTGACGTCTGAGTCTTAAGGTCGGTCAAAAATGGGGTGTCTACAGTTGCCCCTCTTTGACAGAACTCGAATGTCATAAGTGACGGGAGTGAATGTTAAAGCCCAGAGACGACTCATTTTTGACAAGGCCGAAGACTTAGACAAACAGGCAAGATAACAAAGATGTGCCCGCAGGCAGGGACAAGATGTAAAATGATATGCATAAAGCCGGACGTATCTCAATGATCATGCAAATGCAGCAAGCATATACAAATCTAACTGCATTTCATGCAGTAAGGATCATGTAAATAAAGCTGTAACGAAGCAAATATTCACAATAAATGAGACAGTTTTAAGCGAGAAGGCAAATCAAACTACATTTCATGCAGTTATGATGCAATCTTAGCGAGCATGTGTGATAGATACACAAAAGTGAAGAGAGTGTGATGGATACACTATATGAAGCAAAGTGTGATAGACACTAAAAGTGAATACAAAGTGTGATAGATGTACTAAGTGAACAGAGTGTGATTGATACACTGAAGGTGAACACAAAGTGTGATAGATGCACTTAGTGAACAAAGTGTGATGGATACACAAAAGGTGAACACGAAGTGTGATAGATGCACTATGTGAATAGAGTATGATAGATATACTGAAAATGAACACAAAGTGTGATAGATGCACAATGTGAACAGAGTGATTGATACACTAAAAGTGAAAACAAAATGTGATAGATGCACTATGTGAACAGAGTGTGATTGATACACTAAAAGCGAACACAAAGTGTGATAGATGCACTATATGAACAGAGTATGATTGATATACTGAAAATGAACACAAAGTGTGATAGATGCACTATGTGAACAGAGTATGATTGATGTACTAAATGAATGAAGTGTGATTGATACACTAAAGGTGAACACAAAGTGTGATAGATGCACTATGTGAACAGAGTATGATTGATATACTGAAAATGAACACAAAGTGTGATAGATGCACTATGTGAATAGAGTATGATTGATATACTAAATAAATGAAGTGTGATTGATACAGTAAATGAATGAAGTGTGATTGATACACTAAACGTGAACACAAAGTGTGATAGATGCACTATGTGAACAGAGTATGATTGATATACTGAAAATGAACACAAAGTGTGATAGATGCACTATGTGAACAGAGTATGATTGATATACTAAATGAATGAAGTGTGATTGATACACTAAATGAACGAAGTGTGATTGATACACTAAACGAGAATGTATGTGATAGATACACTAAAGTGAATATGTGCATGGTAGATACACAAAATGAGAATGCGTGGGATAGATACAGAAAATGAGAATGTATGTGATAGATACAGAAAATGAGAATGTGTGTGATAGATACACAAAATGAGGTGTGATTGATACACTAAATAAATGATCTTAAACAGAACTTTTTTGAATGAACCGTACATACAATATCGTGCATGAATGAGAAAGAAACTTGATATGTACAATGCAATACAATGCATGATGTTTAAGGAACGCAATAAACAAGCGTAGCGGCGCTTTAGAAAGCACCTCATGAGGTGAGTGGCAATGAACCGCTCTACTCTGACGGGGATCTCCCCCCGTGCTCTTCGAACACTTACCTTCAACTCACAGTACAAAGGCTCTGAAATACTGACAAGGGTTCTTCACATAGAACACTTTGGATGTTGCCTTTCTTCCTGATCATATTCACAACTTTCCCTATTCTCCAACGGGGTGACAGACTAGGTTGGTTCAGTATCCAGAATTGAGGTGCATACACGCTATCTCAACCTATGGGGCTTCCATACAGATTTCAAGCCGAGGACACGCCGCTGGGTATTTAAACCAGACTTTAGTCTCGGAAATCCCGAACCTTTGCATTCTAGGCAACAGCCATTCGAACTCTAGTTTCCACCGTCGCAGTTAGTCTCCTAGGAACTCATTGCAAATACAACCAAGATGCCTCTGGTAAAGAATGGTACTCGGGGAAAGCACTTTTGATCGCCATTCTGGCTTGAAGCAGACTTGATCTCGAGCTTGAGGCAGAGGCACACTCATACTTTGGAGCATTGGCAAGACCTGAAGAGGTACACATGGAATGTAATCCTGGAACTTACTGAAGTTGAAACAAACTCAGATACCCGACATTTTCCTCTTTTGCTTTTGCTTTGCAGTCTGGAACCATATATAGCTTCAGATAGGTCCTGGTTCTACTGTTCTCACATGACCTGGGTTGAATCCTGCGATTTTATAAAAGAACAAATTCTGTTTTGTACAAATGTGGAGAACGGCATGGCACTCGGAGCACAAAACGATTTTATTTTTGAAATTGAGAGATGAGTTTTCGACCAAGTATTGATCCTACCACTGAACATAGCAAAAGGACTCAACAAGGAAATAAAAGGAACACAACCTAGACACATCGAGTAACACTCGAAACGACTCAAAACAAGAAACGAGATAAAACAAAAAGACACGACACTCAGACGCGCACAGGGAGCCTGTTTCACCGGGTAGTGTTTCCTACCCTTTCTCATTCGTGGTTCTCACATCACTCGGCCCTCAAACTCTGTTTTTCTGAAAAAGCCCTCTTCTCACTTTTCCTCTCATCGCACATCTCTCTATTCTTCAAGCTCTCATTTTTCATCCCTCCCCTGGGTGGTTGATGGATAAACAGCAAATTGTGGGCTCGTGCCCCTAGCATTCTGCTAGATTCTCTTTCTTCCGCTCACAGCTAGTGAATTCCTCCCACGGAAAGGTTGCGCTACAACTGGGTGTGTAGCAAATCTACAGCTAACATCAGTTGATGATGCTTTGTTGGGGAGTTTGGACGTGATAAGATCTGTCCAGATGATGGAGTAGAATATCTTGCCCCATTCTAGTTCGTGCTTCGCACTTTGCTTGATACCTCATTGCTTGGAGGATGTGAGAGCTTTTTGTCCTTTGTTGTGCCCTTTTCTGGCAAATACGGTGCCCTTTCTGACAAGTAGAGTGCCTTTTCTGGCAAGTATTTTGACAAAGGGGAAAAGACAGAACACTTGACTCAACTGTGCCCCTATTTCATCATTTTGACCATTTTTTGTTTTTTGCTTTCTACTAAAATAGTTTTGACAAACATGAGAGTTAGATTAACGCGCTTGTTCGATTTTCTGATTTAAAATCATGCAAGTTAGGCTATGAGCACTGAGAGTTTTCCTTTTTTGAGGTCCAAGAAATGGTCCAGTTTTAAAAATGGAATACTTTTCGAGAAGATTAGTCAACCTCAGTAAAAATTCTCAAAAACTATTTTTGCAAACGACCACTGCTCAACGAGCACGGAACCTACTCTTGAGATACACAACCTCGGACCCATAGCAATGGAAAATTGCCCCTTGTCTGAAGGACACTGCATGGCAACGGAAAGTTGCCCCTTGTCTGGTATAACAATGCTAGTGAAGTGGGTGCATAACAATGCAATTGGAACGTGCATCACGATGCAAATGGAACGTGCGTGACAACGCATATTTAAAACAAAATGCCGAATAAGGGAATACAAGCCTTAACGAGACCAAATTCAAACGCGACCTCTGATTTACCTTTCGAACCAGACTCTCAGATACAGAGAAGACAAAGATGACCAAAACCATCGCATGGACACAATCGAATTTGAAGTGTTTTACGGCTGGGCTTCAGAATGAAGTTGCCTACGTATCCCAAAGATGGGAATCAAGCCTCACGTAGTTCGGGGTTAAGGTACACTCGGGTATTTAACCTTCACTTTTTAGGCTCTAACTTTTGCCAAGGCACCCATTGCGGGTTTTCGACCTTGCGAGCTTTGTTCTTCTTTTCATTTCTTTTCATCTTTTTTTTTTCTTTTGCTTCTTTCATTTTCTTCATTTTTCTTCATTTTCTTTTTTTCATTATTTGCATTTTTCTTTTTTTTTTGTTCTTTTTCTTGCTCTAACTTTTGCCTGGGTCGCCGTTCCGGGTTTTCGGCCCAGCGAGCCTCTCAAGGGGTAAAAGTATAACAAGTCCATGCCAAATGGTTTTGAGATCCTGAAATTATCTAAATCCAAGAGAATGGCTGCTGTTCTAGCTTTGCAAGCTTCTTCTGATAAGATCTAATCTTCTTGACCTGACTTTGGGTGCCTCTTGTTCGAGGGCTGCTTCAAATTTGGCCACACAGGCCTTACATGGTGGTTGACTGTTGAATGTTCTAAATGGGTCCAAGGTTTGAAAACAAATGGATTGAATCTTGAGGCTGAGAGCGATCCTAGGCTGCACAATCTCAAGGGCGATTCCACACAAGTCTTCACAGGACTGCGCAAAACATTTTATTTTTGAAAGTTTTTAAGAAAGCGACAAATCGCTCGTGCCGAAGATAGTATGGAACCAATCTGTATCAAAGCTAGGGTCCTTCTCAGTACTCACACTAACAAGCATGATTTCATTCATTAAGGGCTTATCACGCCTCTCTTTCTCTTAGTTTGATCAAAGTTTTGCAAATCCTGAGGAATTCCTCCCTCTTTGTTTTCATCGCAACGTTCAAAAAGTTTTGAAAAACTCAGGTTATTACAATGATTTCAATGCACAGAAAATGCAGAGTTCTTAGTCAAATACTGCCATCTCATTCAGAACTTCCGGCATAACTGGCACAAGGTAGAAGCAAATACGAGAGCGGGAAAATCACTGCTGTTTCATTCAAAATCTGTCGGCACAACTGGTTCCCTGGCAGAAACAGACTCAAAACAAAACGAAAAGATAAACACAAAACAAAATGGTGACGCCCGAGGTAACACCCCCCGGAATCACTCGACTCCTATACAACAGGACTGACTCGATACAACAAGACAGACCCTTAATTTAAAAGACTGACTCAAAACAAAGAGACAGACTCAAAATAAAACTACAAAACTGACTCAACACCCAAGTCAGAAGCTACAAAAACCAGCATTCGCAAATGCTCAAAACCGTGCGTGCCACAAGTCGTATTTGGAGTAAACTGAGTGCCGCCCGCAGGTGGTCCAACCTCTGATCACAAATTCACATTATCCCCCACAAGTTCACTAATCAAGTGCCGATAGACTTTGCTGGACTGGCGCGGGGATGACCCTGTTGTCAAACAGATCTTGTACATCATGGCGCAGATGAAAGCAACTGTCAGTGTCATGACCGGTTTGTTGATGGTACGCACAGTACCTAGTATGGTCATGCTTTGGAGGGAGAGGATCAGGTAAAGGCCGTTGTTCCAATGGTTTCAGATGTCCTTTCCGGATTAAGTCCTCTAGAGCCTTTGACAAAGGCATATAAAGTGGGGTGAAAACCCTCTTGACTCGGGGTGGATATTTGGCCGTCTGTGAGCTACTTCTGGACGCACCAGTGAGTGGGGTAGCTTTTTTTTGATGTGGTGGTGGTGACCATGCCCACTTCAGAAGATCTTGCAGCTGCATCACCACTGGTGGTCGCATTCGAACTGCGGGTAAACGCCCTCCTGGGCTGCTCCTTCTCCTAGTCAATGAGGCCCTGCTTCATAGCATCCTCGATCTGTACTCCCATCATTTTCTGTATTAGTTTAGGCTGGAGGTTGCGCACAACCATCCGTATTTGATCCTTATCCGTTGGCCTAATGGTCATCATAGAGGCTTTGGCCCTCCAGCGGGTCACGAATTCTGAGAAGCTCTCCTTAGGCTCCTGTTTCATCGTCTCAAGATCACGGGTCGTAATCTCGATTTGGGTATTGTATGAATATTGTGCGATGAAGGCCTCGGCCATCTCCTCCCAGCTTCGTTTCACTGAATCCTCCAATTTGACGTACCAGATGGCCGCAATACCCGACAGGGTCCTGCCAAAAAGTGAAAGCTTCTGTAATCTTGTCAAGCCCATCGGGCGCAGAACATCTAAAAACAAACTCAGGTGGACCATGGGATCTCCTGACCTGTCAAAACGGTCGATGTGAGGCATTTTGAACTTGTCCGGTAGTGTCACAGCTGCGTTGGTGTACCCGTCCTCAATGTCCGGGATGGACTTTACCCCCTGGGATTTGTTGAACAACTTTTCAAGCTTGCTCAACTTCAACGCTGTATGGTCTATCTCGAACTCAAAGGGAGAGTCCGATGGGTTGATTGGTGCTTTAGACAGCTGGGGTAAGATTGGGGACGGAGCCGGCCCTGTCGGAATGTCCGTACCTTCTTGGACATTTGGCGTCTTCCCGGGTATTGGATCTACTGGTGGGGGGGAGCTTGATGCGAAGCAGATGCTCCGTTTTGCTGTTGCAATCTGGTGATTAGCTCTGCCTGTTGGGCCATGACCGCAGCCTGCTGTTTGGCGAATTCAGCTTAGTGGACAGCATCTTGCTGCATGAGTTTTATACTTTCTTGCATCTGGCGCATCATTGCCTCCATCCCTGATGTGTTCTGCTGATCCATCTAACTGACTGGTATCTATCCCTGTAGTAGAAACTGAGACCTTAGCCTGACTGTTCACTGGTGGGGTGGATAAGGGCCACCGATCTGGTAACTGTTGAACCGATGATCTGTGCCTAACTGGCCCTTTTTACCCTGCCTCTGGTGGAGGAACACTGATTTGCCCTTGAACTGAATCTCTGACTTGACAAAGTCTATCAGCACAAGTTCGATGAACCTCGGGGGATATCGGAGCCTTCTGAAGCTATGGTTCCCAGACTACCTAGCAAAAGAGAAAACATGCAGCATCTTAGCCTAACTTCACCAAAACAGATACGAGCATAGTAGGATGACTGTGCCCTCTACTGAATTCTGTCCCCAAAATTCTGCTTCAAATCTAATACCCTTAGGTAAAACTGATTTTTCAGATTCTGATGCCTGCAGACCCGATACCTAGACTTGCAAACTGATACATGCAACCCCTGTAGAGACACACTCTGACAGCACATAACAGATAATTGAGAGCCAAAACACCCCTATGTTGGGGTAGGATTTTCCCTGTCTTATTTTGTCAGGAGCTAGGGTTTCACTACGCACGCAGTGGTTTCATACAACCTATAAATGGGTAAGCAACCTGTCCTAGTTTGGAATGGTCACTATGGATCCGAATATGCACTAGGTCGAATGGTCGAAAGGGTGCCCCGGTAAAACTGGGGTTTGTGTTCCCATACTAGCAGAGCCCACAACCGGTCAGTCTTATGGTCATGTCTTGACAAGACAAGCCTCCGGCAAACCGTTCAGGAATAGCATATGGCAAACACGATGTCCTAGGCGCACCAATACAAATGCAATGCAAAGAAACACATAAGTGTAGTCAAAACTAGATATCATGAGTTCGAGTCAAGTTCTCTAAATTCCCCAGCAGAGTCGCCAGAAACTGTAGACGTCCCCGAACGCCCCGGGGAGGAACGAGTCCCCCGTTCCGTTCGATATTGGGCCCATTACAGTTCGGACTCTCAATTTGTCACGGTTCTAAGTCTGGACCAAAGAGTCCAAATCCGGCAAATCATTTTGAGAAAACAGATTTTGAAAGAAGTGCCAAACATGGACTGCTTTGCCAGATATAGAGTCGCCACCTAAATATTTTATTTTGGGGAAATTTAGGAAACCCTGACTCGTTTGCCTAAGGCCACGTGTCCGTCATCACCAAAGTTGCCTCGGCTCGGGAACTTGGGTACGATTGGGGAAGGTCACTTCGTGAGCACCCCCGCTCGCCCGATCAAAGATCGGCCTCTACTAACCATGATATCTATTTTTGAAAACATTATGCGTTCTTATTCCGGTTATTAGCCTAGATTTACTATGTGATGCGCACAGCATACAAGTATAGACTGGATCGCCTGAATTGGAACAAAACATTTCATGTTTGTTTGTTTAAAAATGGTTTGATGGTGCTACTCGCAAGTAGGCTAAGACGTGGATTTGCCACCCTCAGGTGGGCTTAGAAAAACATGATTTTGCCACTATCTAGTGGGCTTAAAACATATATTTGGTGAATTGTTCCAATCCAAATAACCCAACCTTCACCCACAGGCATTCATGCAGTTATATCATATAAGCAATTAGCCTCATGGTAAGCATGCTATCATGGCAGTCACTCACACGCATGCAAGGATGCTAAAGCATAAAAACTCACCGAGTACTCCAAGCCAAAACAGAAGCTAGGTTAGAAATCCATGCATGATCCTAACTATACAGAAATGCCTAATGCAACACATGCAAAAATGCAACTATAGCAGGCTCGGCTATTCTAAACATGGCATATGAAATGCTACAGCTAACATGTATTCAACTTGGTATTGAAAATACAATGCAATTAGTATGATGCGCCGAGCCCGGTGCATGCAAGACAGATGAATGAATGCAGACATGCTATCATACTGTATGCTAATTGAAACATGCCCTAATCTAACCATCATAAGCTGGTAAATAAAAGGGAGAAAGACGTGGGGTTGGAAGACATAAATCACACACACGCACACTTATTATAACATTGCCCTCGCGCAGAGGGTCTGAATAAATAATATACAGTCCCGAAAAAATAATTACAGTCCAAATATGTACAAAACCCTAATTAATTAAAAAATTAAATTAGGAAAGCAATAAATTGGCATGCAAGTCAGGGACTGCCTCAACTTTGCTCCGGATGATGGATGATGCATGCTTGAGTTGCCTTGTGCGAAAATCCACTGTGATGCCCCAATTAGCCTCTGTTTGCAATTATTCTCGGGATGCGTGCCAGGCTCCGGAAGGTTGTTGATTTCTGATTTGTTGCAATAGAGAGCAACAAAGGGGCATGGCAAAGTATTTTCACATATGTCTGCATGACTACTCTTCAGGGAGTGTAGTCCTCGATCCTCGTGCCACCAATCACGCATATCGATGCATGATGGCCGATGAGTCGAATTACACGACTTAATATGAAATGAATGCACATATAAACACAACAAGGTCTAGACTCCATCATGGATAATCCGGAGTGTCGGCGACTGGGAATTGAGACACGTTCCGTCACTCGAAGTACGAAACGTCCCTCGTTTCCCGTGCTCGGGCTAACTCCTATCCCAAGCACAATGCGATATGCATGACATGCATGAATGCAATCCTAACATGCAACCTACCATAAACAATGCTATGAAAATGGCATACACAATGCACGAGGTAACAAGGCATACACAATGCTCTAACATGCAACCTAGCATACACAATGCTATGAAATGAAATGGCATACACAATGCATAATGGACTTACACCAAGGGGCTAGCAAAACATGCAAAAATAAGGCCAAAAGAGGGATAAAGAGGCAAGTGACAAAAGGAAGCCTCAAACAGTGAAGAGCCCTTCAAAAATGTTGAAGAAGGGCTCAAAATAAGCCACTTTTTAGTTCATAACCAAACTCAAAACAGTTTACAAATAGGCCTAAAATACTATGCAAGAAAGAGGCATACAAGAGAGGTAAAGAAGCAAGTGGTAGCTAGAGACCTTAAACATGGAAGGACCCTAAAACAAATATGAAAAAGACTTTAAAATAATTCTATTTTCAGTTAGGGTCGGAGCCCAAATATGCAAGAAAGTATGGTTAATATATTGAGCAAAATAAGGCAAGAAAGAGGGAGAAGAAGACTTACCCTTGAAGACCAAATCTTTGACAACTCTTGGACCAAGTTTGGTGGCTCCTTAGCTCTGGAAAACAGCTCCAAGTGGCTGGAATGGATGGTGGTGGTGTGGTGCTAGGTGGTGGTGTAGAAATGGTGTGGGGTTTGGGAGGTTTTGAGGGTTGGAGTGTAGAGAGAGAGAGATACAATGTAGGAGCTCTAAACCAAAAATTCTAACCCTCAAAACATAGCTGGGGGGCCTGGATATATAGGCAAAAGAGGGGGAAAAAAAGGGGGAGAATGGAATTCAAGTTTCCCCCTAAAAGTTGGCCCCCCCAGATACAAAATCTGGGGGGAAACAGAGGGCATTTCTGTAAAGTACCTGGAGAGAGGATCATGGCCGGCCGGTTTCCTAGGGTTTAGGTGGCCGGTCGGCCTTCCCCATGGCCGGTCGGCTAAGGGTCAAGTGGGGCAATGAAGATTAATGGCCGGCCATGCCAAAAAGAGGGCCTCTCATGTGTGCACAACACAACCATGTGGTCAAAAACTGGAGAAAGTAAACCAGGAGAGAGAAAAGCCCACTTTTTGGAGGGGTTCAAAAGGGTCAAACATAATTACTGGCCGGCCATGTGATATTGGTGGCCTCCCAGGTGTGCACAACACAAATATGTGGTTTAAGGCTGGAAAAAGTGGCCTTAGGGTGGTCAACATTGGCTTTCAAGTGAGAAAAACGGGCGACGGAGGGCGATGGAGGAATAAAACTGGTTGTCAGAACAATTACTGGCCTCCCACCCTTCTACGACCTTCCTAACAATGAAACAGAGGTCCCTGCCAAAAATGAACTCAAACCGATGCAAAATGGAGGTTTGGGGGCCGAAACGCACAGCCCGAGGCCCCGAAAACTGACTGTTAGGCATCGGAAGTGGTGTTCGACCATGAAGTTAGTTTCTCGAGCCACAGTGTCCCTCAAAATGGAGAAAATAAGATGCATGCCAAAAATCGGAGCAAACGAAGGTGGTTAAGCGGTCCCGAACCGAGGCACACGGCCAACGGCTCTGAAAAATCGGAAACCGGACTCCAAACGGGCAAAATGGCCTATGACCACGAAACATAGCCTACGGCCACTGAGATATGATCTACGAGACCTCTCCCTCCCGTCGGGAATAGAAAAACAGAGAAAACAGAGCCTGGTTCGCAAACCGAGACAAAGCATGAAAGAGTCCGGATGCCCGGAGGCGAGGCTCGCAGCCGAGACTCTGAAACCTCTGAACGAGCACGATATGCAACATCACCAAGCGCTCAATCGGTGATGTCTGAGTCTTAAGGTTGGTAAAAAATGGGGTGTCTACATGTGCCAAATTGGTTATGGTTTTGAGCCTAAAGCTTCACCTACTATTTAGTGCACCTTCCATCCTCTTTCTCATTCTTGAATTTTATTCTTTATTTCTATATTTTCTTAATTTTTTAGATTGAATTGAACTTTGTATATGTGGATAGATAAATGTCAGGTCCTCATATGCTCATATTATAGAGGAAGATGCAAGATAAGAGCTTGTGACGAAATATTTCATTGCAAGCATTGCCATAACAAATCCAAGGTCTTTTGATTATTTTGTTTGGTTTTCTTTGTTTTCTTGTAGTTGATTAAAATAATTGCTACTGTTGTGAGCATGTAATTGACAACAGGGAGTTTAAGCTAATTTTTGTTTGTTTGTTTGTTTGTTTTTTTTTTATAATTATTATTGATGACTGTACAGGTTTTTCCAACCAATGGATTTGATAAGGTCTTTTGTGCTCACTTTTCTTGAAGAGTTGTAGTGGTCCGTTTGGAGATTTTGATCAAGATTCTATTTTATCGCTATAATGTTAATATACATATTTTATTGTTTTCTATTGAAGTTTGTGGGTTTCACTATAGGAAATGTAGGCTTTAACGACATTTTTCTGAATACCACTATTTTTATAATATTTAACGGCGTTTTGTAAACTGCGCCTTTTTTTTTTTAATTTTGATTTTGATTTCGAAGCTCTCTCTGTCTCTTGATTTTGAAGCTCTCTGTCTCTCTATCCCTCGATTTCAAAGGTCTCTCTGTTGATTTGGTTGTTGATTGTCATTTGTGCAGATCAAGGCATTGCATATGTGGAGATCAAGGCATTGAGAGAAGGCAGAAAGGTTTGGATCTACCCCCATTCTCTTTCTCTCTCTCTCTCTATATATATATATATATATTTGACTATCGATTTTGTAATGCGATAGTATTGCTCTGTTTTAGTGATTGATGTTTTGTTTGTGAAATGTTTTGTTTGGTTATAAATTGATGTTGTAAATTGCTGTAATGTTACGAATCTATCTATATTGTAGCCATGCTTTCGATGGACAACAACTTCTTGGTCCTCACTTAGAAATGAGGTTTTGAAAATTTAACGTCTCACAGTTTTATCACTAAAATCAGTTTATAGATGCATAATGAATTTGAGGTAGTTTGCTATTAGAATAGCAAAATAACAAGTTATTTTATGGTAAACAGTTAATATTTTCATGTTCTTGATGCTGCTAGTTGACTTGGTTTATCATGAATTTGATAATGTTCAATGATCCACGAATCTAGTTATAGTTGGTAGTCAATAGTGTTGAATTAGTTTTGTAATTTGAGTTATTCAAACTTGAAATCCTGATTTCCAGCTTAATCCTGAGTTACCTGTGAAGATATTGGTGATTTTGAAATACGTTTGAATTAATAGCCTATATTCCAATCAACTAATCAGGTTGTTTGCTAAAATAGAAAACTGAGTAAAAAAATGTTTTAATGCTGACAAGTGAACTGAAAATGCAAAAGTCTTAGGCCTCGTTTGGCAAGAGGCTATTTTAGCCAATTAGCCAAAAAGTTACTAAATTAGTCAAAAAGCTAACAATCCATACCAAAAAGTCAAAGATTCCCTTTTCTCTCTACTTTTTGCACATCTTTTCGTAATTAGCCAAAAAGTCATCCCAAACATACAAGTTTTTTTTACCTACCTTTTTAGCCAAATAGCCAAAAAGTTACTAAATTAGCCTGTTCCCAAACGAGGCTAGAAAAGATGACAATTGGGTACGGAATGTTAAGCATAAAGGAAGAGGCTGAGTTTCTTAGGCACCTTGTTAGGTTACCAAGGTGTTCAAAATCTTGTCAAATTGAACTTGTTTGAGAGATCATTCATCAAGGTTTCAGTTGGCACTTCTTCTGGAGGTATGTGTACTAATTATGAAAATAAGAAAAATATTATTTATACTACCATTTGCACACTTACATATTGTGAAAGTGAAAATTCAATATTGCAGTGAGTTTATGAGCTTTCAATTATAGCAAAAAATTGATAGAAAATTTATTCAAATAGAATCATCATTCAACATTGTAAGGGAATGGACTAAATGGAGTTGTTATAAATATTCTATTCTTGAGCTGCTATTGAAACTAATAGTTTCAATTGATGAAATACTTTTGTAGTTTGTGATACTAGTTGAAAAGTCCCTATTAACAACTGAGATTTGGATTAAAGGAATGGACTGTGTAGCTTGAACCCTGGCATCCTTCTTTGTCATGTTATTTTCTCAATTTTCTTTGTGCAAGAGGTGGTTACTCAACCACAACACCACAATACCTTAAATTCTCAGATTCATAGAGACACCATTTGAAATACTGATGTATTCTCTACAAGGCAACAAATGAAATGGCTTCTGTTGGGTCTGCATTCTAGGCTTTATAACCTTACAAGAGAAAAAAAAAATGAAGAATTTTGATTAGAGATTGTCCATGAAATAGATAAATTAGGTGTTTCAAGTCTTCAAGTTTGTAATTAGTCAGTTATCTCATCAGTTATGTCCGAACTCCCATATTTCCGATTCTAATTGAAAAAAAAAATTGAAAATATTTCTTTAAAGAAATGTTTACTTCATGATTCCTATTGACATTTTTTTTTTTAGGCAACTTGTCTTGGATTTGCGGATTTGGTTTGCGGGCTTGATGGATTTGTTTCTTTTTACTGATTAGGTCTGCAAGTTAATGATTTTCTGTTGCAAAGATAATATGATCTTTGTTGTTTATTGGGTCCATTTTAATCTTTTTGATATGTGCTTTAGTGATCTTTGTTCTGCTTAGTGGTCTTTTTTTTTTTCCAAACTGATCTTGGGGGATGGTACCAAACTATACTGCTTTGCTTTTCTTCTTTTTTTTTTTTTTTATGATTAAGTATATATTCAAAGAAAGTTTTAGTTTCAGATGATGGTAAGTATGTGATTTTGTAATTATTTTTTAATAACAAAAATTCAGGGATGTGTGGCTGATCTGTATGTTTAACACACTAGAAGTGGTGGCACACGCAATATGTGCGAATGGGATTTTGTATTTATTTATTTTTTTCTTCTTCTCTGGTATAGTTGGATCCATCATTATAGCTCAACACTTCTTACTCTGCTAATGTCTTTGTTAAAACATGATTTGTGGTTAATGGTAATTGGATATTAAATTGAATGAGAAAATGAACTAATGTTGCATTTTGAATGGGAGTTATTATTTCATATTAGTGTTATTTTTCAGTTTTATTACAAGTATTTTTTTTAATTCAATCACATAAAATTAGAACAATTAAAAAAAAAAAAAAGGATATCACGACATTTTTAAAACATCGCTTAATATCATATCAACATTAGCATATCAACGGTTGGGCTTTTTTAAAAAAGAGATACGACGGCGTTTTCCAAAGGTCGCTAAATAGCATAGTGATGTCACGTTACTGTTAGTAGAACTTTTAACAGAGAAAATGCCGCCTATAGTAACATAGCGATGTTTCTAAAGCGCCATAAGGTTATAGCGATGGCTGCATCTTATAGCGATAGCCGCATCTTCGACGTTTGGTGCTAAACGTACAAAAGTATTTAACAGCGTTTTTGGGACCTATAGTGGCGTTTTTTAAATGCCTCTAAAACTCCTATTTCCAGCAGTCACACTACCTTTGTTTGGATTGTGAGTTGATATTTTAATTTTTTGATTATTTTAGTTTAGAATTAAAAAATCTCATTTTGGATGAATTTTTTAACTTTTTAAATTTTTGTAAGAAAAAAAATAAAATGATTATGATTTGAATGTGACATTTTGTCTTATTAACTTTTAATCTATTTTATCTTCTTCTTTTTTTTTGTGACTATTTGAATGTTTTAGCCCCAGAAATTTTCATGCCAAACGAGGGTTTTGCCTCCATTATATTTGGCCATTTTTTTATTTTGACTTTCAAAATTTATTTTTTCTAACTTTGACCATTTATATTTTAAGTTTTTCTTAATTTCTTTCAAAAGTTAAATTATATTCAAAATTATATAGAAAATGACATGTTGATAGTCACGTAATATAAAAATATTTTATTATATATAACTTAATTTATTTTATTGAAACTCAAATTTTAATATAATAATATATATTTTTTATGTTATGTAACAGTTAGCTTGACATCTTCTGTCTAATTTTAAATAGAAATTAAATTTAGATAATTAAAATTTTTGTAACATAAAAAGTTAAAGTTAAAATTATAAAAAAAAAAAGAAAAAAAAAACATTCAAAACTTAAAAGTTAAAAATGACTAAACATAAAAGGAATAAAATACTTAAAGTTAAAAATGACTTAAACATAAAAGGAGTAAAATGTAATTTACTCTTATTTTGAATCGGTCAAAATATGTATTTTGTTGACAAAGTTTTCCGGACCAAAAAAAAAAAAAATGTAGCATTCAATGCGAGGAATGCAATTCATGAAGGACGGACACATGGCAACAATGATGAAGTACTATGAGTAAGTCGTGGTCAAATCTTTCCATGGAGTAATAAGGCGTGGTCAAGTCTCTAGTAAAGGTTTAAGTCAGAATCTTATCAAAAATGAGTTTTTAAAATTTTTATTAAGCCGGTGTTTGGCAAATGGGTTTGTAGATTTTTTTAGCTATTTTAGTCACAAAAAACAAAATAAGCTATTTTAGCCATAACAAACAAAACATCACATCCAACTCATAATCATTACATTTTTCTCTCACAAAAAAACTCAAAAAAGCCTAAAAGTTAAAAAATCATTCCCAAACCAAGCTTTTAAACCCAAGCTAAAATAACCAAAAAAGTCAAAAAGTCAAAAAGCCAACCCACTTCCCAAACGGAGGCTAAATATTTTATATGAGTGTGAGATTCATTTGAGATTCATATGGTATGACTCTAAGAAATTCAGTAAAAATTTTAGTAAAACTTTTAAAATCTGTAACATTACTCAAATCTTATAACGAAATGGTGAAATTTTAATAAAAGATTAAGTCAAACAAAAATGTTTGAAAGTTCTAAACTAGAGCTTTAATGTTGTGTTTGGTTGAGAGATTTGGGGAGGGATTTGGAAAGGGAAAATGAAAAGGTGTGTGAAACTAGGTGAAATGTAGGTATATTTTATTCACATTTCACCAAACTTTTCCCATTCTCTTTCCAAATCCCTCTTCAAATCCTCCAACCAAACACAGCGTAAAGGAGCTCTAATAGGTGGGCTCATCCATTAATACGATGTTTTGACTTTTTTTTTTATTTAATGTCACATGTATAGAGCTCCAAGTTCTCGATCACTGCTATAAGTCAAAATCTTATAACAAAATGGGCAACAAATAAGTGTATTTTTACAAATAATTTTTTTAATAAATGTGATAAAATAAAAATATTATAATTATCAGATTAACTTTTTTCATTAAATGAACTATTTAAATTATTAGAATAAAATTTGTGATAGGTCCCAAGGAAACATATGAAAAATAAACCAAGCCACTTGTTAAGATACAGTTGGGTAATATTTATGTTTTAGCGTTTTTGTTTATAAAAAAATATTAAATATGTTAATATATATTTTTTTTTGGGTGATAAAAATAAACATACAAATTAGACTTTGGTATACATGTTTTACAATTGGTTTGAAATCAAGTTAAATAGGTGACCAATGGGAGGTGATGATAAAAGGCGATGGTCGACTGTTAAAAATGGTGAATGGGGGTTGGAAATGGTAGCCAAAAGTTGTTGACCACTAGAGATGATAGCAAAAAAACTCAAAAAAGCCTAAAAGTTAAAAAATCATTCCCAAACCAAGCTTTTAAACCCAAGCTAAAATAACCAAAAAAGTCAAAAAGTCAAAAAGCCAACCCACTTCCCAAACGGAGGCTAAATATTTTATATGAGTGTGAGATTCATTTGAGATTCATATGGTATGACTCTAAGAAATTCAGTAAAAATTTTAGTAAAACTTTTAAAATCTGTAACATTACTCAAATCTTATAACGAAATGGTGAAATTTTAATAAAAGATTAAGTCAAACAAAAATGTTTGAAAGTTCTAAACTAGAGCTTTAATGTTGTGTTTGGTTGAGAGATTTGGGGAGGGATTTGGAAAGGGAAAATGAAAAGGTGTGTGAAACTAGGTGAAATGTAGGTATATTTTATTCACATTTCACCAAACTTTTCCCATTCTCTTTCCAAATCCCTCTTCAAATCCTCCAACCAAACACAGCGTAAAGGAGCTCTAATAGGTGGGCTCATCCATTAATACGATGTTTTGACTTTTTTTTTTATTTAATGTCACATGTATAGAGCTCCAAGTTCTCGATCACTGCTATAAGTCAAAATCTTATAACAAAATGGGCAACAAATAAGTGTATTTTTACAAATAATTTTTTTAATAAATGTGATAAAATAAAAATATTATAATTATCAGATTAACTTTTTTCATTAAATGAACTATTTAAATTATTAGAATAAAATTTGTGATAGGTCCCAAGGAAACATATGAAAAATAAACCAAGCCACTTGTTAAGATACAGTTGGGTAATATTTATGTTTTAGCGTTTTTGTTTATAAAAAAATATTAAATATGTTAATATATATTTTTTTTTGGGTGATAAAAATAAACATACAAATTAGACTTTGGTATACATGTTTTACAATTGGTTTGAAATCAAGTTAAATAGGTGACCAATGGGAGGTGATGATAAAAGGTGATGGTCGACTGTTAAAAATGGTGAATGGGGGTTGGAAATGGTAGCCAAAAGTTGTTGACCACTAGAAATGCTAGCCATTAGAGGCTGTAACTAGTTGGTGGCTTAAAGTGATTTTTGACAAGAGGTGATAGTCAGAAGTAATTGTTGTTAGAGGAGATCATCGGCAACACTAATAGAGGTGGGAATGGCCAAATGTGGTGGTTGGTGGTGATGACAAACTATAAGTATAGTAGCTGAAGGGGTGGTAGAACGAAAAGCAAATGGAAATTTGTTTTCTAAATAAGTAGAATCATTTTTTTGTTTACAATAATTCAATAAATTTTCTAAATTGTTTGTAAGCTTTGAAAATAAAAATGGACACCAAATATGTTTATGTTTACAGTTTTATTTATTTTTGTAAATATTATATATATATATATATATATGTATATAAATGTTATCAATCATGCCCTAAATAATGTAAAAGTTAATCTACATGTTCGATTTGTTCACATACAATTAACGTTCTAGGGGTAGCCCATCTCTTAGGCGAGTTAGACAACCGTCTAAGACCATTTCTAACGGTTCACCAAATCCTACATCAAATTCAAATTTGGTGAAAAAGTACATCTTTTTGTGCTTCAACGGTTTCACCAATCCTGTATCAAATTGAGAAAATAGCAAATGTTTCACCAAATTGAAAATCTGGGCACTTTTTACCAATTTACTATGCAGGACCATTGGTGATCTGACACACTGGACGACCAGCCAGACGTTCGGCCGATTGTCCCCCCGGTCATCCAGTTACTTCAACAATTCTCACAAAAATTTGTAACACAGAGTGAATGGGTGGTTGAGTTGAACAGAAAGGGTTGATGTGGATCCTGTTGGAAAAAAATGATTTTTTGGTGACTTTAATTAAATATTAAAGTGGGTCCTAACCATCTTTGGAGTTGGGTCCAAGTGGGTCTAGATACTTTGCAATGAGATCTTTACACCACAAATAGGATGGCCAAAAATCATTGAGATTTGAATGAGAAATTGTCTCATGAAGTTAGCTTCATGAAAGAGGTAATGGGGTTCGTAACTTCTGCCTTTATTACAGAGTTTAATAGAGCATTAATGGGGTTTGTAATTCCTGCATTAATGGGGCTTGTAACTCCAGCCTTTATTGCAGAGGTTAATATGCATTAATGACCAGCCATAAAGGCTGGAGGCTTTTCCTCTCTCTCCTATACTTGTATAAATTGAGATTCTCCTGTCAAGTCTCCAACACAGAAATTGTTTCTTCCATTTTTTAGTCAGTTTGCTAGAAATTTCTACTATTGAGAGAGTGCTGCCACTGTTTTTGTTCGCTAAGCTAGACAGAGAGTACTTCTGCCGTAGCTGGTTTTTGACCGTTGTATCCTGGAAGACAGACGTCGGGATTCCTCAAGCACTCGACCCGTGAGGCGGCGAAATCTGTTTTAAGGAAACTGCTACCGTGCAGGCTTCGGTTTGGTTTCTTTATCATTTTATTGTTTTGTGTATTTCTATTGAAATTTAGTTGTAATTATCAGCATATGTTCTTAGTATATAATTTTGATTTCTTCATAAATCTATTTCTTTAATTTCACAAAGATGAATAACAAGATTAAAACAGATTTCTATATATTTTTCTATGAAATTGATCGAATAGATTTATATAGACACTTGTATAATGTTACTAGGAACTGTTGCGGAATTGCTCCATATTTCAATGATTGTAAATTATGCAATGTGATTCTCTAATTGCTTAGTTTAATTAGAATACTCTATCATAATTTGTATACTTAATTGTATTAATATGATCTTATTTTATGCGTATGGTTCATCATTCCCCTTTTATGATTTGAATGAATTTTAAGGTTATAAAATATAATTTATGGATGTTGCAATTTTGACATGCTAATTCTATTTTAGGTTTTAATTTGTTACATGCTTATTATTTTCTAGACTAGATTACATGATTTAATCTTTAGAATTTTTGGCATGTTAATTATTAAATGGTTATATACTTGGAGTGCTTGGTTATTAGTTTATTACATATAAACAATTCAAATTATTTACATAAACTGCATGCTACTTATTTGGTTTCATCCTATTTGACTAATGTTGCATATGTATATTTTGGTTTTGCATGCTTCTAGCTTTACTATCTAATTTGCATGTGAAATTGCTTCTAGTTTTCTAGAGTTATACACATAAGTTATTTCCATGTTTATTAGTTAATAATTCTTATATAAATTTTAAGATTTGTAATGTGTGGTTTTATTTCCATGAATAGTGTGTGATTTAATTGGATGAATTAAAGTTTGAATTAAATGTAGTTCTTTGGAGTTATAAAATTTGTGTAACTTGCCTACATTTATTTGCATGGTTATTGTGAATTAAATTTCCATCTGAGGGATTTTCTAAGGGTTAAGTTTAATTTCTGGAATCACAAAAGTGAAATTCTGTTGTGATGCTTCAGAAATGGCTTCAAAATGTGACAAAAAGAAATGTTGTTCCACCTGACAACCTTAGCCTCGCGAGATTCTTAAAGGAAGATCTTGAGAGATCAAGTATGATTAAAGGAAATCATAAGATTGCATGATAACATTTCTGAATTGATCAGAGGTAATTAGTATAGTATCCTTGTGTTATTTATAGCATTTATGATTGCTATGTGACTTTGCCTGAAAGCAAAGATGAGACAACCTGTTATAGTGGGTGAATATATTTTTGAATTTTTAAATTCCAAATATATTCTTAAATTGGTGGCTCCTAGTGAGTACAAGATCACTAATCACAGAAATAGAAAACTGGTGGTTCTTAGGAGGTGTTAGACCACTGGCTACACAATTATGAGGTTGTGGTTCCTAGTAGTGAACAGATTACTGATCACATGTTAAGACATCATGGTTCCTAGTAGTGGAAAGGCTACTAGTCATATGTCAAGACATGATGATTCCTAGTAATTTGATCCTATGTCAGAACGTTGTGATTCCTAGTAGTAAAGTGACTACAGATCATAAGTTAAGACATTATGATTCCTTGTAGTAGAAAGTCTACTGACCACATGCTGAGAAGTTAGTGATTCCTAGTGATAAGACTACTGGCCAGGTTATGAAGTTCCGAATAGTAAACTATTAAACACTGGATTTGTGTTTCCTAATAGTAAGACTATTGGCTTCAGAGTGATAGGTTGGACCAAATATATTTGGGTGCCTAATTCGGTTGATGACATTCTGGGAATGTATTTACTGTGATATGATTTTGAGAGTTTCATAATCATTGTGACACAAGGATTTGTTTAAAACTTTGTATAAATTCTACAAAGAAGACTTAATTATCCGACTCCGAATTGAGGAGGATAATAGAAAGAAAGGAGGGAGTACCTCTTCAGTGAATGCCAATGTCATTGAGCATGGAAAATTTTCTGGAATGAGGGAGAAGCCCCCCTTGAACGAAGTCCTGTATGTTTTGGACTTTCGCATGGTTTTTGAGTCCGACAAGGTCGTTCTGACGAAACACAAGTGTGAAACTTGTGTTGAAGCAAAGTGGACAAGATCCCGTATCAGTTATGGAAAGGCGTTAAGCCTTCTTATAAATTCTTACAAATGTGGGGGTGTCATGCAAAAGGTGGGAATACCTAAACCCAAGAGGGTTAGGATAAGCCTAAAAATCCGTTGACTGTGTATTCAACGGTTATGCACAATATAGCAGTACATATCGATTTCTTGTGGTTCAATCTGCTATTCCAGGTATACACAAGAATTCCATCATGGAATCAAGAAATACATCTTTTTTTGAAAATGTATTTCCGTGTCGTCTCCAAGAAGGGATTCAGAGTTCCATGAAAGAGGTTGAAGGTGGCAATGATCACATAGCTAATCAAACAAATGATCACTTGCATGATCAAGCTAAAGATGTAGATGAGCCAAGAAAGAGTAAGAGGGCAAGGACTACAAAGTCTTTTGGCTCGGACTTCTTGACTTATATGTTAGAGGGAGAACCTCAAACTTTCCACGAAGCTATGACTTCTCCTCAGAGTCCTTGATGGAAAGAAGCGATCAAAAGTAAGATTGACTCCATCTTACAGAACCACACCTGGGAGTTGGTAGATTTACCTCCAAGTTGTAAGCCTTTAGGCTGTAAATGGATTTTTAAAAGAAAGATGAAGGCCGATGGGTCAATTGACAAGTATAAGGCGAGGCTCGTTATCAAAGGGTATAGGCAAGGAGAAGGCCTGGATTACTTTGATACGTACTCACCTGTTACTAGGATAACATCCATTCGCATGGTGATTGCGTTAGCAGCTTTGCGCAATCTGGAGATACATCAGATGGATGTAAAGACAGCTTTCTTAAATGGATATTTGAATGAAGAAATCTACATGGAGCAACCCGAGGGGTTTTCAACTCCAAGACAAAGTAAGAAAGTCTGTAAGCTTGTCAAATCTTTGTATGGTTTGAAGCAAGCGCCTAAACAATGGCATGAGAAGTTTGACAACGTAATGTTGTCAAGTGGGTTTAGAATCAATGAATGTGACATGTGTGTTTATGTCAAAGACACTGACAGAGGTTATGTCATTGTGTGTCTATATGTTGATGATATGTTCATTATAGGTAGTAATGATGAAATGATCAAAATTACCAAGAAGTTGTTAAATTCTAAGTTTGACATGAAAGATATGGGCCTTGCAAATGTTATTCTAGGTATTAAGATTACCAGAACATCTAGTGAAATTGTACTTTCTCAGTCTCACTATGTTGAGAAGATACTTGAGAAATTTGGTAAATCAGATACAAGTGTGTCTAGGACACTGGTAGACGTCAGTCTGCACTTGACCAAGAATAATGATGAGAGTATCTCTCAGCTAGAATATTCTAGGGTCATTGGCAGTTTGATGTATCTGATGAGTTGTACTAGGCCGGATATAACTTACTCGGTTAGCAGGCTTAGTAGATACACAAGTAATCCTGATGCTTCTCATTAGAAGGGCATTGTGCGGGTGTTAAGGTATTTACGCTACACTCGTGATTATGGGCTGCATTATACTCGATATCCAGCAGTGCTAGAAGGCTATAGTGACACGAATTGGATATTCGATATAAAGGACTCAAAGTCCACTAGTGGATTTGTGTTCACTCTTGGTGGGGCAGTCGTATCTTGGAAATCTTCCAAGCAAATGTGTATATCTAGATCTACGATGGAATCAGAGTTTATTGCTTTTGATAAAGCAGCGGAAAAAGCTGAATGGCTTCGCCATTTCATTGAAGATATTCCATGTTGGTCTAAACCTGTGCCAGCTATTTGTATTCATTGTGATATCTACAATTGGTAGGGCACAGAGTAATATGTATAATGGAAAGTCTAGACATATCCATTGTAGACATAATTCCATACGACAACTACTCTCGAATGGAGTTGTCTCTTTAGACTTTGTAAAGTCTAAGGACAACATTGCGGATCCGCTAACCAAAGGGTTAAATCGAGTGTTAGTTGAAACGTCGTCAAAAGGAATGGGGTTGAGGCCTTTAGAAGTTACCGGAATGAAAACCCAACCTAGTTGACTGGAGATTCCAAGATCTAAGTTCAATGGGACAACCTAATTGCGTGTAACGGTGGTATGTCACTGAGGAGGTTAAACCTCCAGCCATTCCTTCTATCAGTGATACCTGCAAGTGTAGAGGTTAAGCTGCACTTTTAATGACTCTAGTGTGTTAAGCTGTTGAGCTGAGTATAACAGGATACTCAAGTAGAGTCACCTATGTGAGTGTGAAGTGGGCCCGCTTCTAGAAGAATTGGGCAGGCCAAGATTTTTTGAAACCACTCGCTGAACCAGGCTAGTGTCCAGGGCCATACAGGGGACACCAGTGAGAACAGAATGGTGGTAGGAGTAATTCCCGTGTGAGATCTATTGTCTCAGTTTACATAAACGGCAAAGCAGTTCAAGATGTCTTATTCCCTGATCAGTTAGTAAACTCTATAGGTTTTCACTGGGAGAGGTTCAAAGCCAAAAGCTACCTTCTCTGATGTTGGGGTTAGTTCATTGTATTCTCTCTCCGAGTCATTATTGTTGAACAATGTTCATTTGTTGAGTCATTCGGTCAATTTTTTTTCATGTAGGGGATTGTTGGAAAAAAATGATTTTTTGGTGACTTTAATTAAATATTAAAGTGGGCCCCAACCATCTTTGGAGTTGGGTCCAAGTGGGTCTAGATACTTTGCAATGAGATCTTTACACCACAAATAGGATGGCCAAAAACCATTGAGATTGGAATGTGCCTCATGAAGTTAGCTTCATGAAAGAGGTAATGGGGTTTGTAACTTCTGCCTTTATTATGGAGTTTAATAGAGCATTAATGGAGTTTGTAACTGTAACAACCCTCATACTGTTTACTGATTAATGACTCTGACTGATTACCGATAAACATTGATTACCGTTAAACTGAACTGATTATGACTGATAATTGGACCGGTTAAAGTACTGAACTGACTGACTGAAAACTGGAACTGAATTGACTGAGTGTGTATATTAAATTGTATTCTATCTGTTTGATTGATTATTTGCTCTGTTTGTGTTTTATGTTTAAACTGCTAATTGAAGGCCTTATCGGCGGCCGAATCCGGAATTGATTGAAGTTTTATGATCATCATAATTTGTGTGATTTTATGGTGTAATTATCTGAAAACTGATTAGGTATGATTAAATTAGATTAAACATTGATCAATTGCAAACTTTGACTTATTTACCAAACTTGCCACTAAGTGGGCCACTATCTCACACATTGAGCCTTACACTTGATCATAACATAATTCCCTCAACCCTTTTCTTGAGCCTTGCCGACCTAGAGAGTAGAGAGGGAGAGAAATTGGTTTTTCACCTTGAATTGCTTGGAAACTTGAAGAATTGCTTGGTAATTGAAGTGTAGATTGCTAAATTGAACCTCTAGACTTGCATTCAAGGAACCTAGGTAAGGATTTCATCTTCTCATTCTTGTGTTTGAGCTAAGTCTTGCATGGTCCATGATAAATTGTAGAGCTAAGCCATGTTTTGGTTCATACATGTTGACACAGAGCATAATTCATGCATGCATGTTTGAATTGAAGAGTTTTGAGTTGAATTCATGGTAAAATGGTACATGCATGTCCATAATTTTGTAATGGTCCATGTTTTCAACTTGTTTTGGAATCAAGTGGCTCCTTAGAACATCAATTGGAGCTTCAAAATGATTTGAATTCATGCATGTTTGCATGTTCATATTGTTCATTAAATTGGTTTGAAATTGAGTTTGAATTAAACACCCTTGGGCTTTGTGAAATTGGGTTTGAATTAAACACCCTTGGGCTTTGATTTCTCAAATTGAGTTTTGAATCATGTTATTCCATGTGTTTATAAGAGTTTTCCAGAAAATGAGCCCAAGAGGATCGGTTTTGATGCATTTAAACTTGAGTTTGAGCTTGGAGGTGCAATCTGGAATTTCCAGATTTCGCACTTCCACTCGAGCGGGGGAAGTGACGCTCGAGCGTGGAATTCGAGCATCCAGCATCTCTGCACTGTTTTACTATCCGCTCGAGCGGAGGACTGGGCGCTCGAGCGGAGTCTTGTGTCTCAAGATCGAGCGGGCGTTGAGCGTTCGTCGAGCGGAGATTCCACCCATCCAGCACTTTTGACTGTTTTTGCAGAACGCTCGAGCGGGTAATTCTACGCTCGAGCGGGTACCTTTGCCTGCATGTCCGCTCGAGCGGAGTGACCTACGCTCGAGCGTGACCCCTGTTTTCTGAAAAATTCAAAAATGCTTTTAAAAGTACATCTTTGCATCCTCATCCCATTCTAGGCATTCTTAGGCCTAGTTTAAGGCATATTGTTGAGGAGATAGATGTAGAACACACCGAGGCATTAGGGATTAAATTATGATATTTCCCAGCTGTGAAACTTAGAGTGTGTTCAATCTGTTAACTGTATAGGGTTGGCATTTCGAGGAGACGCTCTAGCCTACTGTAGCCCAGAACTCTGTGAGTAACAATTATGTAAAGATATGTTCAACTGATTACCTTTGAATACTGAACTGAACTGTTTACTGAACTGGTATTACTGAATGAATGTATGTCCTTTATTTCTGAACTGTACTGTGGCATCCTTAGCACCTACTGTTTACTGTTACTGTTACAGAGATCTCTGTCGGTTCCCTCGTGGAGTCACTACTGTTTACTAACTGATGGCCATCATTACTGTTCGGTCTTTTAAGACCTACTGTTACTAATATGCTAATGGATGTACCACATATGACTGTTTACTGTACTGAGCAACTGAAATACTGATTGAAATGAACTGTTTTCATTACTGTAAGGACATTCATTCTAAACCCCTTTACGCTTTATGTTATTCACTGGGCTTTACTGCTCATATATATATGTAGGTGTACAGGCACCGGATCAAAGCTAGAGGCGTCAGGGTTATTCCAGTTTTGTCAAGCCAACCACCGTGCCTCACTGCGAGGTTCCGAGTTCGCCATGCTATGGCTTGGGGTGTCTTTTCCCCCGCTGGTCCCTGTTACTGTTTTGTATTACTGTATAGACTGTTGTTCGCTGAACTGTACTGTTATCAAGGGATTAGATCCCTGTACTGAATATCTGTAAATGCTTGTGTAGCCTGTACTGTTGTGACTATATGAATGCATAAGAAAAATCTTTTTGGCATACAGACTGTCACAGCTCAATGGATACAGACTGTCACAGCTCAATGGACATTATTTATTTACTGTATTGGCTTCCGCCAGGCCCTGTACTCTGTTTTACTATACTACTGTTCTATAGGCCTTCGGTAATCTCGGATTACTGGCCGGTTACGGTGCTAAACCCATAGGGCCGGGTTTGGGTCGTGACAGTAACTCCTGCATTAATGGGGTTTGTAACTCCTGCCTTTATTGCAGAGGTTAATGGTGCATTAATAACCAGCCATAAAGGCTGGAGGCTTCTCCTCTCTCCCCTATACGTGTATAAATTGAGACCCTCCTGTCAAGTCTCCAACACAGAAATTGTTTCTTCTATTTTTTAGTCAGTTTGTTAGAAATTTCTACTGAGAGAGAGTGCTGCCACTGTTTTTGTTTGCTAAGCTAGACAGAGAGTGCTTCTGCCGTAGCTGGTTTTTGACTGTCGTATCCTGGGAGATAGATGCCGGGATTCCTCAAGCACTCGACCCGTGAGGCGGCGAAATCTGTTTTAAGGAAACTGCTACCGTGCAGGCTTCGGTTTGGTTTCTTTATCATTTTATTGTTTTGTGTATTTCTGTTGAATTTTAGTTGTAATTATCAGCATATGTTCTTAGTATATAATTTTGATTTCTTCATAAATCTATTTCTTTAATTTCACAAAGAAGAACAACAGATCCACCACCGAAGTCAGATATGAAGGAAGGAGATGAAGATGAGGAAGAACAAGGGAAGACAACTATAGAGAAAGAGGAGGAGGAGACGACTATGGGGAAAATAGCAAATGTTTCACCAAATTGATTGCAATTGGTGAATGAATCTAAACCATTTATTAATTAAGCTCATCAAATCCATTCATGAATGGCTCCACAACAACCCAATCTCTCTCCTCAAACAGAACCACAACCAAAAATTCATGCCAAAATGAAACTTTCTCTAGCAATCTCAGCAATGTAAAGAGAATCTATGAACATGTAATAAAGTTCTTGATCTGAACAAGTAAGGACTATTGAATCTCAAATGAAATCAATCAAAACCCCAATACTCAACAAAGTGGAAATCCGAAACTCATCAAGGTGTCGATCAAAGAGAGTAGTAGTGTCTCTCTGTTTGAACACCCAATCATTGTTGGCAAAGTGTGTCTGGAGATTGTTGTTTTCATGGAATTGACTTGGGGGTTTTCATATTAGGCAGGTAGTGAAACCCTACGCTTTGCACTGAATTGTATGAACACAGTTGCCAGTCGACCAGCTGGAGCCTCCGGTTGACCTTTGTTTTGATGACAGTACCATTGAAGTGACTGATATCAGATAGAGGAATTCCTGTTTTTTTTACTCAAATTTGATGAATTATTTAGTGAACCATTGGAGATGCTTTAAAGCCTATATTTGAGATTGCACAAAATATTTAAAACTTTTAATGATATATATTGTTCTATTAAGTAAAAACTTAACTAAAAACTTTCCGAATTTAAAACTAATGTCAATGATGTTACATTAATTAAAAGTCTTTAGTGATGGGCAAAGCAAAAAAAGTTCATTATATATCTGACATAAAATTACAGTTGATGAAACCTAATCAAATCATAATTATGAACAAAAGAGTAAAGGTTGTGTATTTTATTTTTCATTTGTATTTGTATTAGATCAAATAAATGAAAGGCAAATATATTAGAATATTCTAAATAAAATGACATTTTTTTTTTTATTTGGCCCCCAAATTATCTGATGTGCTAGAAACTTTCCAACGCAATCAACATTTATTTTCTCTAAAATAGATTATAAAAACTTATTTAGTAATTTTTCATCTTGAAAAATAAGAAAATTTAAATTTAAATAAAAAGTTACTATTTAAAAAAGTAAACAACAATTTTAAAATTAATATCTAATGTTAAAGATTTTGAGGACTCATTATTTTAAAGAATAATACTAGGTATCATGAAAAAACTTTCATGAAAATGATCATGAAAAATTTATGACCATTGGATTACACTTAAAATAAAGCACCACACACTAATTAAGGTAATTCAAGAATCATAATTCTTTCATGATCATTTTTATGAAAAATTTTTCATGATCCCTAACTTTTCTCTATTTTAAATCAATCCCAATATGTCTTTTGTTCACACATGTTCTTAAGAATAAATAAATTTATATAAAGCGACAAAAATGTAGCATTCAAGTGAGGAACGCAATCCAATTACTATAAATTGAATATTTGGTTGGGGACAAATATACAGGGTGTTTAATGCTGGTTGCAGTCACAATATAATGCAATCCCAGTACTGCTAGGAATTACGAAAAAATATTATAAAAATGAATATGAAAGATTTTGTACGTTTAGATTATACTTATAATAAAACATCACATATTAATTAAAGAATAGAAAATTTTCATAATACATTTTATAATATTTTTTCATAATCTCTAATATTATTCAAATTGAATATTTGGTTGGTGACAAATAGAGGTGTTTAATGCTGGTTGCAGTCCTTTGCGATCATTGAAACGTGGGCGGAAAAAAGAGTAATTGTTTAGTATGGTTTCATATTATTTATTATTTATATTAACTAATATATTAATAGTATTTAGTATGGTTTCATATTATTTATTATTTATATTAATTAATATATTAATACATAATGCCATATAATTTTAAAAGTTTTAAATCTGTGTAATTTATATAATAGATAGAGTCATAGTTTTTAAGATAAATTACATTGACACCCCTTAAGGTCTTTAATACAAATAGCCCCCTCACGTTATAAATTACATTCTCCTCCTAAGATTTTAATTTTCATTACAATTTAATCTTTTAATTAGTCAACCTTTAAGTCAACTAACAAAAAAAAAAAATGATAATTTAATTTTTGATATCTTTTTTTTTTAAAAAAAAAAATTACTAGATGAGTAAAGAAAATATGGAAAGAATTGTGTGAGTAATTTTCCGACCACACTGCCTGCCTAGTAATCAGCTGGAAAAGCATTGGCAGAATAGATGGCTTCAGCTAACTTGTAACAGAAAGAAAAAGCTCCGGCGGTGGTTCTTCCACCCGAGGGCACTCCGACGATCAAGTCAGTACATCTCTCAAAGATAATAAAGTGCTAAACTCACTGCTCAAAGCATAAAATTGCGTACCTTAGACCCACGGGGGTGCCTCTCTTTTATAGCCAACATAAACCTGATCCCACTAGAAGCCTGGCTTCTATGGACTCCCATTCGGTGCTTACTTTGGATTTCTCAAGAGATAAAGATAAACTTCCTAAGAGCTTTATCCTTATCTTAGCTAAGTCTCCTCTTTACTCTAGGACTCATGTCCCTTATCTTTTATCCATTTATCTCGGATTCCGATATTTTCGGAGATAACCTCGGCCTACGCCGAGATAACCTCGGCGTCATAACCTGGACACGTGGCACCTCGGCTGACACGTCGGCGTCACCTTACCACGTGTTGGTATTCAGAAAATACATCCCCACAACTGCCCCATAGGTTCTATTACCTCGGCATTCTGAGGTGATGGAACCTATATTTGTATTGTCTTCTAGTACCTCGGCGTAAGAACTCTTCGGCCGAGATTGTCAAGCCGATATGTCTTGTTTTCAAGAACAAGAACTCGAATGAACTTTCCCACACGCATGAGCTGTCATGCATCACTTCTCAACCGTTCCCCTTACGTGTTCTATCTTTATTTGCCCGTGTCTGTGACGCGCTTTCTCTTTCTCACATGCGCCGTCTGACGTATGCGCTCTTTTAGGCGTATTGATTACTTTTTTGCCGCCGTTTTCATTTTTTGACAAAATCTCTCCCCCTTTCTTTCGTCTCTTCACTTTTGTATCTGAGTTCTCTTGTTTTTTCTCTCTCTAAAACTCTTTCTTTCAAATCCGCCATCGCTTAAGCTTCCCAAGCTTTGCAACTTTCTTCGTTCACCCCTTCCGGCAAGATTTTCACCGGTCTGCTGCTCCTGCAATCGTCGTAAGACATCGGCAAATCCCTTTCCGGCTTCCCTTTCTCTGGTAAGCTACTATTCCTTTCATTTTCAGTTCCTGATGTTTCTTCTTCTTTTGCTGTCGCCATGACTGTACCGTTTCAAGCTTTTTCAATTTATAAATCGTACATCTGAATGCATGCATTCATGATTTTGCCTTTGCCCACATTTTGAACATACGCACTATTTCACCTCATCTTTACACTTTTGCCACTGTTCTTGGCCATATACTCTTGTATTCTTCATGTTCTTGATAGCCCATCTCAATTTTTGTTTCTGAAACTTCGATTTTTTTGTTTTTTGCATCTTTTCCAGATCCGTACATTTGATCTTCATCTTCATAGCTTTAGGTTTGGGATTTGTTTGTAGAACCCACGATCTAGGGCAAAACTGAAACATTCCTTACAAATTTCTGTACCAGCCCAAACCTAGGTATTTGCCGAGGTCATATCAATAAGAAACATCTTTCTGAATTTCAACCCTTCTAATTCAGGCCGATATCATGGGTATGTGGAGACATAGGGTAGATACCCCGACCAAACTTGAGTATTTTAGGCAGGAGTTCTCCATCCCTGCTGATGTCCATCTGATACTGGCTAGGGATGATGACTCCATCATGCCTACCGAAAATGCCATGCCCCTTCCTATTGTAGCTTTTACTGAGTGCGGACTCCGGCTCCCACTCAACATTCTTTTTCGCGAGATTCTTCATTATTATAAGTTGAACCCTATGCAACTGGCAATCAATTCCTATCGAGTGATCTTTGGTATCATAGCCCTATCTAAACAGGAAAACGTAGGATCACCCTTGCCGACATCCAATATTGTTATACCATGTGCGCCCTTAACTTGAAAGAAAAAGGCTTCATTTACTATCTTAAGCCGAGGTCTACAGAATTCAAAATCATAGCCGACCTCCCAGACTCCAACAAGGGGGCTGGAGATGACTATCTTATTACCTCGGGAAATTTGGAGTTTGCTTCAGACGAGGACATCCATTTCTACCCTCTTCCCCGATCAGTTTTAGAGGGCAAGGGTAAGAGCCCAGCATTTAGCTTTGCTTGTTTTCTTTTTAGGGTCTTAAATATTCTGTCTGTTTCTGACGTCTGTTCCTTTTGCAGCTGTTTGTCAGCCACCAAAAAATTTTCGCCAATCCTTTGTCCCCAGCAAAGACTTGAAGAGACTTCTAGATTTGCCAATCGAGAAGCGAAAGGCACCCCTGCTTCTTAACTTTATCTCGACATACAAATCAGCTCTCCCCGACGTCCCCAGAAAAAAAAAGAAGAAAAGCTTATCTCCACATTCTGTCACTACTGCACAGATTGCATCCACATCTTGGACAGATCAGGGGTCAACTTCTGATCCGGTCGAGCAACCGTCTACTTCAGTTCCATACTTGGTTCTAATTTCACAACGTCGCCGCCGACGTCGAACGATTTCTACTGCCGAGATGGGTCGCGCAAAACCAGTCGCGAAAGATCTTCTGGCCAGTATTCCAACATCGGTTGATGATCAACCAGCACAAACCCTTCCTCCACCTAAGCCAAAAAGAATTAAGAAGGCCCTTCCAAAGGCTAAAGTTACTCAGACTGAGTCTGAGGATGCTTTACCTATATCAAAGTTGGCTGAGAGTGACAAACCTTATCCCTCTACTGGGAAGAGGCGCTCTGAAACTCAGCCATCAGAATCCCCAAAATCCAAAAAGCCGAGGTCTTCTTCCGCGACGACTTCGGGGTCGAAACAGAGCGGTGCCCCTTGGACTCCAAAAATAACTCTAGAGGACAAGCCAGTCCTGTCCACTGACAGTGCCGATGATATCAATGTCGGCGTAGCACTCAGTACAGCTCTGCTTCTGCCAGGGGACTTGGAGCGTAATGCTGGCTTTAGCGAGTATGAGAATTACGCCCTACTACTTCAACACTCAGTTCAGGTAAATGTCTTCTAATTGATAATTTTCCTTTTTCATACTTTGAATTTTTTTTAATACCTCTGTTTTTCTTTCAGGCCATCCAGCATGCCCACTCATTTTCAATGCAGTCCTTTGAGAATCGGCAAAGGCTGGTCGACATGAAGAGGGAGTTCTCTTCTATTCAAAAGATCAATAAGGGCCTTGAATCAAAAATAAAGAAGTTGGAGGATCAAGCCGAAGCTGCAATTAAGGCTCAGAATAATGTCGAAGAGAAGGTCGAGGCTGCTGAGGCTATCAGAAAAGTGGCTGAATCTCAAAGGAGAGAGGCCGAGGAAAAGATGGCCCAAGCTGAGAAAGAGCTTCAGGAGGCCCTGGCCACCAAAGAAGCTGAAATCAAAGAAGCCGATGAAAAGGCCTATAATCAAGGCATGGCCGACGTTACAGAGGCCTATGAACTTCAAGTGAAGCAGGCATGCAACAAGGGTTTCACCCTTGGTTGGATGTCTCTTCTGAAAAAACTAAATGTTCCTGATGATTCGCCTCTGCGAAATGCCGACAATATTCCTCTTCCATTTCCTCCAGCCCCAATTCCAAGTGAAGATGTCGGCAAATCTGATGCTGAGGATGAGGCCGAGGAGGAAGAGGACGAGGCTTTGATTAGAAAATCAAAAGATGCTGATGGGGCCAAGTCCGCTCCTCAGAATGATCAAGTCCTAGACTTGACTCAGGATGAGGAAGGTGATTTGGTTCCCATAGAAGCTGTTCCTGAGATTGCCCCAGCCGACATCCCTTCTGAGGCCAAGTCGGTTGAAGAAACTATTCAAGAAATTGACGCCGAGATAGCGGCAGAGAAAGAGGCCGAGGTCATATCTGATCTTCAGATTCAACAATCTGGCGGAGAGGAGCCTTAACTCTAAGTCTTCTTTGTATTTTCTTATTTCTTTATCTTGGGGAACAATGTTGTTCTTTGTATGGCCGATGTGCCCCTTTTTTCCTTTGAAATGTTAATACAACGTTTTTCTTTTATTGAATGCTTGTACTCCTGTCTTCTCTTCTTTGTCTTCGTATGATTCTATACTTTTAGAATATTTTGCATATATCATATGTACTGTTTCTTCTTTGTGCAATCTTCTCGGGATAACACACCTCGGATACATAAACTTCTCGGTTTTAGTCTTAACAAGTGCTGAGTATCATGCTGGTTTAACTCGACTTGTAAATTGTCCACAAATTTCAACAAGTGTTTAAACAATGTCTTTGGCTTAACTTTAACTTGTAAATTGTCCATAAATTTCAACAAGTGTTTAAACAATGTCTTTGGCTTAACTTTAACTTGTAAATTGTCCACAAATTTCAACAGGTGTTTAAGCAATACTCTTCAATTTAACCAACTTGTAAATTATCCACAAATTTTAACAAGTGGTAAACAATGATCTCGGCTTAACTTAACTTGTAAATTGTCCACAAATTTCAATAAGTGTTAAGCTATACTTTTCAGTTTAACCAACTTGTAAATTGTCCACAAATTTCAACAAGTGTTAAGCAATACTTTTCGGTTTAACCAACTTGTAAATTGTCCGCAAATTTCAACAAGTGTGAAACAATGATCTCGGTTTAACTTAACTTGTAAATTGTCCACAAATTTCAACAAATGTTAAACAATGATCTTGGCTTAACTTAACTTGTAAATTGTCCGCAAATTTCAACAAGTGTTAAGCAATACTTTTTTCTTCCCTCTGCCCCCTAATGTGAGCCTGAGTTTCACTTGGGTTCGCATTATACATGTATTCCAGAGACAATGTCAAGTATTTTGAAAACAGTACTGAATCTTTATTTATTTATTTCGCCAAATGGCCAAAGAACAAAGGAATTCTAATGATAGAAAAATTTCAAAGAGGTTTTCCCAGTTGATCTTCTCGGCGTAGTCCGATATGCCCAGAGTATATTGGGCAGTTCGTCTACCCATTTTCCTTTTGCTGCCTGCAGCCTCTTCTTTATTTCATCCAAGATTATTTTGTTGGATGCCTTTGCTTGCTCATTGCTTTGGGGAAAACTTGGTGTTGAGAAGTAGTTCTTGATCTTGAATTTTGCACAAAAGTTCTTTATCCCCATCCTGGACGAGGATTTTCTTTAGTGCCTCTTCCCTCTTCTCGGCTAGCTTTTTGCCGACGTCTTTTAGGACTTTCACGTCCTCTTCTTCAATTTCTGCCTTCTCTAGCTCTTGAATGCTGCAAGTAGACTTCATTGCTGCCATGGAGCGACTTTTTACCTGCAGCTGATCACCCCTGACTTCTTCTATCCCATGCTCTATTGGAAATCGCAACAGTTGATGCAATGTTGAGGGAACTGCCCCCATCGCATGCAACCATGGTCTTCCCAAGATGATGTTGTAAGGGAGGGTGTGTTGATGACGGTGAATTCTGTCTTGATTTTCCTGGTGCCAGCCTGCACCTCTAAGCTTACTGCTCCCAGTGGCCATATCGGCGTTCCATTGAACCCGACCATTGGGTCGTTGGATCGTTCCATGTCATATGGGTGAAGGCCGAGCTCCTTGTAACATCGGATGTACATGATGTCACAAGAGCTTCCTTGGTCAATCAGGATGCGTTTCACTTGGCATTCCCCAACCTGGAGGGATACTACTGAGGCATCATTATGTGGGTGCTGGACCATCTCTAGGTCGGTTTCAGTGAAGGTTATCATCGGTCCCTGGTACTATTCTGCCCGATGTTTTTTTTCTCTGACTTGATAGATATGCTGTAGATGTTGTAGACACCCCATTTTTGACCGTCCTCAAGGCTTGGACGTCATCGTTTGAACACGCGATGATTATCCATGCTTATGTTTGTTTTGAGTTTCGAAAAGTCTTGGCTGCGTGCCTTGCCTTAGAATCTCTTAACTTCTCTATTTTGTGCTTGGTTGCACCAAGAGCTTTTGGATGTGTTCTTGAGGGAAGGGGGGAGCCTGTCGACCAAGTCTCCTGCCCACCGGCCGCCTTGATTTTCAATCGGCCAAATGTGATGGCCGGCCGGCCAATTTGACTGCCGGTCGACCACTTTTATGGCCGGCCGGCCAAATGTGGTTTTCAACAGATATCTCTGTAGACAGCTAGCAGCTGTCATTCCAGGCCATACCCCAGCCCATGCCTGGACGTGGGAGTTCTGAGGAGCTGCAGATTGATACATATCTATATCAATCAAGCTCTCTAACAAGAAGAAAAAAGAGATATACAACGTAGAGCAAAAAAATCTCTCTCTCTCTCTCTACATTTTCTGCCTCTCTCTTTAAGGTTTAGGTCTTGTTAGTGCTCAAAAGTGCATTTTCTTTGCACTTTTGCATACAAACACCTAGTTCTCTACTCCCTTTATTGAGCTAAGGTCCTTGGAGGTGATTTTTGGGGTGATTTGAAGCCTTTTTTTGGTCCAAAAGTTGTTGATTTGCTGCTGTGCTTCAAGGGTGACCTTTTACCTCTTGTAAGCCTTGTTTTCATAGCTTATTTTGCCATATTTGCAACTATTTTTGAGCTTAACATATAACATAGAAAAGTCTTGTTTTTTAGTGCTCTAAATAGTTTGTTAAGGGTGATTTAAGCTTTGGGGTTGTTTGACCCCTCTTAAGGCTTGTTTGGCCCTTGTTTTGTGCCATTTCGGTTGAGCTCCAAGACCTTTGTGTTTGGGCCTCCTCACCACCGAAATCTTGAGGGATTTTAGTGATGAGGATGGTGCCTTGAGGTCCTAGGAAGGAGAGGGCCACCCCCTCTCCTTGTTGTCCTTGAAAAGGGCCATTTCTGCCTCTTGAGGGAGCATCTTGTTTAAGTGTATGTTGGCCATGCATTAACTGATTTTTGTGCTTATTATGTCATAATATGCCTCTGTTTTTAGTTGGTTTGGACACACTTTGCATGCCTTGCATACATGTCTTGTAATGCCACATTTTTGCCTTAACATGCTTTGGGTGTAGACCCTTGTTCTAGCATGATTTAGGCTTAGCTTTGTGAAGCTTACATGCATATTTCGATGTGCTAAAGGACTGTTTTAGGTCATTTGAGTCATTCATGTCTTGCTTTCTATAGCTACCATGTAATTCCTCTTGAATGCCTTAAGCTTTGGCCTCTCTAGCATGCATTATTTGCATTGTTTCAGTGGTTTGGAACCACTTATCATGTTATTTCAGTCCTTATAACATGCTTGTATGCTTGTGTTTCATGGCCCCTTTGATGCTCCAAGAGGTTGTGTCCTATGCTCCATGTTTGGTCATTGTGTATGCTTCTATGTGTAAGTCATTTAGATGCCATCTCTTTTGGCTTTGTTTTAGCACGCTAAAACTCTGGTTTTGGTCACCTAATTCATGCCATGTGTGGTTGCATTAAGTGTAGTTCAATCCCCCTTGGGCTTGCCTTGAATCTTGGGCCATTATTGCATGCTTTGCTTGTTTTGATTACTTGGTTTGGCACCTCTCTTTTCATGCAATTTCAGAGCTTATGATACATGCCATATGCCCATGTTTGTCTTTCTTTAAGTGTACTTAAAGGTTGCTTATTTGATGTTCAAGTGTTAGCCCATTCGCTTGCATGTGTGTGTGTGTATTGGTTATCATTTCCATAGCATTAGCCACTATTTTAGGCTTGTTTAAGGGTTGCCTAATTTAGTTTAAGTCCACCCTTTGGCATGTTGTTGCATGCCTAGCTTATGAGATATTGTTGTATGTTGAAATGATGTTGCATTTGGCACGTATTCTCTTCTTTGTTTTGGTTGCTTAACATGCCATATGTTTTGCATGTTTGTGTGTTGACATTGTGCCTTGTATGCTCATTTAACTTGCATGCTTGTTATATGCCTTGCATGCTTCCCATATGCTCATGTTGCACACTTAGGCCCACATGCTTAGGATTGCTTTGCATTGGCATGCATGCTTCACCTCTTGATCAAGCCACGATAGAGGTTGAAAGCCCCTTGGTTTGTTTATGTTCATTGCATTTCATTTGAGATCGAAATGCACACTTGATTCTTTGGGCCATCATGCATGGAAATACGTGATTGGTAGTCCGAGAATCGAGAATCATATCTCTTTGAGTCATGAATATGATAAGGGGTGTGGTTGGTGCATACATTGCTTGAAACGCATTGTCATGCCTTGCCTGCCCGCTGCTGCTGTCAAACAGGTTTCCGCAGGAAGTTTTGGCCGGCCGGCCATATATACTGCCGATCCGACCGGCAAAGAATTTTTGGCCGAGAGCTTAATTCTTAGTCGATGACCACTTCAAAATGGCCGGTGACGATCCCACTCAGCCGGTGGTGTTCCACACCACTCAGAGAAGCAACCTTGGGAGTTGTGCAATTTTCAGAGAAGCCGAACAGTCAAAGCAGAGGCAACTTGTGCATGGCAGTGACTTTCCGAGCGGAGCCGAGCACGCATTGCATTGGGGCCCTCTTCCCGAGGCTGTTATTGCTTAAATTAGATTAGTTAGTTTGTTGATTAATTAATTGGTCTGTAATATTTAATTAGCTTGTAGGTTAATTAACTTGTATTATTCTTTCGGTCCCTCCGAGCGAGGGCAAATTTGTAATAAATGTGGGTGCGTGTGTGCATGTCTTCCAACCCCCACTTCTTTCTCCCTTTTACTTACCTGCTTTGATGGTTAGTATTAGGACATGTTTACTTTAACATACCTTATGCTATGCATGCGTGCATCATTCATTAGTCTTTCATGCACCAGGCTCGGCGCATCATACTAACTACATAAGTATTTCAAAACTAACTTGAATACATGCTACTTGTGCATTTTCACATGTCATTTATAGACTAGCCGAGCCTACTCTAGCGACATTCCATATGCGTTACATTAGGCATTTATACATGGACTTGGATCATGCATGATTGCTAACATGTTCTTGTTTTGGCACGGAGTACTAGGTGAGCTCTTTATGCTTTAGCATCTCACATGAGTGTGAACGTTAACATGATAGCATGATTACCATGAGGCTAGATACTTATTTGATGAACGACTTGAATGCCTGTGGGTGGAGGTTGGATTGTTTGAGTTGGGATAACTCGTTGAAATCCGTATTTTAACCTACTTGTGAGTAGCAAATTCCAAAGCGTTTTTCAAACAAACGGATATGCAATGTTTTGTTCCAATTTAAGCGATTTGGTCTATACTTGTTTGCTGCGCGCATAACATAGTAATTCTAGGCTAATAATTGGAATAAGAACACATAACGTTTTCAAAACTGGATATCATGGTTAGTAGAGGCCGATCTTCGGATCAGGCGAGAGGGGGTGCTCATAGCTGACCTTCCCCAATCGTACCCAAGCTCCCGAGCCAAGGCAACTTTGGTGATGACGGACACGTGGCCTTTGGCACCGAGTCAGAGTTTCCTAAATTCCCTCATAAAAAAAAATATTTAGGTGGCGATTCTATATCTGGCAAAGCAGTCCATGTTTGGCACTTCTTTTCAAAATCTGTTTTTCAAAATGATTTGCCGGATTTGGACTCTTTGGTTTAGATTAAGAACCGTGACTATCTGAGAGTCCTGAACTGTAGTGAACCCAAAAACGAACAGAACGGGGAGAACAGGGGACTCGTCCTCCCGGGGCGTTCAGGGACGTCTACAGTTTCTGGCGACTCCGCTGGAGATTTTTAGAGAGCTTGACTCGAACTCATGATATCCTGTTTTGATTTCATTTATATGTCTCTTTGCATTGCATGTGCATTGGTACGCCTAGGACACCGTGTTTGCCATCTGCCATTCCTGAACGGTTTGCCAGAGGCTTGACTTTGTCAAAGCATGCCATAAGGCTGACCGGTTGTGGGCTCTGACAGTATGGGAACACAAATCCCGGTTTTACCGGGGCACCCTTTTCGACCATTCGACCTAGTGCATATCGAAATCCATAGTGACCATTCCAAACTAGGACAGGTTGCTTACCCGATATTAGGTTGTTTGAAAATTGCTGCGTGTATAGTGAAACCCTAGCTCCTGACAAAAATAGGACAGGGAAACCCTACCCCTCCATAGGGGTGTTTTGGCTCTCTTTACTTGCTATGTGCTTTTAGAATGCATCTCTACAGGGAACGTACATATCAGTTTCCAAGTTTGAGTATTAGACCTGAGGGCACCAGTATCAGTTTATGAGAATCAGTTATATCTGTGGGTATCCGATTCAGTATTTTGGGGGCAGTGATTTCAGGCAAAAGTGATCAGTAGTAGAGTACAGTTATTCGGCTATACTAGCGTCTGTTCTGATTGGTCCCAAATGCTGCGTGTTTTCTCTTTCAAGGTTTAGAGAGTTGAAACAGAATAGCCAGTGTTCCCCTTTGCTGAGACAAGACAGATATCTAATCTGTCAGTCACCATTCAGTACAGCGGACTTATCATGACGCAGAATTCAGAGGAGATTGTGGTTATGACAGCCGCATCAGATCAAGGAATCACTCTGCAAAGTAAGACCAATGTCGATGTACCGCATCCACCCAGGTCGCCTGTCGCGTACCCAGTTTGGACCCCCCTGTTGTATCAGGCTTGTGAGCCCACCACATTCGAATTGATGGGAATGATAGGTGACCTCCAGAGATCCGTGGCCGATCTGGCCTATGGAATGTCGGCTTCGCCACCAGCTGCACCATATGCTGGGAATTTCATACCACAGGAGCCCCCGCTACTGAGGCGGATTGTGATCGAGCTCAACCAACCAGAGGTTGCCTCCAGCTACAGCAACGATGTGTTAGCAACAACCGGGCTTCGCTCTGATGTAGTAACCCAAATCCCTGATCAGGCTGAGGCCAAAGACAAGAACAAAATGAAGGCAGATGTCGATCCCATTGAACAACTGCTGTGGGCAGCCGAGGCTTTGAAAGCCAGGGGGATGAATAAGCAACAAGTATTCGCAGTCATGACTAAAGCTGTGGATGATGCTTTCCCCACTTCAACCGAAGGCGGTTCATGCCGGGTGGAAAATCGGGATGGCCCCCGTCATGCCAAGACAGTCCCTATCATCCCTAACCCTGTACCAGGAAAAGATCAGAAAGCCAAGGCAGTGCCTGCCGACCCTTTCGCTAGTGCGTCTAGCAAGAACCCTCAGACTTCAAAGTACCTGCCTCGAGGGCGCAGAGCCTTTCATGCCCTCTACATGCCTCTGTCTAGGGCATTTCAAATATTGGCTAAAAAGGGGCATCTTAAACCCCTCGAGCCTCGGCCCCTTCTGAAGAATCTCCCTCTCTCGCATGATGCTACCTTGTACTACGCGTACCACCAACAGTCCGATCACAGTACCGATGGTTGTTTCCGCCTTCGTCATGAAGTGCAAGATTTGATCGACAATGAGGTCATCCTCCCGCCTACCTCAGCAAAGTCTGCTACCATTGAGCTATTGGATTTCGAGGATACTGCAAATTTGTGATCAGGGGTTGGACCACCTGCGGGCGGCGCTCGGTGTATTTTGGATGTGGCGTCTGGCACGCATTTTTGGAGCATCTGTGAATGCTAGTTTTGTAAATCCTGGCTTGCGTGTCGAGTCAGTCTTTTGTTTTGAGTCTGTCTCATTGTCTTGAGTCAGTCCTTTTGCTTATGTGTCTGTCTAGTTGTAGCGAGTCAGTCCCTTTTGTATAGAATGTCGGGTGATTCCGGAACTGTTGCCTCGAACACCGTTTTGTTTTGTAATTACCCTTTTGCTTTCTTTTGAGTCTGTCTCTATCGTGGAGCCAGTTGCAACCAGGGAATCTGAATGAAACAGCTGCGGCCATCATATTTCCATGCTTACTACTATTCTGAATTAGTTGTGCCAGGGGACTTGAATAGAACAGCAGTACATTCCACCTGTTCTCTTGTGCCCTGAAAATCATTGCATTGACCTAAGTTTTTCAAAACTTTTTAAACACTGCGGTGAAAACAAAGAGGAAGGAATTCCTCGGGTTTTGCAAACTTTGATCAAATTGAGAGAAAGAGAGGCGTGCTAAGCCCTTAATGATTGAAATCATGCTTGTCAGCGTGAGTACTGAGAAGGACCCTGGCTAGATCCAGACTGGTTCCACACTATCTTCAACGCGAGCGATTTGTCGCTTCTTTAAAAACTTTCAAAAACAAAATGTTTTGCGCGATCCTGCGAAGACCTGTGTGGGATCGCTCTTGAGATTGTGCAGCTTAGGATCGCTTTCAGCCTCAAGACCCGAGCCCCCATTTTAAAGCCTTGAACCACAATTCGGAGTGTTCAACGATCGACCATCAAGAGAGGCCTGTGTGGCCAGATTGGAAGCAGCCCTCGAACAAGAGGCACCAAAGTCTGATCAAGAAGATCAAATCTTATCAGAAGAAGCCTGTAAAGCTAGAACAGAAGCACCCCTCCAAACTAGGGGCAAAAATGTCCGATTTGCTCGAAGAGCCGAAAATGGGTCATTCAGTAAGTCAATGCAACAGCCACTCTCCTGGATACGGATGGCTTCAAAACCCTAAAACCATTTGGTATGGACTTGTTACACTTTTACCCTTTGAGTGGCTCGCTGGGCCGAAACCCGGAAGGGCGACCCAGGCAAAAGTTAGAGCAAAAGAAAATATATACAAAAAAGGGAGAAAAATATATACAAAAGAGAGAAAGAAAAAAAAAAGAAAAAATGTACAAAAGAGAAAAAAAAAAAAAGGGAAGAAAGAAAAAGAAAGAAAAGCTCGCAAGGTCGAAAACCTGCATCGGGTGCCTTGGCAAAAGTTAGAGCCTAAAAGGTGAAGGTTAAAATACCCGAGTGTACCTTAGCCGGAACTACATAAGGCTTGATTCCCATGTTTGGGATACGTAGGCAACTTCGTCCTGAAGTCCAGCCCCCAACGCTTTCATAGCGACTAAGTCTATGCAATGGTTTTTAATCATCCTTGGTTCCCATGTTTGGAATACGTAGGCAACTTCATCCCGAAGTCCAGCCCCCAACACCTGATTGTGTCCATATATTCGTTTTGACCATCTCCGTCTTCTCAGCATCCGAGAGTTCGTTTGCAATCATCACTGATGAAGACTGTTTACCAAATGCTGCGGCGTCATCCAGACAAGGGGCAACTTTCCGTTGCCATGAGTTGCCGTTCAAACCAGGGGCAACTTTCCGTTGCCATCCACCCCTTCCAAGCCAGGGGCAATTTTCCATTACCTCCAATCCGAGGTTGCGCATATCGAGGGTAAGTTCCATGCTTGTTTAGCACCGGTCGTTTGCAAAAATAGTTTTTGAGAATTTTTACTGAGGTTGACTAGTTTTCTCGAAAATTGCTTTATTTTTCAAAACTTGGACCATTTTCTGGGACCCCAAAAAAAAAAGAAGGAAAATTTTCAGTGCTCATAGCCTGACTTGCATGATTTTAAATCATAAAATTGAATAACTGTGTTAATCTAACTCTCATATTAGTCAAAATTGTTTTAGTAGAAAGCCAAAACAAAAAATAGTCAAAATGATGAACTAGGGGCACGGTTGAGTCAGGCTTCCTGTCTTTCCCCCATCGCCAACATACTTGCCAAGAAGGGCACAACTCAAGCTGTCATTAAAGGGCTGAAAGCTCTCTCAACCTCCGAGCAACGAGGTATCGAACCAAGTGCGAAGCACGAATCTGAAGGGATCAGGGTACTTCGTTCCCTTACCTGGGGCATCGACCAAGCGCCACCGGAAGAAACAGCCGTGAGCTAACCATGTTGGGCATGAACCCACAACTTCTTATTCATCCATTAAGCACCCCGGGGAGGGATAAAAAATGAGAGAATAAAGAATAGAGAGGTGTAAGTTGAGAGAAAGAGTGAGCAAAAAGGGTTTTGAGAGAAAAACTGAGCTTGAGTGCCAGAGGGATGTGAGAATCACAAATAAGAAAGGGTGAGAAACAATACCCAGAGAAACTGGCTCCTCGTGATCTGAGGTCCCCCGTCTCCGTTAACGCGTCTGTATGTCGTGTCTTTTGTTTTGTTTACCTCAACCTTTGTTTTGAGTCTTTTCCGAGTGTGTCTCGTGTTTAGGTTGTTTACCTTTTTGTCTTTGCTGACGAGTTGTTCTCGCTATGACCAGTTGTAGGCTCACTACCCCCGGTTTAAAAAAAAAAACCCTTCTTCAATTTCAAAAATTAATTGTTTTGTGCTCAAAATGCTGTGCCATTCTCCACATTTGCGCAAAAACATGATTTGGTTCTTTCATACGACTGCAGGGCCCACCCTCGATAAGTTTGAACAGGAAAACCTGGGCCTCTTTAAAGCTTCTGGGTTTCAGATCGCATCTGAGTGTGCTTCAACTTCAGTAGATTCAACCTTTATGGTCCATCTTGTCAGATTTGGGCTGTTTGTTCAGGATCCGCTGTGTGCAAAATGAGCCAAGCATTGTGTTGTGAGCTGTATGCAGATTAATCCCCAGTAGAGTATGAGCCGAGTGTTCAGAATGTGCAGTGGTTGGTATGCGTTGTTTTGTTGTTGGCTGGTTCGTTATCTGATTATTACAATGCAAGTGTTCAATTTTCAGACAACAGATCAATTTCATTTACATTAAGGTGCAACATGATGCAATGCGATGCAATATATGAAATGTACAAATGCAACACTTTTTCAGACAAAAGTTTGTTTCATTTCATCATCTTTTTCAAGTACATGGTTTTGGAAATAAAAATCTGCCTGCGGCAGTACAAGGTACTCTAACTACCAACAAAAGGTACAAAAAAAAAAAAAAAACAGCAAAAGTCTGGATCAATGTCAAAAGGCCGTGGGTCTAGGGGTCCGTCCTCGTCCTCTTCCTGGACGAAGGTCCAGGAGCATCATCAACGCTGTCATCTGAGTCCGAGTCCGAGCCGTTTCCGGTCTCCTCCTCCGACAACTCTGCCTCTGCCTCTGCCTCCGCCTCCGACTCCTCGTCATCGTCATCAGGGACTGGAGCCTGCGAGCTACTACCGATGTGAGTGCGCCCCGCCTTGGTGCGGGGGAATACTCTGCCCTTTCCATCTCCTCCGGTAGGAACAGAAGGCCTGGCTGGGGCACCTCCTACGGCAGGAATCTGGAAAGGAGGCTGAAAAGTATAAGAGGCAAACGCATCAGTATACTGTAAGCAGTTTATCAGTGCAGAATACAGTGTATGAGTACAGTGTGAGAATGTCATGAGCAGTTTATCAGTGCAGAATGCAGTGTATGAATACAACGTATGAATGCCGTGAGCAGCTTATCAAGTGTTGTGTTGTGCACCAGATTATGTGAAGTAGCTTATGAGTATGGTTTGAGACCGTGATCAGAAGAACTTACCGGAATGCTGTAGAGGGCCAGGAGGTTGAAAGTCCGCTGCAACATCCCCATCATGGAGGCATTCAACTCCAAGGACTGCCGGGTGTACTCGGAAGAAGCCTGCAAAAGTATCAAATGCATCAGTATTCTGCGAAATATCCAATAAACTGAAATAAAATGACAATGCAAGATAGAGTAGTACATACTGGAGGTAAGTCATGGAAACCGACCAACTCGTGGTCAGCCGAAGGAGGAGCAAAGGGGATCTGGTAGGTCGCCCCACCCTGCCCTCGGCATGTCATCATCGTGGGTAGCGCTGGCCAGCTAACCCCCCGACCCTTCCGAGCTCCGCTCCTGCCACGGACACGAGCTGTCCTCGACGTCCCTGCCCCCGCTCCAGCTCCAGCTACTGGCGCCGCAGGTCCCCCACTCTCAGCTCGGCGGCCACTACTCAAAGGCCGCATAATGTACGTCTGAACATACTCTGGGTAGTCGCCCTCGCCCCTAAAGCCCTCCGCGTCCCAGCCGATCGTGTAATCGGCCATCTCATCGGCGGTGAACCTCTCGGTGTCCCTCATGTGGGTAGGAGGCGGACCCGGAACTATCTGCTCTGGCAAGCCCAGGGTCTGGTGTAGGAAACGCTCACCCAAGTACCAAGCTCGACAGACCGGGTCCTCCAGCAAAATTCAGAAACGTGCAGTCTCCTCTGCACGGGCAAACCGATCCCGAGTCACGGCTGGCAGTGGAGCCTAAGGCTGCTAGGTGATCTGAAAATGAAATACAGATTGTTATCTACTATTATTGACAATATAGTGTAAAGCGAAGCTTAAATGAACCGTAAGTAAAACATACCTCTGCGGGGGTAATAGTGTCGAAGTAGCGGCGGAAAAAGATGAATGTCTCCCGGGGCCTCTGCACGCACCTCACGTCAAAGCGACGCGAAAATGGGACGACGAGAGGGGTCTCTACGTCTGGCACTGGGGCGAGTCTCGGGAAGTAGGCGTAGACCCAGAACTGCAGAGCAAATACCAGAAGGGTCATCAGATAAAGCAGAACACAAAATAAAGCAGAAATTGCAGGGCCGTGTATTGTGCAGTGTATTGAGCAGAGTGTACAGTGTGTGCAGTGTACAGTTAGTGTAAAGCAGGGTATATGTGTGTGCCGTGTGCGCAGTATACGATCAGTATGAAGCAGACCACAGTGTGCGCAGTGTACAGAGTACAGAAAATGTAAAGCAGAAATGAAAAGCAGAGGAGAAAACATACCTCCCAAGCTCGCCAGTAGCCCCCGTGCAGCTGTCCGCTGCAATGGGAGGCTGAGCTCATATACCCATACAGAGTGGCCAAGGCAGTGCCACCCCAGTCATAGCGCAAGATTCGGGTGACGTCCACGAGAGCGCTGAGCAGGCAGAGGGGCACAGTGTTCGCCCGGTCGGCGAAAATAGTCGTCCCCAGCAGGAACATAAGAAAGCCGCGCGCATATTGCTCCACCGCCTCCTGAGTCATCGGAGCCTCCTCAACTAAGGCTGGCTGGACTCTAAACTGGACCTCGAACCATGAATATCGAACGAAGCCGGGATGTGCGAGAGGCGGCACCTCATCGAGTAGGTAGATCTGAGCAGCCTCCTACTCGTCCATGTCGGTGTCGAAGGGGATCGGATCACCCCCCACTCCGATGCCGGTGAGCATCGAGAAATCATAGGGAGTCATCGTCATGTCTTCCACGACGGAGAAGTGGAAAGAATCGGTGGTGTCCCACCACCTCTCCACTAAAGCAGCAAGGAGAGGCCTGCTCGCAGTAAGGTGCGAGAGTCCCCTGCAGAATGCGCCAAATCCGGTCTGGTCAACAATGCGACAGACTGCGTTCGGTAACTCCGTGTACCAATCCCGGGCGGTAACATTCCCATACCTGCGGACAGTATGGGAATCTCTCTGTTCAAAAGCAAAATAGTTGCGAAGAATATAAAATGTACAGTTTTGAAGAGTATTCAGAATTGGTGACAATATAACGTGTGTGCACGTTTTCAGGTTCAAACAAACATCGGGTGCCAATGTGCTAGCAGGGAACTACAGCATATGATGTGTCAGTGTGTTTGAGTGGTTCAGTACAGATATAACATGTGTGCACGTTTTCAGGTTCAAACAAACATCGGGTGCCGGTGTGCTAGCAGGGAACTACAACATATGATATGTCAGTGGGTTTGAGTGGTTCAGTATAGATATTACGTGTGTGCACGTTTTCAGGTTCAAACAAACATCGGGTGCCGGTGTGCTAGCAGGGAACTACATCATATGATGTGTCAGTGTGTTTGAGTGGTTCAATACAGATATAACGTGTGTGCACGTTTTCAGGTTCAAACAAGCATCAGGTGCCGGTGTGCTAGCAGGAAACTATAGCATGTGATGTGCCAGTGTGTTTGAGTGGTTCAGGGCAAATGTAGTGTGTGTGCACGTGTTCAGATTCAAACGGATATCGAGTGCAAGCGTATTCATAATCAACTACAACATATAGTGTATCCGGGTTAAGCAATTAAAGAGCAGAATCAACTATGGAAGTTAAGTGTTCTATATTGCAGAAAATGAAACGAGAGAGAACATACCTCGGAAGCGCCGTATGAAAAGTGCGTCTCGGGCTCACGTAAGAGAAGCTCTGGTGGCACACCTCTCGCAAAATCCCAGAACTGGCGAAGTCCGTCAGGAGGAAGCTCGTGAATCGCCGCCCGGTAGGTCGCCGGGTCGAACGAGCAGACGCTCAAGGGGAGGAGCTCGGCCTCTGGGTCCATCTCGTGATCCGGGGGAGTCCCGCCCCGTGGAACATCACCTGCCACATCAAAAGTGGTGTGAAGACGGCCGGAAAAGTGGAAACCGGATGAGAATATGAAAGGTCAACCGAAAAGTCAACCCCGGGAGGGCGAAAAATGGCCGGAAAAGCCGGAATGTGAAAAATATACGAAAATCAAGAAAAACTTGGGGGAAACAAACCCCAAGAGGCGGAAATCGAAAAAACTACACCGAAACGAAGTTTCGATCGGATGAAAGTGTTCGAAACGCGATGAACTTCGCGAATCAAACGTCGAAAAGGGCGCGAGAATCAAGGAAAACGAGGAAATGAAGAGAAGAAAATACTCTAGAGAGAGGGATGAGAGAATTTCGGCTAAGAAGAAGTAAGAAAAATAGGGTTTGGAACCCTATTTTAAAAGACCCGAGCCAAAAAGACAAAATTGCCCCGATTCAGGCATTTTTGGCCGGTCGGCTACATTTTTGGCCGGTCGGCCAAATATTTGGCCGGTGAGTTGTTTCAATAGCCGGAGGATAGCCGGTGACCTCCCCTTTTGGCCGGTGAGCCTCCTACAGCCTTGTTTGGGTCAAATGAGTAGTTTGGGACCTTCATTGCTCAAGTCAGTGCAAGAACAGTGCATTTCCAAAACTCAACCAGCCTCTATTTCGACCTCGGACCGTGTCTTCTGTGCGTGGCACCCGAATTTGTGGAAGGTGTATCCTTTTGGTATCCTTTTTTATCTCTTACAAGGTTCGAAAGTTGCCCCACGTGGGTTACATTACAATGCTCTATCGTGAACGCGCGCTGATTTTGCGTCATTTCTGTCACGTCGTTGCACACACATCTCGCGTTGTCACGCATGTCATAATCATGCATTCAAAATGACAAAATTCATGTATTTGCCCGGTCTAGCGAGACCTTAAACCCGCTTGGTTGCATTGTCATGCATTTCAAACGACGCGCGTGGTTGCGCATTCGGGTTCACATGCATTGTCATGCATATCAAAAGACGTGCGTGGTCGCGCACTTACATCAACATGCATTGTCATGCATCTCAAAAGCCGCGCATTGTCACGCATTTCAAAGTCATGCATTATCATGCATTTTCAAAAGAAAAACAAAAAAGAGAGCAACATGCATATTGACGGTCGGGCGAGACCTTAAATACACTCGGTCTAGGAGACCTTAAATCCTCTGAAGGTGTAAGTCCTTCGGTGTTTGTCGTGCCCGAACGACTTTTGATACGTTGCATTATACATGCATTTCAAGCGACTCGCGTCGTCGCATATTCAAGTTCACGTGCATTCCAAAAGCCGCACGTAGTCGCCCATTTCAAGATCATCTGCATTGTCATGCATCTCAAAAGCCGCACGTTGTCGCGCATTTCAAAATCATGCATCATCATGCATTTGCATTTCAAAAACAAAACAAAACAAAAAAAGTGCATATGTCATGCATCATTGTAAATAGTGCATATGTCATGCATCATTGCAAAAAATGCATATGTCATGCATCATTGTAAATAGTGCATATGTCATGCATCATTGTTAAATAGTGCATATGTCATGCATTCATTGTAAATAGTGCATATGTCATGCATACCACTGTAAATAATGCATATGTCATGCATCTTACTGCAAATATTATAAATATTCCATTCCATTGCATATTTGTAGATATTGCATTGTAGCTTGCATGCATTCACTGCATCACTTCCATCTAGGGTCTGCGCCTTTCCTTGTTGAGCTTGGTCTGGTAAGTGCTCATACTTTTCACCTCCATACACTCATAGTTCTGTATGACCGTTCTATGTTAGACGTGATTTGTTCGTGTCCATGCCTTTCCTAGGCAAGATACGGCTTGGCCGTAGGCCTTGTTCCACTGTATCCATTCTATTGCATATTTGTAAATAGTGCATTGTAGCTTGCACGCATCGACTGCATCCCCCCATCTATGGCTTGCGCCTTTCCATGTTGAGCTTGGTCTGGTATGTGCCCATACTTTTCATGTCTATACACTTCATAGTTCTGTATGACCGTTCTATGTTTAGACGTGGTTTGTGTGTGTCCATGCCTTTCCTAGGCAAGATTTGGTTTGGCTGCTTGCCATATCCATTGTATATATATTACATTGTAGTGTAATTTTTGCATCCAGCATTAGGATCATTGGTCTTTCTTCAGCGGATCATTTCCCCACCTATGTCATTCCACCCAATTACTTGTTCTTGTGTCCGTCTACATCACTCATAGTTCTGCATGTGTACGCGCCTATTCCATGTTGGTATGTTGGTTTGAGGGTTGCGGCACCTTTTCTATGGTAGACGGACTTTGCATCTCCATCAATCTATTGACATTTGTGTGGTTTTAAACCGCTCATGATTTGATCATGATTCAATTGCATTGCATTTTCATTTGCATTATTATACATAGTTTGTTATATATCGCATATCATTTTGCATTCATTTTGCATGTTGTGCATATTGCTAACGATATCTGTACCTATTAAGTTTCTTTTTCAGGCACGATATTGTATGTACGGTTCATTTGAAGCTGGTGCAACCAGACGAACCGCGCAGGTATTGTATTCTCCGAGTGAGACGTATCGAGAATTCCATAATTCTCTTACATCCTTTCTGCATTGTAGTGTAGTTTGGTGTATGCTAGCTTAAAACTGTCGGCATGTTATGATCGTTAACAGCTTTTTTTGCATGATCATAAGTTATGTTCGGCTCCTTGCATTGTCAGTTGCATTTTGCCCCTGCCTTCGGGCGCATATCTTTGCTTGTCTTGCATGTTTGTCTAAGTCTTCGGCCTTGTCAAAAATGGGTCGTCTCTGGGTTTTGACATTCACTCCCGTTATTGTTATGACTTTCGAGTTCTGTCAAAAAGGGGCAACTGTAGACACCCTATTTTTGACCGTCCTCAAGGTTTGGACGTCATCGTTTGAATACGTAATGATTATCCATGCTTGTGTTTGTTTTGAGTTTCGAAAAGTCTTGGCTGCGCACCTTGCCTTAGAATCTCTTAACTTCTCTGTTTTGTGCTTGATTGCACCAAGAGCTTGTGGATGTGTTCCTGAGGGAAGGAGGGAGCCTGTCAACTAAGTCTCCTGCCCACTGGCCGCCTTTATTTTCAATTGGCCAAATGTGATGGCCGGCCGGCCAATTTGACTGCCGGTCGACCACTTTTATGGCCGGTCGGCCAAATGTGGTTTTCAACAGATATCTCTGTAGACAGCTGGCAGCTGTCATTCCAGGCCATACCCCAGCTCATGCCTGGACGTGGAAGTTCTGAGGAGCTGCAGATTGATACATATCTATATCAATCAAGCTCTCTAACAAGAAGAAAAAAGAGATATACAACTTGGAGCAAAAAAATCTCTCTCTCTCTATATATATATATTTTCTGCCTCTCTCTCTAAGGTTTAGGGCTTGTTTGTGCTCAAAAGTGCATTTTCTTTGCACTTTTGCATACAAACACCTAGTTCTCTACTCCCTTTATTGAGCTAAGGTCCTTGGAGGTGATTTTTGGGGTGATTTGAAGCTTTTTTTTGGTCCAAAGGTTGCTGATTTGCTGCTGTGCTTCAAGGGTGACCTTTTACCTCTTTTAAGCCTTGTTTTCATAGCTTGCTTTTCCATATTTGCAACTATTTTTGAGCTTAACATATAACATAGAAAAGTCTTTTTTTTTAGTGCTCTAAATAGTTTATTAAGGGTGTTTTAAGCTTTGGGGTTGTTTGACCCCTCTTAAGGCTTGTTTGGCCCTTGTTTTGTGCCATTTCGGTTGAGCTACGAGACCTTTGTGTTTGGGCCTCCTCACCACTGAAATCTTAAGGGATTTTAGTGATGAGGATGGTGCCTTGAGGTCCTAGGAAGGAGAGGGCCACCCCCTCTCCTTGTTGTCCTTGAAAAAGGCCATTTTTTCCTTTTGAGGGAGCATCTTGTTTAAGTGTATGTTGGCCATGCTTTAACTGATTTTTGTGCTTATTATGTCATAATATGCCTCTGTTTTTAGTTGGTTTGGACACACCTTGCATTCCTTGCATACATGTCTTGTAATGCCACATTTTTGCCTTAACATGCTTTGGGTGTAGACCCTTGTTCTAGCATGATTTAAGCTTAGCTTTGTGAAGCTTACATGCATATTTTGATGTGCTAAGGGACTGTTTTAGGTCATTTGAGTCATTCATGCCTTGCTTTGTATAGCTACCATGTAATTCCTCTTGAATGCCTTAAGCTTTGGCCTCTCTAGCATGCATTATTTGCATTGTTTCAGTGGTTTGGAACCACTTACCATGTTATTTCAGTCCTTATAATATGCTTGTATGCTTGCATTTCATGGCCCCTTTGATGCTCCAAGAGGTTGTGTCCTATGCTCCATGTTTGGTCATTGTGTATGCTTCTATGTGTAAGTCATTTAGATGCCATCTAAGTGGTCTTTTGGCTTTGTTTTAGCACGCTAAAACTCTAGTTTTGGTCACCTAATTCATGCCATGTGTGGTTGCATTAAGTGTAGTTCAATCCCCCTTGGGCTTGCCTTGAATCTTGGGCCATTATTGCATGCTTTGCTTGTTTTGATTACTTGGTTTGGCACCTCTCTTTTCATGCAATTTCAGAGCTTATGATACATGCCATATGCCCATGTTTGTCTTCCTTTAAGTGTACTTAAAGGTTGCTTATTTGATGTTCAAGTGTTAGCCCATTCGCTTGCATGTGTGTGTGTGTATTGGTTATCATTTCCATAGCATTAGCCACTGTTTTAGGCTTGTTTAAGGGCTGCCTAATTTAGTTTAAGTCCACCCTTTGGAATGTTGTTGCATGCCTAGCTTATGACATATTGTTGTATGTTGAAATGATGTTGCATTTGGCACGTATTCTCCTCTTTGTTTTGGTTGCTTAACATGCCATATGTTTTGCATGTTTGTGTGTTGACATTGTGCCTTGTATGCTCATTTAACTTGCATGCTTCCCATATGCTCATGTTGCACACTTAGGCCCACATGCTTAGGATTGCATTGCATTGGCATGCATGCTTCACCTCTTGATCAAGCCATGATAGAGGTTGAAAGCCCCTTGGTTTGTTTATGTTCATTGCATTTCATTTGAGATCGAAATGCACACTTGATTCTTTGGGCCATCATGCATGGAAATGCGCGATTGGTGGTCTGAGAATCGAGAATCATATCACTTTGAGTCATGAATATGATAAGGGGTGTGGTTGGTGCATACATTGCTTGAAACGCATTGTCATGCCTTGCCTGCCCTCTGCTGCTGTCAAAAATAGGTTCAGTGATTTGGCCGGCTGGCAGTGTTGAGTGCCGACCGACAAAGAATTTTTGGCTGAGAGCATAATTCTTAGTCGATGACCACTTTAAAATGGCCGGTGACGATCCCACTCAGCTGGTGGTGTTCCAAAACACTCAGAGAAGCAACCTTGGGAGTTGTGCAATTTTCAGAGAAGCAGAACAGTCAAAGTAGAGGCAACTTGTGCATAGCAGTGACTTTCCGAGCGGAGCCGAGCGCGCATTGCATTGGGGCCCTCTTCTCGAGGATGTTATTGCTTAAATTAGATTAGTTAGTTTGTTGATTAATTAATTGGTCTGTAATATTTAATTAGCTTGTAGGTTAATTAACTTGTATTATCCTTTCGGTCCCTCCAAGCGAGGGCAAATTTGTAATAAGTGTGGGTGCGTGTGTGCATGTCTTCCAACCCCCACTTCTTTCTCCCTTTTACTTACTTGCTTTTGATGGTTAGTATTAGGACATGTTTACTTTAGCATACCTTATGCTATGCATGCGTGCATCATTCATTAGTCTTGCATGCACCAAGCTCGGCGCATCATGCTAACTGCATAAAGTATTTCAAATTTAATTTGAATACATGCTATCTGTGCATTTTCACATGTCATCCTTAGATTAGCCGAGCCTATTCTAGATTGCATCATGTATGCGTTGCATTAGCCATCTTAACATGAACTAGGATCATGCATATGATTACTAACTAGTTTCTGTTTTGGCTTGGAGTACTCGGTGAGCATTTATGTTTTAGCATCCTTGCATGCGTGTGAATGTTGCCATGACAGCATGATTACATGGGCTAGATGCTTATTTGATGACTACTTGATGCCTGTGGGTGGAGGTTGGAATTGTTTTGAGTTGGGATAAGCTCGTTGAAATCCTGTTTTAGCCTAACTTGTGAGTAAGCAAATTCAAAGCGTTTTCCAAATCAAGACGGATATGCAATGTTTTGTTACAATTTAGGTGATTTCGGTCTATACTGTTTTGCTGCGCGCTAACATAGTAATTACTAGGCTAATAATGGAATAAGACACATAACGTTTTCAAAACTGGATATCTAGGTTAGTAGACGGCCGATCTTCGGATCGGCAAGATCGGGGGGGGGTGCTCATACTCGACCTTTCTACCAATTCTGTACCCAAGCTCCGAGCCCAAGGCCAACTTTGGTGATTGACGGACACGTGGCCTTTGGCACCGAGTCAGGGTTTCCTAAATTCCCCCATAAAAAAAATATTTAGGTGGCGACTCTATATCTGGCAAAAGCAGTCCATGTTTGGCACTTCTTTTCAAAATCTGTTTCTCAAAACGATTTTCCGGATTTGGACTCTTTGGTTCGGATTAAGAATCGTGACTATCTGAGAGTCCTGAACTGTAGTGAACCCAAAAACGAACAGAACGGGGGGAACGGGGGACTCGTCCTCCTGAGGCGTTCGGGGACGTCTACAAGTGTTTTACCTTTTGGGTTTCTCATCGGATTTCGTTTTCGTTGACCTTTGAGTGGATTACGTTGATTACTCGAGGTCCTTCTGCCTGTGGCTGTTGTGCTGGGGGAGGTGGGGCTGTTGGTGCTTGAGGCAATCTCGCTCGTTCTTCCCTTGTTCTGGTTTCATCAACAAGGTCTCTCAGATGTCCTTGTCTTACCAGGTATTCCAAATATGTTTTTAGGGTTCTGCAACCCTGAGTCGTATGTCCATCTGCATTGTGGTAGGCACAATGCCTACCAATGTTTCTTCCCATGAACTCTCCTGGAGTCCTTTCTGGCATTCTGAAATAGGGCTGGTTTCGAATTTGATCCAGGACTTTGGGAATTGGGATCCGGAACACGGTTGTTACTGCTTGTGTAGCCCTTAGTTCTGTCTCTTGCCTGCTCGTTCCATTGTTACCTCGGTCTTGCTTCGGCGAGCCGTTCCCTTTCTCTTGTTTTATCTCCCTATTTGCCGATGTGTCTTCTTCGGCTCTAGCATACTTCTCGATTTTTGCCATGAGCTGTTCCATGCTTTTTGGCAAAGTTTTTGCCAAAAATTTCCGTAGCGGATAATTGTCTTTTAGACCATTCTTGAATGATACGACTGCTACTTCTTGATTATATTCTGGTATTCGGTTGAATACCTCATAGTATCTTTTTGCATAGGCCCTAAGGCCTTCATCCTTACTGATCCTCAAGGCCATCAATGCGTCCACCCTTAATGGTTGTAGCTTATTTGTTACGAACTGGGCCACAAACATTTTGGCTAGGCCTTCCTAAGTCTTCACGCTTCCCTTCGGTAGTTTATGGAACCAATATGATGCAATCTCCCCGAAGGATGAGGGGAATACTTTGCAGAGCAACGGCTCGTTCCCACTATACAATGCCATTGAGTTCAAATATAGTCTGACGTGGAAGTTGGGGTCCGACTTGCCGTCGTATATTTGAAACCTCGGCATACTGAATCTCTTTGGTGCCTTGGACCTGTCCAATTCCACCGAGAATGGTGTCCTCGGCTTATCTGGGGATGTCATCTCGGCTTCGACATTCTGCTGCTTCCTCTTGAGGTAATCTCTTAAGTCTTCTTTGCTCTGCCCAGGAGCTCGGCTATCTTTCGACTTCAGTCTCTTCGGTATACTAATCTCGGCCTCATGGTGAGCCCTTTTCGACCCCTCCTCATAAGTTGTGTCGAAGCACAGTGCCTGCCCTTGAACATTCCAATGCCCTCTGGGGTCTGCCTCCTTTGCGTGTTGCGTCCTTCGTGGTTCTTCTCTTTTTGGCTCCCTTCGTCTGACCTCCCTGGAAGGTCGGTGAAAATGTCTTTCGCTCCCGTTGTGCTGGGGAGCTTCTGGAATTGCTTTCTGCCCTTGCTTCTGGGCATTGGCTGCTGGCATCGGCGTGTCCTGCAGCGGGTATGGTGGCTGCATGATGTTATTTTGCATCATAAGGTTGACAATTGATTGCAGGTCTGCCAATTTGTTTACCATCTCCTTCACCTCTTCGTCCCTCCGCAGGCATCTATCCTTCCATACCTGGAGGTCATCTTCATTGTAGTAGCTACTTCGATCTGGTTTGTTAGTCTGGCCGACGTCATTTACGCCGGTATTCTGGTCACGAGTTTCTGCGTTGTATTCGTCTCTTGTGACATCAAGGTCAATGGGTCTCCCACTCCCAGCAAGAGTGTTGCCCCCAATGTTTTCCTTCTGTCTGTTACTGGCCATTTATTCTTCTAAGTTCCCACAGACGGCGCCAAATTGTGTGGGTAATTTTCTGACCACACTGCCTGCCTAGTAATCAGCTGGAAAAGCACTGGCAGAATAGATGGCTTCAGCTAACCTGTAACAGAAAGAAAAAGCTCCGGTGGTGGTTCTTCTACCCGGGGGCACTCCGACGATCAAGTCAGTATATCTCTCAAGATAATCAAGTGCTAAACTCACTGCTCAAAGCATAAAATTGCGTACCTTAGACCCACGGGGGTGCCTCTCTTTTATAGCCAACATAAACCTGATCCCATTAGAAGCCTGACTTCTATGGACTCCCATTCAGTGCTTACTTTGGATTTCTCAAGAGATAAAGATAAACTCCGTAAGAGTTTTATCCTTATCTTAGCTAAGTCTCCTCTTTACTCTAGGACTCCTGTCCCTTATCTTTTATCCATTTATCTCGGATTCTGATATCTTCGTAGATAACCTTGGCCTACGCCGAGATAACCTCGGCGTCACAACCTGGACACGTAGCACCTCGGCTGACACGTCGGCGTCACATTACCACGTGTTGGTATTCAGAAAATACATCCCCACAGGAATTATAAAAATTTATTTAATACTAATACATACATTATTAGACTATTAAACATTCAGGTAATGCTATGGTACACAAGTTTTTGTAGTGTTAATTATTATAAATATTATAATTCTATCCTTTTCAATCATAATTAAAAAAATAGTTATAATTAAACACCACATGAGGTATAACTAAATACCTTTTGAATCATAACACTAAAATAACTCATAACCAAAGATAGTTGACTTAATAGTTGACTATCAGAAGAATTGAATTGTAAAGAAAGTTTAAATCTCCTGGAAGGGGATGTAATTTCCAGGACGTGAGGGGTGTATTTGTATTAAAGACAAATCTCAAGGTTGTCAATGCAATTTACCCTCGTTTTTAAATAAAAATGTCATAATTATATTGGTACACTAATTAATATACAAATTGATACATTTAGCACCATTGTTATCAAATTATTTTTTAAACATCCAACAAAAAATTACTGAGTCTACTGTTTTAAGAAAACTTATTTCATACTCCAAAAGTATTGAATAATTCTTCTTGATTTAACCCATCAATATCACTTCATAAATATTAAGGGATGTTTTGGAAACTTGACTAAAAGTTAAAAGTTAGCTTTTAACTTATTTTAGGTCATATCACCTTTCTACTTTTTTACATATTTTTTTTTATAAAAAAAGTCAAAAAAATTAAAAAAAAAACCAACTTTTAACCAATTTTCCAAACCTAAGAGAGAAAAGGTGATCATTGCAATGTGAACAGAACACTTCTCATCAAATTTTGCAAAAAGAAAATTGATTTGTGAAAAATAAAATTATATAAAAAATATATTTAAAATAATGTGTCAATAATATTTATGAAATAATTAAATAATAATATTATTTCAATTGAAAATTATGTGAGCCGAGTATAAAAATTGCACATTCGGCAAACAGAGCGCATCTAAACCCATCAAGCATGGCCCAAATCCAACCAGGCCCACCGAATTGCGGAAGTTTAATGCCGAGCAACCTCTTTGCTAGTCAGGTAATACGCCGAGGAGGTGATATAGACAAAATTAGCAGACATTCATGCCTCGTATTGAAATGGGCCTAGGCTGTCCTTTTTCGGATGTCAAATTACGTAGGAAATATATTTAAAATAAACCACTAAAATGTTCTTATAGTTGGACTTAATTCCTATCAAGTTTTATTGAAAATAAGTCATAATGAATCGTTGTTAAATAATTTTTTATGATAATTTTTTACATATGGTGCTAAAAATTAACAATTATGCCTTTTTTTTGTCACAATTTTTATAAATTATCGTTAAAACTTACAATTAGAGATATTTTTCAGTAATAAAATTTTCAAACTGTTGTTGAAAGTTAAAAATTAATAACGTTTTTTCGTATTGATTTTTTTAAACTGTTACTAAAAGTTATAAGTAATGACATTTTTTATGATAATTTTTAAACTGTCGTTGAAAATTAACGTGTCATTTTTTAACAATATTTAATAAAAAATATCATTAATCATTATAAAACTTATTAGATAATAAGCGCATCTATTAGGACCTCTTCGTACCTCCAAATATTTGCAACAAATCTCTATAAAAAGAAAGTAAATGGAAGGAGAATGCATGCATATTCACCCAAACTTCATTCATTCCCTAAATATCTAACATATATTTGATCCAGAATTTGACTTGACCGTTAGAAAGTTAATTTCGACACTCTCAACCGGGATATTTATTATTTCAGGCACCAAAACGATGATGAAGCAAACGTCTATTTAAGACAAAATAATGTCATAAAATCACTGGTCACAAAAATGTAAGAATTATCAAAAAATCATCTTATTCAATATAAAAAGTCTATACCAAAACTTTATTTATATATTACTTTGCGCGTGGGGCCGTGCTATAGTTTCAATATAAATATTTTTACAAATTGTGTTTGGTTTATGAATTTAAAAAGTAGACTGTAATTATATTTTGTGTCTAAATTTTTCTCTTTGCGAATTTTTTCTCCAATTAATAAAAATATGAACAGAGGTATGTGTCATATCAGATATAAGTATATCTTTTCATTTGCAGTTAAAAAACAATTCTTTTCAATAATTCATCTATGTAAGTTGTTTGAATAACATGGCAAGTGATAATAAGTATTTAATGCGATCTTATCTCAACATTACATATAATATCTCAATGTTACATATAAACATATTAATATTGATGGTTTGATAATAATATGCATTCAGTATACATCTTATAACATAAATTTAACCCAAAAAAATTTGATAACATTATAACATTATACATTATACATTATAGTAGATATACAGCGGAGATTTGTTTACAAAAGATAAGAAGAGGAAGAAGTATTACCTAGCGAATTACCTTTTTAGAACACACGTTCTGAAATATGGTACACTTTCGTTCCAAAACATTACATTTGGCGGTCCAAAACAATCCCATAGGTTTTTCCTAATATATTTCAAGGTTTCCTTCGGTGTAAAAGAAACAAGCCTAAATTACACTCATCTCCCTTGAGGTTTGAAAAAATACAGTTAGCCCCACACTTTGTCGTACTATGTTGGCTGATAGTATATTGTATTCACTACAAGAAATCAGCTTTTTAGGGACAAATTTATTTCGTCCCTAAAAGTGTAATATTTGTTGGAAAAAACTTTAGCCAACAAATTTCCTCCGTCGTGAAGTTTGTCCCAAATAGCCCGTCCGGAAAAGTCAAAAATTGACTTTTAGAGACAAAATTTTGCATTTGTCACTAGAAATAGACTTTTAGAGACAAATATATGTGGTTACAAAAAGTTTTGATTTTGAGACAATCAAAATTTGTCTCTAAAAGTCTAATTATAGTTCAAGGCCACTGTAGTAGTTATGGAGACGAAATTAATTTTTAAGACAACACAAATTGGTGTCCAAAAGTTTTAATTTTTGGAACAAATGATAGTGGTCTCTAAAAGTTTTAGGTTTTTTTAGGACAAATGAAAGTGGTGGTTAAAAGTTTTAATTTTTGGGACAAATAAAAGTGGTGGCTAAAAGTTTGTTAAAATTTTTTTGAGACAAGTAAAATTGGTCTCTAAAAGTTTAATAATTTTTTTTTATTTTTTTTATTTGTAACAATTATTCTAAAAATACTAGTTTGAACATCAACTTATATTCCTTTCTTGATTTCATTTTTGGAACAAATGATAGTGGTCTCTAAAAGTTTTAGGTTTTTTAGGACAAATGAAAGTGGTGGTTAAAAGTTTTAATTTTTGGGACAAATAAAAGTGGTGGCTAAAAGTTTGTTAAAAATTTTTTGAGACAAGTAAAATTGGTCTCTAAAAGTTTAATAATTTTTTTTTTTATTTTTTTTTATTTTGTAACAATTATTCTAAAAATACTAGTTTGAACATCAACTTATATTCCTTTCTTGATTTCTCAACAACCAAATAGAAAATATATATCACCAGACCATCTGCTCATCTCCAAATTAAAATTCAACTACACCAAAAAAAAAAAATGCTCATCACATTCAATAACGAACAAATACCATGCTCTGATTCATTAGTACGTAATATCTTGATTGTATATCTGATAGAGATTTCAAAAGTACCATTTCTAATTTGTAGCATTCAACTATTCAATGAACAGATTGTAAATTCAATAACGAACAAATACCATGCTCTGATTCATTAGTACGTAATATCTTGATTCTATATCTGATAGAAATTTCAAAAGTACCATTTCTAATTTGTAGCATTCAACTATTCAATGAACAGATTGTAATTAGAGTTATATCTACCTACATAACAAAACAACTCAACTCATCGCATCTTCTTCTCAATGGCTTCGTTGAAATGGCATTCAAAATCTGGCAGATAGCTCCTAAGCTTTAAATCGACGCAAGCTTGCAGGACCTGCATAGAATAGGCCAAACTCTCACAATCCAGAATGGTCAACTAATATAAGCAAAAGTCAACCAACAATCTAGTGCTTTGATTATTAATTCCAAATATAAAAAAAGCCACAATGTGGACTAGGTTCTCAACAATATTGATTGAAATTCAGCAATTAACAATCATGGTTATGTTAAAGAAAACAATTAGCATTTGAAGAATTAACAAACCTTGATTTGGAATTTGGTTTTGGGAACATCGGTGCATTCGGGCCAAACCTCATAAAGAATCAGCAGGGGTTCCAGCATCCCTCCATATTTTTGAAAAACCACAAAACAAGAACCCTACTAGGAATAGTGAGAAAGATTAGTATTTAGCAAACAGAGAGCTTAACAGGACAGTGAATTACTATCGGGAAGATGATACAGCCTACGGCTAAAGCTACATATTGTACAATAAACAAGTAATGGAAGCTTCACTAATCGTCTGTACGGCCCCCCTGAAACAGGTTACCTGTTTCGAAATAAATAACTCGATTATAATCCTTAATGGATACATGACAAGGACCAAAAACTAGTAACAAGCATGCTTAAATAATTTTATAGAGCAGGCGTAAAGAAACATAACCGGATTGTGGGAAACTATAAATGTTCACACCGATTCACCATTCATAACCCACATAAACAATTTTCTAGTTTCATCGTAACTGTTTGGTTTTCAAGTGGGATCAAGCACAGCAAGAATGGCAGTTGCAGAAACAAAACATGTTGAAAAGTCCACCCAAAAGCACCTATACAAAAAAATCATATAGTCAAAAAAATCAATAACTTTTTGGTTTTCAAGTGGGATCAAACACACCGATTCAACTTATTCTTGCCACATCTCACCTATTATTAAATGCATAAGTCATAGTACAAAGTGTTTCTTTTATTATTAAACATTTCTCATCTACAGGACATATAGAATTGGAGATAGCAGGTTGCACTTGTTTGTTGGTAGGCTTTCATCACTTTCACTTGCAGACCAGCAGAGTGAAGTACTAATGTAGAATTGTTTTCTAGTGACAATTTGAGTCTGTGATTGTGAAAATAATGCTTCCAAAACTTTCACATGCCAATCATAATAAATCATATAGTCAAAAAATAAAATATGCATATTTTTCTTAATGCGTAAAGTAGTCTTTCCCATAATGCAAAAGCCTCTTAACAGTTGATCCAACAAAAATCTACAACTTCTCTCAGTTGTGTTAACTCTAGAATTACAAAGATGCATTTCCTTTTCTTTCATAAATTCCTTGTTTAAAGATTCAACAAATTCACAAGCATTCTGCAAGGTGATGTTTATTTTACATCAAACTCGGCATTTAACTTCGAATAGGAACACAATTACTGTTCATACCATAGCATATTATGACACGGAGCTTAGGGCACTTCATATTTAAACCACTATGTTTGACAGAAAATGAGACAAGATTGACAAAGTTACCTTATAGTCCTTGTCAGACCACTTTTCGCACAAGAACTTCCACGCCTCCTTTTCCATATTTTCAGGTGGATCTGCAAGGGCAGATTCCATTGTATGGAAACTTCTAAAGCGTTTTCGTAGGTCATGGCGATAGCTCTTATACCGGTCGTGCATCAAATTGAGGATAGATTCAATAGCATAGGGTTCATTGGTAAACTTAAAACCTTCCTATCATACCAAACAAGAAAAAATTAAAGCACATTAAAACCTTCCCTCAAAGATATTTATGGTGCTTGTTAATTATTGTGCCAGAAACAAATAAATGGTACAAATAGTGCTATCAAAATGCTTGATGAAATAATGTGGGAAGAGGAAATTTACTGGGGAAATAACTATCTAGAAAATAATTTGGAAAGAGGAAATCTAAATCTCAGCAATTGTACCACTTACCTGAAGGTATGCAACCAATGTTTCTTTATCCTCTTCACTAATATCAGTCCACGATGGCACATTTTGTGGGGCAAATTGCCTAGTGACAATCCCTAATTCACTAGTAAATTTTTCAGATGCTTCACCATATGGTCGTCCACTAACCTTACAAATCTGAATAGGTAGTCGCACCCCTTGATTTTTTAGCTTGGCCAATTTGAGGCTTCGTGACTTCCCACGTCCTCTCTTACCCTTGGATGTGCCTACTAGAAACAATGAAAAAGTATCATGTAAAAAATAGCTTAAAAAATAGGATATACTAAAAACAGGAAATATGATGCCACAACTGGATGTCAATCAATAATAAATAATTAAAATAAACAAGTCATTAACATTTAAACATACCCAAATGAAGCAAAATATTATTTAATGCAAGCCAATACAAATTAAATCTAACTCTAGCTAAAATATATCCAATACAACTTAAATCCATTAATACAACCAATACAAATTAAACTAAAGACTGCATGACTTAGCTGACTCCAATTAAAATTAATAAATGGCTAACCTTTATCATGTGGGTAACCAAAACAACATGCACGCATTGCCTTGGAATCAAGGAACCAAATGCCTTAAATAGGTGGGATACTCTTCAATTCAAGCACCAAATCATTTTAATGAGCAAAATAGAAATTAAGGAAGCAACAAGCTATCCGATAATCTTTAGCTCTAACCATAACCATTGCCTTTACCAAACAATGATTTGCCTCAAAACAGAAAAAAGCCAATTGCATTTCTAATTTCTAAAAATAAGTAGTAAAAAGTCATCAAGTAAGCTAGTATTATTGTGCTCATATTGATGAATAATAGAACAATACCACTAAAAGATATGGAATTTCGGATCTAAGAACATGAAAAGGATCGGATCTAAACCGGAACTGTCATATTCACTACGTACAAGAGAAAGAACCATGGCATATATCTCTCTAAAATCCTATTTCTAGCTACAGTAATTCCAATTTACGCATTTAATTTAGCATCATAATAGTATTAACTGATATTTTAGCTGGTTTGTAATTCCAAAACAACCCCAGGTGAAATGAATTTAGGGTCATGCTAATGACAGCCATGGCTGTTGTTAAGGTAAGGGTAATGCCAAAATAGTTAGAATCCCAATGCAATTTTCACATATTTCCAAACACTTTTACATATTTCTATATACTTTTCACACATTTCTATCCAGCAACTCAACTCTGCGTATGTAGTAGTTAAAGTCATTCAACAAAATAGAACGGGTGTTTTGCATCATGAACCATGGCTGCATGGCACCTTGACACTGTCAATTTATTATAAGAGAAAGATGGCAGATTGCACAGGATTGTTGCACTAGTAAAATAAATAAATCATTATTAATTAAACCAAATAAAATATAATTTTTAATTTAAGTCCTACAGACTAGTTGAAACCCATGCTCATTTTTGTCGAAGACTACATTTGGGCACTTGTCAAAGAATCAACAAAAAAAAAAAAGGGCACAAAACCAGAGAAGTTCGATATAAAAAAATATGTATCATAAATAAAATAAAATAATAAAAAGGCACACAACTGGAGAAGTTCCATAATAAACTCATACAGAGACAAAAACATAGGCAAGTCTCTATGAATGGATTTTTGGACAAGATTACTTTGTCCATAACCTCGTCTATCTTAAAGCATGGCACTCATTTCTGTTTATAAATTATACATACATATTAATATATATATATATATATGTATGTATAGCATATTTATCAAAAAATATATATTTATGTATAGTATGTATGCATGTATGCTGTTAGAGAAATTCTGTTTATCATGATATATATGACTGAGATATGTGGATGTTTTTGACTGCAGAACCCCACAAATAAGAGGGAGATTTGTTGTGACGAGAGGCTGAAGACGCTTTTCATGTTCTTGGAACCCAATCTTCACCTCTTCCTACAATCTGAACTATGTCAAAGTTGATTGCCAGATAAATTTGAGTAAAAGTTGATCTAAAAATAGAACCATGTCACTTAGAACTAAAATAATTTGTTCTCTAAAATAATTAGAAAAAAAAAAATCCACAGATCAATGTTACAATAATAGATCCTAATGTTCGGAAAACCAAATTCAAGTATAAATTGAAACCAAACAATATGAGTTCCGAGCAAACAAACTGAAGAAACACAATCACTCAAATCAATGTCATGCCGAAACAAACAAAAAGAAATCTGAACTATGAGAAGCGGAAAAAGCATCAAAAAAATGACGATTGTTCGTCTAAATTTCTCAACTGTAAATTTACAAGAAATGAACTAAAAATGAATGAATCGAAGACATAAAAACATCATCGATTTCGTATAATTTTTTGTTCAAATGAATAATTGATTAATCGATCAAACCTGTGATTGAAATCGCTGAAATAGCTGTCGAGAGAGATCAGATTAGGGATCGAAACTGTCGGGGATGAAATCCACAAACCATCGATCAGACTCTCTGAGAGCAGGGATGAAATCAACAATGAAATTAGGGATGAGAGAGAGAGAGAGAGAGAGGTGTGGAGAGGAAATGAAATCCCGATTATAATTGTGGAAATAGTGAAAACATAATAAAAAAATAGATGAGTCAGGTTTATTGGCAACCAACTAAAGACGTCTGCAAAAAGGCATTAATTCTTTTACAACCAAATGGCTTTGTCTTAAAAATATAATAATATGATTAAGTATTTCTTTTTTTAAATTTTCTTATTTTGTCCTTAAAAGTATAATTTTTATAGACAAATTATTTTTGTTCCTAAAATTCTGTCTTTAAAACCTTGATTTCTTGTAGTGTATTTGTATAATTTCCAAAAAAGAAAAAAGTGAAATGAGGAGAGAGAGAAGCAAAAGAAGAGATGAAAGAGAAACAAATGGATAGGAGACCCAGTCCTCCGTTAATTGTCTAATTGGCTTTCAAAACACGGGACACTCTTCCATTGGTCCATTTCAGCTACCGGAAGCGACAATACTACTGACAACATCGTGCCCTGAAAAATGGCATTTGAATTAGTTCTTATTGGATGAAGGTTTGGAAACAAACTTGAAAAAGTGTTTAATGACAGAATGGTGACGTGTGGGTTAGATTATAAAGAGTTGAGATTTAGAGGTCATTAGTAAGTAATATTACATAATAAGATTATTTAATCATATAATGATAAGTCGTATACTCTCACACAAGTAAGGATTTGAATTCATATCCTAAAAACTTGATGTGTCAATTTTAATTACTTGTAAGCGCAAGAACCATACAATAGTATAATTTAATAAGTGCGAGATCAAACTCACAGACACTTATGATTTTTAGAAAACTAATCAATTTCGAGGTTAAATAAATCCTAATCTAAGTGAATAATTTCTGGTTTGATTGAAATTAAATCTAAAGATGCGATAAATAAATAATTTAAGTAAATAGTAAATAAACTTACCGATGAATGAAATTAAAGTTTCATAATCCACACTCAAACATCTATATAATACAGCATGACGGTTTTTGAATCTTCAACATATTTTTGTCCTACTAGGACATTTGAATAGTTTAGATCTGTTTAAATTATAAAATAATGACTGCGATATATTTTTAAAAAAATGTCTTACATGTACATTTTTTACTTTCCTACTCCTCTCTCTTACTTTTTCCTTTTCTCACTCATCCTTCCATGATCTCATGATTCCATTTTTATCTCTCTTTTCTTTTTATTTTTTTATTTTCTCCTATTTTTATTTTTCTCTCTATTTGTTTTTTTATTTATTATTTTCTCTTTTTTGTTCACTTATTTTTATTCATATTATATGGAAAGTCTGCGATCCCAAAATTAGAAGCCACATTTTACTGTGTGTAGTAGAGATTAAATTAATGAATTTTATAGTCCACAAATTAAATGAATTTGAATAATTAATTATTATTTTTAAATATGTTGAATATCTGATAGACATCATAAATTTAGATCTCATATGAATATTCAACATCTATATAATAAAGTAGAACGGTTTTTGAATCTTCAACATATTTTTGTCCTACTAGAACATTTGGATGGCTCAGATCTATTCAAATTATAAAATAATAGCTGAGATATATTTTCTAAAAAATATCCTAAATTTACATTTTCTACTTTCTTGCTTCTCTATCTTACTTTTTTCTTTTCTCACATATCCTTCCATAATCCCATAATTCCACATTCCTCTCTCTTTTCTTTTTATTTTTTTGATTTTCTCCCATTTTTATTTTTCTCTCTATTTGTTTTTATTTTTTCCTTTTTGTTCACTTATTTTTATTCATATTATATGGAAAAGTCTGCGATCCCAGAATTAGGAGTTAGATTTTACTGTGTGTAGTGGAGATTAAATTAATAAATTTTATAGTCCACGAATTAAATGCATTTGAATAATTAATTATTATTTTAAATATATTAAATACTTGATAGATTTTATAAATTTAGATCTCATATGAATTTTTAACATATTTTAATAGAGCAGGACGATTTTTGAATCTTTAACATATTTTTGTCCTACTAGGATATTTGGATGGCTCAGATCTGTTCAAATTATAAAATAATGGTTAAGATATATTTTTCAAAAAATATCCTACATATACATTTTCTACTTTCTCACTTTCCTGCTTCTCTATCTTACTTTTTCATTTTCTCATCCATCCTTCCATGATCCCATGATCTGTAATGTCCCAAATTTCTAGCCCAAATGATAATACAACAATCATGGCTCTTTCAACAAAAACCAAATATAAATCTCCAAACTTACATTACATGATACAATGGTTCTTCATGCAACAATACATTAATCCAATAATAAGTAAATAAACAAATAAATACCCCCAAGGGTTTACAAGTTTCCAAGGTTTGACCCTGATTACACAAAACGGTTATTCAAATCCACACACATACAGCCTTTGGCTTACACACAGAGTCACAACAAAATAAGAGTCTCGTACTCTCAACACACATTTCCTCACCATTAGTTAGGCGGCATCATCACATCTTTTCTTGCACAAAAATCCCGTAGGGTGAGTATAAAACCCAGTAAGAAATCCTTAACAAAGTATATACATTTTATACAAGTCTTAAGAGATGAAATGCACATGCTATGCTATGCTCTTTTGAAAGAAAATCACATCTTTATTTTTGAAAACCCACATGCTCAATGATGTCATGCAATTTCAATTCTTCAAAACTTAACAATTCATTTCAAGAGCGGTAAATACGACTCTGGTAATCCCTAGGTCGGTGTCTGCATGTAGACTATACAAGTACTACCACTTTGTCATTTTTACCGGTATTAACCGGAAGGCTCGACACCTATCCGCGTAGGTTTTTGGTCTTTCACCCCGGATTCTCAGGCCAACTTATTCAATATCATCTACACCACCTATCAAGACTTACCAACGTATTTACCCCAAAACCATTCCATGAAAACTTGTTTCTCAACATTCTTTTCTCAATGCAAGTTTTCAAATCAACTTTCAAAGTTTAATGTAATCAAATGAATTGATATGCCAATAACACAAGATGAATATAAATATTTTTATTCCAATTCATCATCCAAAGAATAACACAATTCCATCTTCTCAAGTATCCTCAACAATTAGTAATCTTACCTCCAAATTATTCACAAATCTCTATAAAAGAAAGTAAAATGGAAGAGAATTCATTGGCATATTTCACCCCAAACTTCAATTTCATTTCCCAAATATCTAACATATATTGATTCCAGGAATTTGACCTTGGACCGTTAGAAAGGTAATTTTCGGACATCTCACGCGGGGGGATTTTATTATTTTCAGGGCATCCAAAACGGGGATGATGAAGCAAACGTCTATTTAAGACAAAATATGTCAATAAAATCAACTGGTCACAAAAAAATGTAAGAATTAATCAAAAAATCATCTTATTCAATATAAAAAGTCTATACCAAAACTTTATTTATATATTACTTTGCGGCGTGGGGGCCCGTGCTATAGTTTCAACATATAAATATTTTTACAAATGTGTTTGGTTTATTGAAATTTAAAAAGTAGACTGTAATTATATTTGTGGTCTAAATTTTTCTCTTTGCGAATTTTTTTCCAATTAATAAAATATGAACAGAGGTATGTGTCATATCCAGATATAAGTATATCTTTTTCATTTGCAAGTTTAAAAAAAAATTCTTTTCAAATATTCATCTATTAAGTTGTTTGAAATAACATGCAAGTGAATAATAAGTACTTTAATGCGAATCTTATCTCCAAACATTACATATAATAATCTCAATGTTACATAAATAAACATAATTAATATTGATGGTTTGATAATAATATGCATTCAGTATATCATCTTATAACATAAATTTAACCCAAAAAAATTTGATAACATTATAAACATCATACCATTATAACATTATATTGTAAGATATACGCGGAGATTTGTTTACAAAAGATAAGAAGAGGAAGAAGTATTACCTTAGCGAATTACCTTTTTAGAAACACAAATCGTTTCTTGAATATGGTAAGCAGCTTTCGTTCCAAATAACATTAACATTTTGGGTTTCGGTCCAAAACAATCCCATATGTTTTTCCTAATATATTCAAGGTTTCCTTCCGTGTAAAGAAAAAGCCTAAATACACTCATCTCCCCTTGAGGTTTGGAAAATACAGTTGGCCCAAACACTTTATTGTATTATGTTGGCTGATAGTATATTGTATTCCAATTATGATTTATTAGATATACCGAAAATAGAAAGGCAATTATATTTTCCTCAGCATTAAGCATGAGTGTAATATCCATGACTAATGTTCCCCCTATGTCATAACTAATCCAACAATGCAAGAATACATTTATTTCTTGGCAAAAATACAATATTATATGAATTGATACACCATACTGAAAAAACAAAATCACATTCAAGAAATGCCTAATGCAGTCTATTCTTTTGACAAATTTCGATTCTTCCATAACATTAAAAAACCAAAGTATTAGGAAAGAATCTATTTCTAACCCCAATTTTATGCCTTCTAAGATTATCCATAAGTAGCAATCATACCAATTTCATTGTTTACTCATCTTATTGATTTTCAAACTCATAACAACACCACCCTAATTTCCACAGCAGAAAGAAACAAACTTAAACAAATTTGTTGAGGAACTTTACTGATGCTGCAGTATATTCTAATAATTACTTCCAGCGCATATCACTTTCGGCAAAAGAATGAAAACCAAGCATTTACCAATAGCATTCAAGTCCAGTTACAAGTCAAAAATGGTCTCTTACCTCCCAGGACCTTTGCGTGTGGGGGTCACGAAACATTTATTGAATGTAGATAATTGAAATATTATATCTAAGATTATGTAGTAGAGCAACGAATATACAATATTATATTTTTATTACTGAGATATGAAATAAAGTTACCAATAATTATATTGCAGTAATATGTAATGTGTATCCCTTGTCCATGCTCTTTAAATATCCACAACTATTGACTTATTTGAAAAGAAATACTCCATCATTTTAATTTCTAATTGCCTAGGTAATGTTTAATTCCCTGTTGTAGACAAACTACATACACAATATACATCTCTTTCCTTAATGGCAAGTAAAAAAACATAATTCAGAAATACACTTGGAGGCGGATAAAACTTCACATGCATGAATATTTGATTAATTTCAAATAAATCCAACTTGAATGTGAAAGAAGTAAGTTATTGGTACATCAACAGGCTATATAATTGAAAAATAGCTCAAGCCACCAATCTTTAATGTGATCACCAAGTCAACCGCATCAAACTTCTGCAGAAAGTATCAGGCCAGCTACTAAAACATGCTCCAGGAGCAAGTCCCCCAAGTCATCAACAATACAAAGTTCAATGAAACAAAAGAGTATCTGTTGGGTGTCTTGGTGGCGTGAAACATTATCTTCTGAACTTTCAGTGTTCAAGATCAATATCAAAAATTTTTCCATATACAAAATCGTAGAAAGCCTACTCGTTTTTTGAGTGTTCCCCTTTTAATGAATAAATTTCCTTCTGCAAAAGATGAACCCTTGAGAGCGGCCTCAAAATGCAAAGCTCAAAAAGTTTGTTTCCACTCCCTGTTGGGGCTGAAATGACCATATTTACTGGGATAGTGGAAACATGCCGAAAAAGTCATTCACTTTGGCAGCAAGTTAAAATACTTGTATAACATAATACAAATTGCAAAAACAATTACCAATTACACGTGTTTAGCAAAAGAACAAATATTGTAAGTTATTGTGGGTCAATTCCCTAAATCGCATTTAGGATCGTACATTGTTATGTTATGAACCATTTAGATAGAACAAATCAAAGAAAGCAAAAATTATTGCATAATTAGCATGCTTACATCTCAGTTGTTGCATGTTTTAAAACTTAACAAGACCAGTTAATAATTGAAAATCAATGTAGGGAAAGAAATGCTGATCAGTAGAGAGTGATATGTGAATAAGTCACCATATACTACACTGTTAGAGAAAAAAGTGATCACATGCAAGCGAGTTAGGAAAAAAGTTGTAATTTCTTCAAATGTTTTATGAACTCATTTTGCTTCGTTGAATATTTTGGTCGCACCAATAACACTCTAAAATCTCATTCTCTATATAAATAAGGAAATGGTTTTTTTCAAAAGTAATAACTTCTCCATTAGAAAATGGTCACCATTCAAATTCCAAATATGACTTAAAATTACTGAAACAAAAAATTAATGGAAAAAAGCAGGTAAAAAGTCGAAGCAGGTAAATGAAACAGACTTCAAGTGCATATGGATCCATAAACGAACTCATTTATTCAAGTCCACTGGGGAAACAATGATAAAACTATGTGCTCATATTTCTCTAATCTATGGTCGTTGCAACATAACGTGAGACTTCAAATGTAGACTCAGATTACATATGGACAGCTGAACCGGCAAGGTCGAATTACAGAGAGGTTCGAGAAGCGGAGTATCCGCATCACACCACATAGCACGTTGATGGACTATACACTTGAGTTGAGCTCTTTACTTAACACATCTAGCATGTATATGGCATTGCCTCATTTTCCACTAGATCTAAATTCTATCATACGATATATCTGTAACAGGATCCCCATAAATAGCGAAGAGACTGAAAGAAGGATGAGACTATCACAGATAGATCTATTTCGGCAGGTAGAGATGTGGCAAGTCTCGATGATGACTATTGTTTGTCTGCACATTGAGTTAACAAAGATAAAATGATTATCAATAGCACCAACGTTGGAGAGACAGAAACTGGTTAAGATAATGGAATATATGAGGTTCTATAACTGTTATCTATCTCTAATCTATACACTCGCTCTCCTAGCTATATAGACTAGTAGAGCTCTCTATCAAGTCTCTCTCGATGTCGAGAGCGAGAGATGCGCACTGGTGCACACATAGTCAATGAGAGCGACGAGAGCGCGAGAGCTCAGTGTGAGCCCCACGCGAAGCGCCCGCGGACACAGCTTTTGGCTTCTGACCACTCGGGATGTATCATGGCCTCTTTTGCTACATTTGGCAGGTTAAACCCGGGGAGATTTGAAAATGTTGTAAAGAGAGAGTGTCTATGTATGATTGTGACCGGAGCATCTGATCCATTCGAGCTTGTGTATCAAAACAGTTCGCACTATAAGTGGCAATCTGGAGTCACACATTTGTCCGGGCTCGTGCACACCGCGCGCGCGTGACTCATGTCGCCCGCGCTCGAGGAGAGGTGACCCCGTGAGGAAATACTTTCCTATTAGCTACGCATGGGCGCTAAGTGTAAGTTGGCATGGCTAGAATCCGCTTCTCACACTAATCGATAGGCAGCCGGCGGGGCTGCCAGAGCGCGAGTTAGGGAGTTCATGAACCGCACCCCACCGACGCACTCACCATATAGCGCGGAGGCAGAGAGCAGACCGGAGAGAGAGACCTGAACAAGGGCTTGAGCCGAAACTAAGACGAGCAGCGGCGAGAGCG
>NW_021024952.1:926167-948307 GCF_004153795.1 Camellia sinensis
ATTTCAACGTTTTGAACAATTAATTCCAAAATGAACAATAATTTCTCATATTCACTGAAAATTATCATTTATATAAATATAAATAAGAAATTTTCCAAACACCATTTATTTGACACACAAAATAAATATACAATATCATTCATGGATTTCAGTCTCTTAAAAAAATCTCCAAATTCTAGGTTTCTCACAAAAACTACCAACTAAATCTCTCTTATGAAAAAAAACTTTCTAAAATCATTCTTTTCTTCAATCAACGAGATCAAAAACTCATAAAGATTATTTTAAAAGAGAACAAGAGATAAATCCACTTTCAGAAATCGCTTCAAGTTTCTTGAATAAAACAATCAATTTTCAAAAAGCTATTGAAAGGATGATTTTCAAAAATCATGTAAGAATCTTGCAAAAACATATATATATAACTCTATAGAAAATCCCTGACATCAAAGTTTTGAAGAAAAAATGAGATGAAACCCCAAAATCAACGGTGTTGAAACCCCGATCTTCACCGCACCACAAATGAAGCTTCGAGAAGTTAACCAACTTTTGATGAAGAACCTATGTTAGAACTCTAATGATCTGAGAAATCAAGGTTTTGATTCGCAGATTTGCTATAGGAAAAGTAAGAGAGAAGGGAGAGGAAAGATTTTAGAGAGAGGAGATATACAAAAGTGATCTGAAATATCAGATTCCATGAACTGATATACATGGTCGCTCGGAGTGTCGAATACACCTTCCAGTACTTTTGTAGACAGGTCAAATTTTGGAAGCCAAACATTTCTCCGCTCGAACGCATAAAGGGCGTCGAGCCGGGAAAAAAGCAAACTTCGAATGCTTGTATTTTTTCGGTATTCTTGCATGGTACAGTGGGCGCTGCCCCTCGACTTCGCCAAGGCGCTTGCCCTCAGACCCGCCTAAGGGGCGCTGCCCCTTGGACCCTGCGAGCTTGACGGGCAGGCTCAATCCCCAACCGGCCCAGTCGAAGTGGCAAACACGAAAAAGAATGATCGAAACCGAGATCGCTACATGATCCCACCTTCCTCCTTCTTTTCTTTTTATTTTTTTATTTCTCTCTCATTTTTTTTTAGCTCTATTTGTTTTTTTTTTTCTCATTTTTGTCAATATATTTATACATATTTCCATACAATGTTGTGTATGCCCGTAATACACTAGGACATTACGGGCATACATACAATTTCCATATAATTATATAAGCAAAAACAATATTGTATGTATGCCCGTGGAAATTGTATATATACCAGGCACATCTATCTATATATCATATAAGCGCAAAACGAGTTTCGTAAAGAGTTTTTGTGAGAACTCCAAAATTTTATAATAAATTGTGATCTTATCAAATTAAAAAATAAATTTAAATAGCATTGTGATTACAATTTATTTATAAAAATTTTGGAGTCTCACAAAACTCTTTACGAAAACTCGTTTTTGCTTATATGATATATAGATAGATGTGCCTGGTATATATACAATTTCCACGGGCATACATACAATATTTGTTTTGCTTATATAATTATATGGAAATTGTATGTATGCCCGTAATGTCCTAGTGTATTACGGGCATACACACATTGTATGGAAATATGTATAAAATATATTGAACAAAAATGAGAAAAAAAAAAAACAAATATAGCTAAAAATAAAAATGAGAGAGAATAAAAAAATAAAAAGAAAAGAAGAGAAGGTGGGATTCATTGTAGCGATCTCGGGTTTCGATCATTCTTTCGGTGTTTTGCCACTTCGACTGGCCGGTTGGGGATTGAGCTGCCCGGTCAGCTCGCAGGGGTCCAAGGGGCAGCGCCCCTTAGCGGGTCTGAGGGCAGCGCCTTGGCGAAGTCGAGGGGCAGCGCCCCCGAAGCAAAAATACAAATGCATTCGAAGTTGCTTTTCCGCCGAGCGGCCCTTTATGCGTTCGAGCGGAGAATGTTTGGCCTCCAAAAATTTGACCTGTCTACAAAAGTACTGCGGAAGGTGTTTCGACACTCGAGCGGACCATTGTTATATCAGGTTCATGAATCTGATATTTCAGATCACTTTTGTATATCTCTCTCTCTAAAAATATTTCCTCTCCCTTCTCTTTACTTTTCCCTATAGCAAATTGGATCAAAACCTTGATTTTCTCAAGATCCATTAGAGGTTCTACCATAGGTCTTCATCAAAAGTTGGTTAACTTCTCGAAGGCTTCATTGTGTGCGGTGAAGATCGAGTTTCAACACCGTTGATTTTGGGGTTTCATCTCATTTCTTCTTCAAACTTGAATGTAGGGATTTTCTTAGAGTTATATATATATGTTTTTGCAAGATCTACATGATTTTTTGAAATCATCTTTCAATAGCTTTGAAAAATTGATTGTTTATTCAAGAAATTGAGCGATTTTGAAAGTGGATTTATCTCTTGTTCTTTTAAAATAATCTTATGAGTTTTTGATCTTCGTGATTGAAGAAAAGATGATTTTAGAAAGTTTTTTTTCAAAAGATTTGAGGTTGATAGTTTTGGTGAGAAAACCTAGAATTTGGAGATTTTTTTTAAGAGACTGAAAATCCATGAATGATATTGTTATATTTATTTTGTGTGTCAAAATAAATGGATGTTTGGAAAATTTCTTATTTATATTTATATAAATGATAAATTTCAGTGAATATGAGAATTATTGTTCATTTTGGAAATTATTGTTCAAAACGTTTGAAATAGTCTTGAAATGACTAATTGTTGAGGATACTTGAAAAGAGAGAAATTGTGTTATTCCTTGGATGGTGAATTGGAACAAAAGTATTTATATTTATCTTGTGTTATTGGCATATCAATTCATTTGATTACATTAAACTTTGAAAGTTGATTTGAAAACTTGTATTGAGAAAATAATGTTGAGAAATAAGTTTTTATGGAATGGTTTTGGGGTTAAATTCGTTAGTAAGTCTTGGATAGGTGGTGTAGATGATATTGAATAAGTTGGCCTGAGAGTCCGGGGTGAAAGATCGAAAACCTGCGCGGATAGGTGTCGAGCCTTCCGGTTAATACTGGTAAAAAATGACAAAGTGGTAGTACTTGTATAGTCTACATGTAGACACTGACCTAGGATTACCAGAGTCGTATTTACCGCTCTTGAAATGAATTATAAGTTTTGAAGAATTGAAATTGCATGACATCATTGAGCATTGAGGGTTTTCAAAGATAAAGATGTGATTTTCTTTCAAAAGAGCATAGCATAGCATGTGCATTTCATCTCTGAGACTGTTAAAATGTAATATACTTTTTAAGGATTTCTTACTGGGTGTTTATACTCACCCTACGGGATTTTTGTGCAAGAAAAGATGTGATAATGCCGCCTAACTAAAGGCGATGAAATGTGTGTTGAGAGTACAAGACTCTCATTTTGCTGTGACTCTGTGTGTAAGCCAAGGGCTGTATGTGTGTGGGTTTGAATAACCGTTTTGTGTAATCAAGGTCAAAACCTTGGAAACTTGTAAACCCTTGGGGGTATTTATTTGTTATTTACTTTTATTGGATTAATGTATTGTTGCGTGAAGAAAACCATTGTATCATGTAATGTAAGTTTGGAGATTTATATTTGATTTTGTTGAAAGAGGCCATGATTGTTGTAATATCATTTGGGCTAGAAATTTGGGGCATTACAGATCATGGGATCATGGAAGAATGGATGAGAAAATGAAAAAGTAAGATAGAGAAGCGGGAAAGTGAGAAAGTAGGAAAATGTATATGTAGGATATTTTTTGAAAAATATATTTCAACCATTATTTTATAATTTGAACAGATCTGAGCCATCCAAATATCCTAGTAGGACAAAAAATATGTTAAAGATTCAAAAATCGTCCTGCTCTATTAAAATATGTTTGAAAATTTCATATGAGATCTAAATTTATAAAATCTATCAGGTATTTAATATATTTAAAATAATAATTAATTATTCAAATGCATTTAATTCGTGAACTATTAAAATTTATTAATTTAATCTCCACTACACACAGTAAAATCTAACTCCTATTTCTGGGATCGCAGACTTTTCATATAATATGAATAAAAATAAGTGAACAAAAAGGAAAAATAAAAAATAAAAACAAACAGAGAGAAAAATAAAAATGGGAGAAAATCAAAAAAAATAAAAGAAAAGAGAGAGGAATGTGGAATCATGAGATTATGGAAGGATAGGTGAGAAAAGAAAAAAAAGTAAGATAGAGAAGCAAGAAAGTAGAAAATGTAAATTTAGGATATTTTTTTAGAAAATATTATCTCAGCCATTATTTTATAATTTGAATAGATCTGAGCCATCCAAATGCTTTAGTAGGACAAAAAATATGTTGAAGATTCAAAAACCGTTCTACTTTATTATATAGATGTTGAATATTCATATGAGATCTAAATTTATAAAGTCTATCAGATATTCAATATATTAAAAATAATAATTAATTATTCAAATTCATTTAATTTGTGGACTATAAAATTCATTAATTTAATCTCCTACTACACAACAGTAAAATGTGGCTTCTAATTCTGGGATCGCAGACTTTCTATATAATATGAATAAAAATAAGTGAACAAAAAGAGAAAATAAAAAATAAAAAAATAAATAGAGAGAAAATAAAAATAGGAGAAAATAAAAAATAAAAAGAAAAGAGAGATAAAGATGGAATCATGAGATCATGGAAGAATGAGTGAGAAAAGGAAAAGTAAGAGAGAGAAGTATGAAAGTAAAAAATGTACTTGTAGGACATTTTTAAAAAATATATCTCAGTCATTATTATATAATTTAAAACAGATCTAAACTATTCAATGTCCTAGTAGGACAAAAATATGTTAAAGATTCAAAAAACCGTCATACTGTACTATATAGATGTTTGAGTGTGGATTATGAAACTTTAATTTCATTCATCAGTAAGTTTATTCACTATTTACTTAAATTATTTATTTATCGCATCTTTAGATTTAATTCCAATCAAACCAGAAATTATTCACTAGATTAGGATTTATTTAACCTCGAAATTGATTAGTTTTCTAAAAATCATAAGTCTATGTGAGTTTGACCTCGCACTTATTAAATTATACTATTGTATGGTTCTTGCGCTACAAAGTAATTAAATTAACACATCAAGTTTTTAGGGTATGAATTCGAATCCTTACTTATGTGTGAGTATACGACTTATCATTATATGATTAAATAATTTTATTATGTAATATTACTTACTAATGACCTCTAAATCTCAACTCTTTTAAATCTAACCCACACGTCACCATTCTGTCATTAAACACTTTTTCAAGTTTGTTTCCAACCTTCATCCAATAAGAACTAATTCAAATGCCATTTTTCAGGGCACGATGTTGTCAGTAGTATTGTCGCTTCCGGTAGCTGAAATGGACCAATGGAAGAGTGTCCCGTGTTTTGAAAGCCAATTAGACAATTAACGGAGGACTGGGTCTCCTATCCATTTGTTCTCTTTCATCTCTTCTTTTGCTTCTCTCTCTCCTCATTTCACTTTTTTCTTTTTTGGAAATTATACAAATACACTACAAGAAATCAAGGTTTTAAAGACAGAATTTTAGGAACAAAAAATAATTTGTCTATAAAAATTATACTTTTAAGGACAAAATAAGAAAATTTAAAAAAGAAATACTTAATCATATTATTATATTTTAAGACAAAAGCCATTTGGTTGTAAAAGAATTAATGCCTTTTTGCAGACGTCTTTAGTTGGTTGCCAATAAACCTGACTCATCTATTTTTTTATTATGTTTTCACTATTTCCACAATTATAATCGGGATTTCATTTCCTCTCCACACCTCTCTCTCTCTCTCTCTCTCATCCCTAATTTCATTGTTGATTTCATCCCTGCTCTCAGAGAGTCTGATCGATGGTTTGTGGATTTCATCCCCGACAGTTTCGATCCCTAATCTGATCTCTCTCGACAGCTATTTCAGCGATTTCAATCACAGGTTTGATCGATTAATCAATTATTCATTTGAACAAAAAATTAACGAAATCGATGATGTTTATGTCTTCGATTCATTCATTTTTAGTTTCATTTCGTAATTTACAGGTGAGAAATTTAGACGAACAATCGTCATTTTTTTTGATGCTTTTTTCCCTTCCATTAGTTCAGATTTCTTTTTGTTTGTTTCGGGCATGACATTGATTTGAGTGATTGTGTTTCTTCAGTTTGTTTGCTCGGAACTCATATTGTTTGGTTTCAATTTATACTTGAATTTGGTTTTTCCGAACATTAGGATCTATTATTGTAACATTGATCTGTGGATTTTTTTTTTTCTAATTATTTTAGAGAACAAATTATTTTAGTTCTAAGTGACATGGTTCTATTTTTAGATCAACTTTTACTCAAATTTTATCTGGCAATAACTTGACATAGTTCAGATTGTAGGAAGAGGTGAAGATTGGGTTCCAAGAACATGAAAAGCGTCTTCAGCCTCTCGTCACAACAAATCTCCCTCTTATTTGTGGGGTTCTGCAGTCAAAAACATCCACAATATCTCAGTAGCAAAACCAGGCCCTGATAAATGCTTTACTCCAAAGAAACCTTCTGGTGCCTCCTCCACCACCTCCAGATATTCCACCCAACCAAGAAAGAGCCCCGAGCCATACTGTTCCGCAACCCTATCCACCCAACTTGGAAGGTTTGCAACCTCCTCTCCCGTATATAAATCTACCACCTTCACCCCCACATCCTTCGGTCGTGGCACCAGCCCCTGAAGGGGAAGCCAGCAGTGTCCAGCCTCCATTGACTGGCCATGGTGACCACATTCCCCTTTGGGACGCTAAACTCCGAGCAATGAAACTCCAGCTCCAAGAGGTCATGCAGAACATTTAACATAAACCCTCTACCACGGCAAGCTCACCATTTGTTGCCTTCATCCGGGACAAACCTCTGCCCGCCAAGTTCAAGATGCCCACCATTGACTCTTTTGACGGTACGACGGACCTAGTCGACCATCTGGAGACCTACCGTACCCTCATGATCGTCCATGCCTTCCTTGACGAGATCATGTGTCGGGCTTTCCCTGTGACACTGAAGGGGTTAGCTCGACTGTGGTTCAGCCAGTTACCAGCAGACTCTGTCTCCACTTTCCAGCATCTCAGTGACTCCTTCCTTAGCCATTTAATTGGAGCCCAGCACCAATGCCGCCCTGCAACCCAACTTCTCAACATCCGTCAGACCGAGGAGGAGTCGCTGCGCAGTTTCGTTACCCGCTTCAACATTGAAGCCCTGCAAGTAGCGGAAAACGATGACAAGGTCATCCTCACGGCTTTCATGGCAGGGCAACGATCATCCGATTTCCTCTTCTCCCTCTCCAAAACCCCCCGACCTCCATGGCAGCCCTACTCTCCAAAGCCCAGAAATGCATGAATGCTGAAGATTCACTAGTCGCTCAACAGGATCCAATATCTAAAAACCCGACCCCCAGAGAAAAGAAAAAAGACTCAGAACCCAGAAACACCCAGTATAACAGCCAAACACCCCACTATACTGACCGACCTCCTCGCGCTGACCAGTCGGCACTAGCCCGATCGCCCAATCGGTTCGAGCGGTATACGCCCCTTAATTCTTCTATGGAACAAGTCCTCCACCAGATCCAACGGGACTACCTCCTCAAATGGCCCCTACCCTCACGGACCCCTTAATCGGAAAGACTAGTCCAAATATTGTTGTTTCCACCAGGACCATGACCATAACACTGATGACTGCATCAACCTCGTGGATCAGGTCGAGACCCTCATTCGTCAAGGGTGTCTCAGCCGGTTCACGGACACCCGCCCACAGCAAAGGCAAATAACCGAGCCCCTCAGAAACAACCACCGGCGTACCCCACCTCGGCAGCCAGCCCAACTTAACCAAGGCCATGATCGCCCCTCAGAACAGCCTCGGCCGCCAGGTAACCCCCCTCCGCCAGTTGGTGAAATCTGAGTCATTTCAGGTGGCCTTGCTTGTGGCGGACCATCCCGTTTCGCTCAGAGGACAGAACTCAGGAAGATAAGGCAAGGCTCGGACAGAGCAGTTGCCATGGTAGACCGACCCTCCAAACAGCCGCTTGTACATACATCCGTTATCCTCATGATGACCCTCTCGTCATTTCTGCCCTCCTCTCCAACTATAAGGTCAGACGGGTTCTCATCGACAACGGCAGTTCTTCAGACATCGTATTCCTCAATTGCTTTCGCCAGCTCAAGATTGGGGAGGAAAGCCTGTCTTCCCTCCAAACCCCTTTGGTCGGTTTCACTGGCGACCGGGTGACCTCCATCGGCTCCATCGATCTCCCCCTCACCATCGGCGAATACCCACGGCAGACTACCAAATTGGTCATTTTCCTTGTGGTCGACTGTCCCTCTGCCTACAACATCATCCTTGGCAGCACCGCCCTCAACGCTTTCCAAGCTATCACTTCAACCTACCACCTCACCATAAAGTTTCCTACCGACCTGGGCGTCGGGACAGTAAGGGAAGAGCAGACTGTAGCTAGGAAATGCTATGTCGCCTTACTCAAGGAAGTCAAGCTGAAGGAGGCCATGATCATTGAAGGATTTGACGTCCGAGATGAGGACGAGCTGGTTAGAGGAGAACCGGTGGAGGAGCTCGTTGAGGTTCCCATCGATCCCACCAACCCTATGAAGACTGCCAAGATCGGCAGCCAACTATCCCCCCAAGCCAAGGCCGACCTTACCGCCCTTCTGATCGAGCACAATGATGTATTTGCCTGGACCCATTCAGACATGCCGGGCATTGACCCCTCTTTCATAACTTACCGCCTCAGCATCGAACCCCATTTCTGACCTTACCGCCAGAAGCAACGCATCTTCCATCCAGAGCGTAATACACTTATAGCCGCAGAGGTTGACAAGCTCCTCGAGGCCCAATTCATCAAAAACGTGGATTACCCTAAATGGTTGTCAAACGTAGTCCTAGTCCGCAAGAACAATGGCAAATGGCGACTCTGTGTCGATTACTCTGACCTAAACCGAGCTTGTCCCAAAGACAGCTATCCTCTTCCCCACATAGATCTACTGGTCGACGCCACGACCGGTCATCAAATGCTCAGCTTCATGGATGCTTTCTCTGGGTACAACCAAATCCTGATGCACCCGTCCGATCGGGAACATACATCCTTCATTACCGACCGAGGTACCTACCACTACCGCGTGATGCCATTCGGACTGAAGAATGCTGGGGCCACCTACCAACGGTTGGTCAATGTCGTTTTCCATCATCAGATAGGTCGGAATATGGAAGTCTATGTCGACGACATGCTAGTCAAGAGCAAACTCTCTATTGATCATCTGTTCGACCTGCGAGAGACCTTCGCCACCCTACGCAAGTACCAAATGAAGCTCAACCCAGAGAAGTGCGCCGTCGGCGTAGGATCTGGGAAGTTTCTGGGTTTTATGGTTAGTCAGCGGGGCATTGAAGCTAACCCCAAAAAGATCAAGGCCTTGATTGAGATGCAGTCACCTAGAACGGTTAAAGAGGTTTAAAGGCTCACTGGCCGAGTTGCGGCCCTCAACCGCTTCATTTCCTGCGCAACAAATAAGTACCTACCATTCTTCAAAGTTCTTCGGCAAACTTTTGAATGGACAACTGAATCTGAAGAAGCTTTTCAGCAATTGAAGCAGTTCATGGCAAATCCCCCATCCTTTCACAAGCAATTACGGCCGAGCCCCTCTTCCACTATTTAGCCGTCTCAAGCACCGCAGTCAGTGCAGCTCTTATCAGGGAAGACGACTCTGTCTAACGGCCGGTCTACTACATCAGTCGGGCTCTCAGGGGAGCAGAGCAGAATTACCCGCTGTTAGAAAAATTGTCCTTGGCCTTGGCCACCGCCTCTAGACGGCTCCGTCCTTACTTCCAGGCCCATTCCATAGTGGTTCTCACTGACCAACCCTTGAAAAAGGCCATATAACAACCAGAACTTTCCGGCCGACTCATGCAGTGGTCAGTGGAACTCAGTCAGTTTGACATATCCTACCAGCCTTGAACAGCAATTAAGGGACAGGCTGTCGCGGATTTCATCCTGGAATTCACTAATCCTACCCCAACCGCTGCGCCCCCACCTCCACCAACCCCTACCGAGCCAGAAGACCCGCATTCATGGACTCTCAACGTGGACGGATCATCCCGCAAGGAAGGTAGTGGGGCTGGCCTCATTCTCACCGCCCCTGAGGGCGGCTATTTCAAATGTGTTCTCCATTTCTTGTTTAATGCCAACAACAATGAGGCCGAATATGAGGCATTGATAGCAGGACTCCGCCTCGCCAAGGACATTGGAGTCAGCCACATCCGGGTGTTCAGCGACTTCCAACTTATCATCGGCCAGATTACGGGGGAATTCGATGCCAAAGAAGACACAATGCGGGCTTAGAGGGATATGGCCCTCCCCCTTGTTCGCCTCTTCAATACCTTCCACATCAAGCACATACCTCGGGCAGAAAACTCCAAGGCAGATGAGATGGCTCAGTTGGCCTCTGCAGACCAGTCCGACCTCAGCCACGGTGTCCGTCTCGAATACCTAGCCCACCCGGCCATCTCACCTGACTTACAAGAAGTGCAGTTCCTCCAAAACGAACCCATCCCTTGGGCCTCCGACATCTTCCTATTTTTGACAATGGGAGAACTCCCAGATGACCAATAGTAGGCCGCCAAAGTCAGGGCCCGGTCATTCAATTACATCCTGGTCAATGGCGTCTTATACAAACGTGATTTTTCACGCCCATACCTGTGATGCCTCAATTCGGCTCAAGCAACCTATGTCATGCGGGAAATCCATGAGGGAATTTGTGGTAATCATTCGGGTGGCAGGTCTCTGGCCCACAAAATACTCCGTACTGGTTATTTCTGGCCAACTCTCAATCAAGATGCGACTGATTTCGTGCTCAAATGTGATAAGTGTTAACGTTTTGCCAACATCCCACATGCTCCTCCTACAGAGTTGATCACACTTTGCAGCCCTTAACTGTTCGCCAAATGAGGGATCGACTTGGTCGGTCCATTTCCCACCGACCGAGGTCAGACCAAGTTCGCGATCGTCGCCATTGATTACTTCACCAAGTGGGTAGAGGCAGAACCCCTTGCCATTATTACCGAGCGGAACACAACCAAGTTCATCTGGCAGTCGATCGTTTGTAGATTTGGCATCCCTCAGGCCATCGTCTCCGACAACGGCAAACAATTTGACAACACCAAGTACGGGAAGTTCTGTGCCGACCTCCCAATTCAACCATGTTTCTCTTCCCCCGGTCATCCCCAGGCCAATGGCCAAGCCGAGGTCACCAACCGTTCTCTCCTGAAGATCATCAAAACTAAACTCGAAGCTGCTAAGGGACTTTGGGCTGAGGAATTACCAAATGTACTCTGGGCTTACCGAACTACAGCTCGGACTCCCATTAGGGAAACCCCTTTCTGCTTAACATACGGCGCTGAGGCAGTTATTCCAGTAGAAGTCGGTCTGCCTACTCTCAGGGTTTTACATCCGGATCCAGCAAAAACCGAAGAGCTCCGTCGAGCAGACCTGGACCTAATCGAAGAACTCAGAGAGACCACCGCTGTCAGATTGGCCTCATACCAACAAAAAATGAGAACACACTACAACCGGAAAGTCCGACCAAGGGAGTTCGCTGTAGGGGACCTTGTCTTGAGAGAAGCAACTCTTGCCACCAAAAATCCGACTAAGGGTAAACTCGCAGCCAAATGGGAGGGACCTTACGTTGTGAAAGTCAGACCACGTTCAGGCACCTACCGACTTCAGGACATGGAAGGTCGAGACCTCCCCCACCCATGGAACACCGAACACCTGAAACGTTACTTTCAATAAGCTCCTACTTTTGTATCGCTCAGTTATCGTATTTTCTTTTCAGCAAATTTACACATTCTTGATATCTCCTTACGCAATGTAACTTTTTAATTAACTGGGTTACACTTCCCCTGCCATCAATTATATATCTCAGGTATCTGTATGGTGTCTCAATGATGTTTTGATTGCAGCCCTCATGAAAAGCCTCGGCCAGAATGAGCATCATAAAACCTCAGCCAGAATGAGCATTAAAAAGCTTCGTCCAGACCGAGCACTAAAAAGCCTCAGCCAAACTGAGCATCATAAAGCCTTAGCCAGACTGAGCATGAAGCACTCAGCCAGACCAAGCCTCAACCAACCCAAGCATAACAAGTCTCAGCCGGACCGAGTGCCACAATTTCAGGTTCAGACCGAGTTCCTTATGACGTCAGTGAATCATAGCTTAGCCCCAACTGAGCACGCGTGCAGGGCTCGGTCAAAGCCATCTATGCAAACTTCATGCTTGTGGAATTAGTAGACACACTTAGTCACAATTCCAGGTCCAAGTCTTTACACCACTCTTTGCTTAGTCAAATTCCAAAGACGTTCTTACACGTTTTCTTTACAAGTTAGGTTATTTTCTTCTCAATCAAACTCTTACAAGTCAGCTTGTTTCCTTACAAGCAAAGCCTCACTCCAATAAACCACTAATCTACTTCAGCAGTGTGGCAAACACAACCTTATAATTTTATTACATTTTAAATTTCACTCTGCATTGAGGAGTTCTTAACTTTACTCTGCATTGAGTCTTTATTACAAGTTCAATTTCACTCTGCATTGAGGAGTTCTTAACTTTACTCTGCATTGAGTCTGTATTACAAGTTCAATTTCACTCTGCATTGAGGAGTTCTTAACTTCACTCTGCATTGAGTTTTTATTACAACTTCAACTTCACTCTACACTGAGGAGTTCTTAAATTTAGTTCTTATTACAAGTTTAACTTCACTTTGCACTTCACAACGAGTTATACATCCGCTTCGCCCACGCCTCATTCATTTCAGCTGCACAAGCACAGACAATCAAACGAAAACATAATTGCAATTTTATTTATTCAGAAATTTGTACATGAGTTCATTACAGCCATTCAAAACAAAAACAAACACAAAAAAAAAAAAACTCTTAAGTACAAACTTTCTTCATTTCACTCATTCCTCCTCACTGGAGACAAGGTATTCTTCTTCAATACCCTCATCCAGGGGGGTCTGGGCCACATTATCTTCACCAATTGTTACACTACTGAGGTCTAAGTCTGGTAACAGTTCTTCAGCCCTACGTTTGAACATTTTCCAGCCACTGTCCTAGAACTTAGCCATTTCGTGTTTATAGAAGTCTGACTGCTGGAAGCTCTCAATCACTTCCGCTTCAGTTCTGCCCCCAACGGTCGTCCTCGATGGGCCCGCCCCCCCAGACTCCTCCCTCGCCAAGCTGCTGGCAACCGCGGCATCCACTGCCATCTAAAACTCAGCAGACCTCTTGAATTGATCCACTGCTGCCACATACAGATCGGGGTAAGCCGCCCTTTCAGAGGCTACCTTCGCCCTTTCTTTGTCCAGCTCATTCTGCAGGGTCGCCGTTTCAGAGGCTGTCTTAGCCCTCTCTTCCTCCTACTCATTCTCCAGGGACGCCCTTTCAGCAGTTGCCTTGGCCTTCTCTGCCTCCAACTCCTTCTTCAATGTCTCCCTCTCAATAGTCACCTTGGCTCTCTCTGCTTCCAACTCCTTCTGAAGGCTCTCCCTCTCTTCCAGTGCCTTTACACGCTCGCCCTCTAGCTCCTTCTGCAGATCGCTAATCTTCACATCTGCCTCATCCTTCAGCCTGACCAGCTCTTCATTACTGCTCATCGCCTCTTCATGTCGTTCGATCGCGATTGCGCAGGCTTTTTAGGCATCATCCAGCCTCTTCTGCTCGCTAGCCAGTTGGAACTTGAGCGACACAACCTGGCGGCGTGTGTTCTCCAGCTCCACCTTGGCCGTTTGCAGCTCAGCGTGGGCACTCTCCCAGTTTGCGCTCTCCTTCTTCAACCTTGCAAGTTGAGCCTTGGCCTTATCTGCCTTGAGCTTTGCAGGCCCAGCCTTCCTCAGCAGAGCCCCTGCTAAGGTAGTTACCTCTATTTGAGCGGAGCATAACCCCCTTAGCAGTTCAGCCTCATTAAATCTGGCTGCTGAGCGCAAGGCTGCCTCACACAAGGCTGCCTCTTCTACAATCCCTACAAGACGGTCTGCCCCTGCCCTGGCTGGGCCTTCTTCTCCCTCCTGCCGCCCAGCCACCGCACGAGCATGGTAGATCGTAGTACTCAGACTAACTCCCCCTCCTTGGGGTACAGGAGCCCCCTAGGGCTGTTCTTCCCCCCTTGGCTCAGGGCCAATTGCCCCACCTTCTACTTGTACTTTAGGGGCGACCCTCGCGACCCCCGTGGCGATCGCCGCCACTACTAGAACGACTTCCTTGCCCTCTGAGGCAATGTCCACCACTTCTGGGACAATTACTCTTCCTGGGGTCTCCTTCACTTCCCCCCCCCTCTACTCCCTTCGCCATACTGGTCTCTTCTGCCCTTACTTTCCTCTTTTTCTTCTGGGCAGGCTCTTCTTCACTCCTCCCCACTCTCCTTTTCTTCTTCACTACGCCCAACACCTCCATCTCCTTCAACGACCTCTCCTTCAAAGGATCTATTGGGGGCGGTTGTGGCACAAATTCACCTAAGTTTTTTTCCCCCAAGGGTTTGGGTTGCGGTCAGATCCTGTCCCTTGCAACCAACTTTGGCGGTCGGTCTGCCTGAGACTCTTTGAATTTTTAGGCTTTGGCAAAGATGGTCTGATCCTCCGCCTCTTGAGCCTTTCTCCTTGCCTCCAACTCCGTTCGGTCGAGGTCCCCACCACTCGGCTGGGGACCCAACCCTACCTCAAACAAAGCCGACAGCTGAACGAGTTCGTACCACTGGCCCCTTCCTTCTCCCTCCATTTCTTTACCCTCTTCACCCTCTCATCTGCTGCTGCTCCCAGCCTTGGCTCTACAGACTTGGTGGGCACTTTCCAAATGGTGCGCACTCCAACCCCTTCACTGGCAGATACATAGAACCACCGTGGTCTCCACCCCTTGATCGATGACGGCAGCCCCGCCACCAGCTATTTCCCTGCCGCTGCCTGCAGACTGACCCAAGTCTCTTGCTGCCCTGAGGCCTTGTAACATGCGAAGAATTCGTCCACTGTCATGGCCGCCCTTTCGTTCGCCTTCGGCCACGCACTTGCACAGGCTAGTAAGATCTTCCATGCATTGGGCATTAGTTGGCCCGGCACTATCTCCAAACGATTCAGGACATCTACCACCACTTGCGGCAGGGACAACCTCAGTCCTCCCTTCAATGCTTCCTCATAAAGGGCAAACTCCCCTGGCCTGGCGTCGGATGGCCTCTTCGTCGACATTGGCAACAATAACTCTATTTCAGGAGGCACCTGGTATTTTTCGCGAATGGCCTCCAAATCCGCTGCAGTAACCATTGATTTATCTGCCTTTGTATGCCAGTGATCTGGTTCTGCCTGGCTAATTGGCTTTGGAGCTGCTATCATAGTGGAACCATGGGGTCGTACCACCGACTCCCCCACCCTCTCCATCCTATGTTGCTGTGCTAACTCCACTGCATCATCATCACCAAGTGGATCCACCCTGACATTCGCAGTTTCTTCTTAGGCCATTTATGTGGTATGCCTGCGAATTGCTTCGGATGCAGGTGCAAGGAAGTTGAAAAAGTGTTACAGAGGTGTATCGCGAGCAACAAAGAAATTCACACTTGGAATATTTCGATTTTTCATAAACAAGTAGGTAAATCGAATAATGCCAAAAGTCCACAGTTTGCCCGTATTCCAAGGATCCCAATTAATTTTCGCCAGTTTGAAAACTTTTCAAATCATTCGCCAAAACTGTCTTTTCAACACCCATAATGACCTATCGTTTCATTTCTGATCTAGCACCTAATCTCTCTCCCCCCCCGGTGGGATATTGCCACGTGTACGACCACGATCCACTGTCTCCTCCCCTTACCCTGTCTTTTCCACTTCAAATCACCACGTGACACGCCGCCTCTCGAGCCCCACGTCCCTCCACTTCACCCTTCGCGGTCGTCCCTCCTCGCGGTCGACCCTCCTACTCGGCCAACCTCCGCGGTCGGCCCCCTTCGCGGTCGGCCTTCCTCGTGGTCAACCCTCCCACTCGGCCAACCTCCGCGGTTGGCCCCCTTCACGGTCGGCCCTCCTCGTGGTCGACCCTCCCACTCGGCCAACCTTTGCGGTCGGTCCTCCCCGTAATCGGCTCTTCCACTCGGTCGCCCTGTACGATCGGACCACCTCTCGGTCGGTTCACCCCCTCAGTCACCCCTGCCGGTCGACCTCCATCCTGTCAATCCCTAACACCCTCATCTATTTCATTAATATTCCCTTCGTTGGACTAAAGCTGTACTCGGGAATGGGAGACTACTGACATGTATAAGCCCATAAAAGCCACGAATCACTATGAACAATCCAAGCCCATCACTTAGAGCCCAATGCATAACCCAGCTGGTGAAGTCCAGGACAGCTGGAGTCCAACATGGCATAAAGAGCCAATGACATTCAGATACACAGCAGGTGAAGGACGAGCTACATCAGCAAACAAAGATCTGCAAAATTATTGCCACTGCACATCACCATTAATGCAGCCCATTACAACATTTATTACGACAACACCTCTCCGTTGGAACAGGACCCCCTTACCCTGAACAAGGTAAGCTACAACATAGACTTTCGGCGATGAGGGCAGGTCGGAAGGGACAGCGAAATGATTACCAAAGGATATAAGCAAACGTTGAAGACAAGAAGAAGGTTAAGCTTTTTTATCTCTAATCTCTCTTTCTACACTCTACTTCTCTCCCTAACTTGCTCGTCGGAGGGTTCACTGGGGGACTACCCAATTCCCCGTTGAACTTGTTTGCAGGTTATCCGGTGGGCTTGATCATTTGGACGTGGGCTTGAGGAGCTTGGACCATTCTGATCCATTCACTGGAACAAACAGTTTCATCAAGAAATATATAATATAGAAAACGGATCAAAGTGATCCATGAAAATTTATCAAAGACTATCAAAATCCAATTACCCAAATCTGGCTGGTAAACTTTTTGTTTATTGAGACATATTGACAAACACTTGGTGTGCATTTATTTAACATATACCTAGGAATGAAAACAGTGTGGGTAAATATTGTGCAACAGACATATAAATAATAGGCATCAAAATACAGATGTGATTACCAGGATTTGCAACGGCGGGAGCAGAGCTTTGGATGACCAACTTCGACGGCGTTACGGCAGCAACAATGCCGACAATGATGTGAAGCTGTGAAATTTTTTTTTCTTCTTCATTGTCGGCGTCAGTGATTTGAATCCCACGTGGTAACCCAAAATATGCAAGAAAATTTTGCAGGGAGAAGCTTTGGAAAATAGTCAGGAGCACCGGTGGGGGAAATTTGAAGGAGGAATGGTGGTATTTGTTTTCTTCCTATATTGGTCATGTTTAATAGAGTTTATTTTTAACTTATTTCAGTTTTTATCTTAGTTTAAGTTATTTTGATGTGTTTAATTCAGTTTAATAATATAACTTATATTTTTTTGTAAGTTAAAAATTCTTTGAGTGGGAGAAGAGAAGCTTAATTTATAAGTTAAAAATTAACTTATGTTTACCGTTGTAAGTTATAAACTGTTAGATTATAAATTATAATTACTTTTTCACGACTTTACCAAGCGAACATTGTGTATGTGGATGAGTTGAAGCCCACGCGTCCAACCCAAAATTTGCAAGGAAGGAAGGAGTCACAAATTTATAGCAAGAATGATGACATTTGTTTTCTTCTACTATTGTGTGTGCGGTTAATTTGAAACCCATGTCCAGCCCAAATCTGCAAGCAAAGAGGTGTCGCAAACCAAACAAAGCAACAGGGTTACACAAAGCGTTATACCGTCCTTGCCTTCTTTTTATATAGATAATAGATTACTCTTTGTAAATGAAACAAAAATTTCTTCAGAAGAGACAAATGTAATTGGAAACATTTCAATCGATCCACGTGCCCGAGTGACATTTGAAAAGGGTAAAAAGACGCATTTGCCAATTCGTCTTCAGAAAATTACAATTCAGTGCATTTGAAAAAAGAAATTTAATTAGTGATAAATTTATCAACTTTAATAATTAAAATTATAAATTTTTTATAAATTTGAAAATATTTTTTCAAGAGACCACTGATTTATAAATGATAAAGAACTAGTGTAAAATTGTAAATAAATTTTATATGTTAAGTGATTTACAAATAATGAATTTGTATACAACTTTTTTTTAATAATCATCAAAATATGAGTAACGTTAATGTTGTTGTTTTTGACCCACAATGGTATCATACAATAAATATTAATTTTTGATTTGTGAGACATTCAATCAATCCTCTTATCACATCATTATAAATAAATTTATCAGTTTAAATTATAAATTTACAACATTTTTGTATATTATACACAAAAAATTATACAAAATAAATTATTAAAATGAAATCGGTGATGGACCACAAATCCCTCAAATTCAAAGCCCAACCATATAAGTAATAGATTTTACAAAGAAAAAATTTGTGTCTTTCCAACGAGAAAAATTTCACAAAAAAATTTCATCAACAAACCTTAACTAATAAAAACAACATGTTGGACCTCTCTTATTACCAGGGTCGGCCCTGAGATTTAGGGGGCTTAAAGCGAATTTTGAAAATGGGAGCCCCTCTTACATTAAAAAAAAAATTTATGGATAAAACGATCTCTTTATCGCCGGGGGGGGGGGGTTAGGAAAGACATTTTGCAAGGGACGAACGAAACCACATAGAAGAGTAATTTCACATCAGTGCATATTTAGAAAAAATATTTTTAAATTAATAATAACTTTTATAAATATTAAACAATATAATTATAAATTTTTTTATTAATTTGTAACTAATTTTTGAAAGGATCTCTGACAAGCGATTTCTCCTTTTATATATGGATATCGATAGAATTCATAAACGTGTAATTAAGATCAATGAGATAAAAAATAAAAAAAATACATGTGCATACAAAATTTTAAAATTTAAAACAAAATTTAGATTATATTACTGTTGCTTTGATTTCAGTATGATAAGAAAATGTTATAAAAGAGGTATATAAATATATAGGGGCTATTTGATATAGTTTATTTGAATTACTTATAATTTTTTTTTTAAAAGTTTGTGTCAAACTATTTAGTACAAATTCTTGTCATTCAAAAATAGTTTAAACAAGTTGAAAAAAGCTGAATGAGAAATATATTTAGCTTCTATTTTTAAATTATCAACTTCTAATTTATGATAAATAAAATAACACCAAATAGAACTATAGAGAGAGGGGTATTTGGAGAAGTTTTGAAATATGATTCCACCCCTTCCCCTGAACTCTCTGTTTAGATAGAGTGTTCAAAAATTAATTCTGCACCACTTTTGAAAACTCTTTTCAGGCGGGATTTGAATTTTGAAATTTTTCCTACCTGGTCGTCCTCTCGAACGTTCGGTTGTTGTTTTTTCTTTTTTGGCAATTGACATCTGTAATTTTTTATATATTAAATAAAAAATATTTTTCGAATTTTTAAAATTTTTTTATGAGTTTTAAATAGAATTTTGGGTTGTGTGTTTAGTTATGAGTTGTAAGCTTTTTAATCAAATATTATATGTTATATCAATTATTTTAAACTCAATTCAAAACTTTTTTCAAAACTCATAATCAAACAAAATTTTCACACTCAAATCATAATTTCAAAACTTACAAACTCAAAATATTACTATATTCTCAAATCATAATTTTAAAGCTCTACCAAACGCATCCATAAGTTCTCACACATAAAATATGAACTTATGTGACAATAGAAGTATACCCACAAAAATATGCACAGATAAAAGAAATATATAATATTTAACGTGATTTGATTCAAATGCTTGCATCATGAGAAGATAAATTCACTCTATATAAAATATCTAATACATATGAAATTGAGAGAGAGATTCATAATCTGGCTTTGGGCCGTGGAAATGGCCGGGCTGAAAGAGGTCCGAGCGTGTTTTGGGCCGATTGACCTGGGCCGATCCAGGGTTGGTTTGCTCAGTTGAAGTCCAGGGCCCATTTGGCCGAGATGATTCTCTATCAGCCCAGACTCTATTGTTCGCTTGTTTAGCTCGGCGAGTAAGGTCCTCTGTAGACCGGCCTAACCTAGCAGGAGCTCGATCATAACGGAATGCTACTGAGCTCGATCGTAATGGAGCTCGGCGAGGAGCACTGTTTGTCTCGCTAAGTAACACGGTCGTAGGAGGCCGGGGTAGTGTCGCCGGGTTTCCCGTTCACGCCAATGTCATTTGGCGGTTTGATTAAGTGGTGTTTAGCTGAATTTTCGCTGACACGTGGGAGAGCATGATAAGAAAGCAACTCCACGCATTAATAGGCGAATGGATGCAGAGGTGAGCGCAAAAAGTATATAAACGTGACTGCGCCCCCCTCCCATGCTGGGCACGAAACATCTTTTGGTGAGAAAAACATTAACCCATTGTCTTCTTTCTCTTCTCTCTCTCTCTGAGTATGTACTGACTTGACTGTCGGAGGGGTTTTCCGGCAACACACCGCCGGGTAGCTCACCTTCGTTGTGTTTGTAGGTCAATCGTAGGAAGGCGCAGCTTGGACGCAAGGAGTATTGGTGATACCGGATATTTGGCTCCCGTACAATTGGCGCCGTCTGTGGAAAGTTGAGCAAACACAACCTTGCCCTCCAAGCTCATCAGATCACCCCCCATGGCAAACAACGACGAAGTACCATTGTCTGTCATCGATGGTATTACCCCAGAATCAGTCCGACGGAGAGATGGACTTCCCGCCATTCCGAACATGGTGGACCTGGAGACTTCCCCAGAAGGACTTCTTAGAGATGCACGAGATAAGCGCGTCAGAAGCTTTGGTCACTCGCGGAGTCCAGATGGACACCGGCGGCGAAGAGAGTCGCACACTCAATGCCTAGAGCACAAGTTGAGAGACCAAGACGCCATCATCCAGAGAATGACGGCAGAGATGGAAGCTCTCAAACGGCAAGTCAAAGGGAAGGGTGTTGCTGGAGTGGGAGACCACAGTGAGTGCACCCAACCCAGCCGCTCCGGCAGCCAGAACCAGCGGCACACGCCCTCCCTTTCCATCACCAGAAACTATGGGGTTGGAGACTCAGACCTGCCTGTAGAGAAGTCCAGCGCGCAAGATAGTAGTTACCATCCCTCACGTCCGCCAACGACATCGAGATATTCCTACTCCGCTCGTTCGGAGGACTTGAGGGATGTCTTGAAGGAACGAGCTCACCAACGGAAGGTCCAAAGGTTGTCGGCGCTCCAGCGGTTATCGTACAGAAGTCATGCCAGTGAGGAAGTCATAATGCCGCCACCTCGTTCAGCCATGCCTGTCTCTTTGGACAAATATTTGGCGAGGTTGAGCGCCACTCCCTTTTCCCTTGAGATAGAGACCACACCGCTCCCAGCGGGTTTTCACCAGCCCAAGTTTACGCTTTATGACGAAAAAAGCAATTTGTATATGCATGTAAGCCACTTCCAGCAAGTCATAGCTGGACACAACACTACTACAAAAATAGTTAAAGATCACACTTTAACAAAAAAAAAGATCTCACTTTTATTGGAAGTGTGATAAAAAAAATTAGATTGATATTTTAATCACACTTAATTTGATTGAGTGTGATAATATTTATTTTTTATGTCACTTTTCAATTAAGTGTGATTATATATATATATTTTTAATCACACCTTCTAATTAAAGTGTGATTATATATACATTACTACTTTTTAATCACACTCCCTAAATAGGTGTGATTGTATAAAATATTTCAATTTGATTTTTATATAAAATATACAATTCCCAAATCCTCACCTCTATTCTACCCATGAATGATAGAGATGACTCACTACTAGAAAATGAGGCTTTAGACACGGAACTTTTTCACCTATTTTTTCATCTTTCTATCTCTCTGTCTCTGTCTCTCTTCTCTCTCTCTCACTCATCACTCTTCTCTGTCTATTTGTCTCTCTCTTTCTCTCTGTGTCTCTGTCTCTCACTAACCCTTCCCCGAGAAATACAGCAGCCACACCATTCTCCGGCGCGTCCGGAAGCAACTCGCAAACCACCAGATTCCAACCTTGAGGCCAAAGAACCTTCACCCCATTATATATGCCCCTAT
>NW_021024952.1:962739-986588 GCF_004153795.1 Camellia sinensis
TACTTTTCCTCACCTTCACACATTGTAATGCGTTGCATTACAACGTTTTGTTGTGAGTGCGCGTTGGTTATACATCATTTCACTCGCGTTGTTATGCCCACATTTTGTGCGTTGACACGCACGCCATACTTGCATTATTATGCACATTCTTTAGGTCGCATTGTCATGTGCACCTCAGTTGCATTGTCCTGCATGTTCCTTGTCACGCATTGTCATGCGCCCCATACATGCATTGTCATGCATCTTCCTTATCTCGCATTGTCATGCGCATTTCATTCACATTGTCATGCATTCCCTTAAACTTGCATTGTCGTGCATTTCCTTACTTTGCATTGTCATGCATTTTTCTTATCTCGCATTGTCATGTGCACCTTACATGCATTGTCATTCATTTTTCTTATCTCGCATTGTCATGCGCACGCCATACATGCATTATCATGCGTGTTCCTTATCACGCATTGTCATATGCACCTTACATGCATTGTCATGCATGTTCCTTGTCATGCATTGTCATGCGCACCTTACATGTATTGTCATGCATCTTCCTTATCTCGCATTGTCATGCGCATTTCATTCGCATTGTCGTGCATTTCTTTACTTGCATTGTCATGCATTTTCCTTATCTCGCATTGCCATGCGCACCTTACATGCATTGTCATGCATTTCCCTTATCTCGCATTGTCATACGCACCTTCATTTGCATTATCATGCATGTTCCTTATCACGCATCTTCATGCGCACCTCACATGCATTGTCATGCATTTTCCTTATCACGCATCGTCATGCGCACCTTACATGCATTATCATGCATTTTCCTTGTCACGCATTGTCACGTGCACCTCATTTGCATTGTCATGCATGTTTCTTGTCATGCATTGTCATGTGAACCTCATTTGCATTATCATGCATTTCCTTATCATGCATTGTCATGTGTTTCCTTATCATGCATTGTCATGCATATCCACTTATTCCCAACCTGCCCAACACAACCCAAAATTCTAATTAAAAGAGTAAGGGATAGAAATGAGGATAAGATAACAACGAATCTACGGAACCGAGTCCGGATTATAGTTAAACAACAACAGGAAATATCGGGACCGCTATACAGGTCGATCGGAGTGAGGCGCAGCTTGGACACGAGGAGTACGGATAATGTCGGATATTTGCTTCCCATACAACAGCCATGTTGATTTTTTTTATATATGTTTTTTTGTCAATAGAAGCCATGTTGATGTATAGAAATTCAACTTAATTAGTTGCTGCATTTCATATTTTGGAAAACTTGGGAATGTCAATCTTTGCACCTAACCTATAATAAAACAAGTAGACTTCACACACACATTGAATCAAAAGTCATGTACATACATTCAATTTTTTTTCCCTCTTCCTTTTATATCTACATTCAATTTTTTTTTTTTAAATTATCAAATGATGGTTACAATTATATTTCATTTTTACATATTCATCAATGTATGCATAATCTTTTGGTATACATATACTAGTGATAAAGGTAAATAAAGAAGACGATTAACTGAATTTGAAAACAGTTTTAAAAAATTTGGAGCAATTAATTGATGTAAAATTTACAATCATTTTTTCCTCTTTTTTTTTGGATCAATATATAAAAAAGAAGAAGAAGATGTTTCGTGGGAATATCATAGCATCCATAAACCCTGGCCTTTGGATAACCAGTTGACAACCAAGGAATCCACTACTGGGGCATACAAATAGACCTCACCCACCCGCTATACAGAAGGGAAAGTGTCAATTGGAATACAGCGTGACGAATTGAAGCAAATTAGCACCCACGGGAATCGACTCGACTGGGTGGAGGGGAGATGCATAATCCATTAGGCCACACCCCGTGGTAAATTTACAATCAATTTGAGGAGCATTTTTGAAAAATGAAAAAAAGTGATGAAACTTCATTTCCTGTGATGTGTGCGTTTAATAATAGAATAGAAGGTAATATAATGGATATTAGTGATGTAAAGTGACCACTTATGCATTTAGATGGGATCACCTTTGTGTAAATTAGTCAATGATCAGTTTGGCAAAAATTCAACCACAAGTTCAAAGGTCCAAATGAAACGAAAACCACTTTGTTAGATTCCAAAAATATGTTCTATATTTCCTTTTAGTTCTTGATATTTTAATTGTATCATTTTAACTTATTTAATTGGTATTTAAATGTTTCTAATGTTGTTTTCGTCCAAATTTTCATCAAATCTTGGATAAAAACACCCTTGAATCCATTATAAAATTTGGAAGGAAATAGGGTTAGGAACCAATTAAGGTCTTATTCTACCGCCAACCATGTATTTAACATTTCACCTAAATTCTTGTCAATATTGCTTAACTTTGTTCTAAATTTTACAATACGATAAAAGAGAAATAGGATAATGGAAAATTGCATCGTGTAGTAGGTAAGATTTAAACTCAGGCGTCATTTTTTATAAGAGACTACTTTATTCACTCAATTATGTTAAATGATACCAAATTTAAATTTATTGTGTTTTTGTTAACCAATATTATTAAACTATTTTCCAATTCCCCAAAAACGAAATTTGAGCTTAACTCAAAGTGGCTATACCATTTGGTATAGTTTAGGGTTCATGTTTATGGAGAAACATCAAATATCTATTATCTATTATCTATTAGTTATTAGTAGTAATCTAATTTACAAACTCTTTAACATCACACCTTTGAAAGAAAAAAAATCCTCAAAAATGAAAACTATATTGAAACAAAAAGGCATTCATTAATTAGAAGCATATAATGTGGCTATTCTAAATTTAATGGCATGGTTTGATGTCGAACTTCAAAAATAACCACATAGGGGCCATTGCATTGAAAGCCTTTTTATTAGATGATATACTTTTCAAAAATTAAATTTCTTGATTATAAGAGAAACAATATCATTATTTTTGTTCAATAAGGTAAATGATTAATTTGTTTTTACTTCATGAACATTCAAGTGGTATTTCATGATATTGTATTTAATGCAAATGAGTGACTTGCTATTCTTATTTTACCATATCAAAGAAAAGTAAATGATAGGCTTTCATAACATTTTATAAAAATTCCCATAAAATGGTAAATGAAGTTTTCATTATTGTGAAAACCCATATTGCAACATGATATTCAAAGAAAAGTTATCAAACTCAAGGGCTACGTTGTTTATGGGAAGGATATAGATTGAGAAATGTTTAGTGAATATTACTCTCATATTTTCTTGTGCCACTAGCCTTTTCATCTACTTTCCTCTCATCCTTACTTAATATAATTCAATTCTAACTTATTCCACCCTATCTAAATCGATCCTATACTCTTAAAGACCCTAGGAAAATTTTTAAAAGGAGTTCTTATATTTAATTATTAGTTTATATATATATATAAGTTAACTTGCTAATTTGTTGTTGTTGTTATTGTTGTTTTTTTTTTTTTTAACTTATATTCATTGCGGCTACATTCACCGAATTTTGCTCCATTTGAATTGTGGGAATGAATATCTGTAAGATATTTATTTGGATAATTTGAACATAGCAAAATTCGGTAGATTATTATTCTATTCATTCTATTTGTGTTAGATCGTTTAGAATGGATTGAATAGAATAATAATTTCATCAAAATATTTCGTTCTCATATTTGGTTAAACTTAAAAAATGATGAAAATTTGATTTTCAAGGGATTATTATATAATTTGCTTCTTGGATTTGGATTATGTAGTAGTGTAGGGCATGGGTTATACATTCAGTCTCAATCTTGGATTTATGTAAGTAGTGCAAGGCAAAGGTTGTTATATATCACGTATGGTCTGAGAAATACATCCTTATTTTCATATAATTTTATTTCGATATTGTTAGTATAGATAGATATAATTTTTGCACAAATAAAATTGTCTTGTTTCCTAAAATTCTCCCTAAAGAAAAGAAATTTGAAATAGAATTCTCATTTTTTGTTTGAAATTTTTAATTATATTTAATTATTTTTAATTTTACAAGGCTATTTTTTGTTTAGAATGGAATTTATCGTGATTTTAAAGGAAATAGGATGCCATCTATAGGGGAATTGAATTGATTGATTCATCCCTAGGATGAATTTTTAATTTTATTTTTTTTTGTTTTTTATTTGGGTGAATATTTTTTTTTATTTTTTTTATTTTTTAATTTTGTAAGGCTACTTGTTGTTTAGAATGGAATGAATTGTGATTTTAGAGGAACCCAAGGATGAATTTTTAATTTTATTTTTTTTAATTTTTTATTTTATAAGGGTATTTTTGTATAATTTAGAATGGAATTGATCGTGATTTTAAAGGAAATAGGATAACATCTATAGGGAATTGAATTTCATCCATCAATAGGATGAATTTCAAATTCTATTTTTGTCATCCGATGTCATCCAAAAAATGGGAAAGTAGTAAACGGCTGGAAAAACAGAATCAAACAAAATCATGGAAAAAGTAGTAAACGGCCGAAAACCTAGTCACCGGTGTTGTTCTCCTGCGTTGTTCTCCCTTATTCTCCGGTGTTGTTCTCCGACTAAATTAATAAAATAATATGTAACGAATTAATAAATTAAACAAAATTAACAAAAAGAAAGAAGAGAAGAAGAAAAATGAAGAAAAAGAAAAAAAATCAGCAATTTTTATATTGTTATCAATATTTATTGGTATTAATTATTAATAAATTAATATTGTATATTTTTGTAATGAATTAATTGTTAATTGATACTAATTAATAACAATTGTTGATTATTAATATTAATTGATACTAATAAAAATTAATTATTAATATTAATTAATTCTAATTAATAATTTTAGTATTAATTGAGATTAATTAAGCCATTAATTGATACAAATTAATAATTTTAGTATTAATTGATACTAATTAATTTATAACGGAAAAAAATTATTATAATAATACTTCCATTACATTTTTATTAAATGTATCAATTTTTATATTAATTTATACTAATTATATTAACTTTTATTAATGAAATAATTTTTTAAAATTAAAACTGAAAAAAATGACAAAATTAAAATTTTACAACTATCAACCAAACACTACTCTACTGCTCACCAAATAGGTTAACTACTTGTATTCACAGTTATAAGTTATAATTTATAATCACTTTCTCACAGTTTTACCAAACAGGGCCAATGACTTATACTCCACATATTTTTTTGTAATTTTCTTCTGAAAAATGTTTAATGACCAAAATTTTTATGACTTGAATGATTCAAATGTGTCAAAATGACGTCGTCATTTTAAATGTTGCGAACTATTCCACTTATGAATGTTCGCGTCACCAATCAGCGTTGTTTTCTTCTACAAGCCCCTGAACTCTAATTCTCCCCAAAATTATTATAATAATAAATCCAGTTCTCTTCCGTCTGATCTCTACACACGCACATACCGTCTTCCATCTCTCACACAACGACCCTCTCTACACCAACTTTCTCTGTCTAAAACTCACCTCCCATTGCAACTTTAGACCCAACCCTCAACTTCCAGGGTGTCCTCTTCGAATCCAAACAAATCATCAAAGCCCACTCTCGCCACTTCCTCGCCCTCACTGTCCTCTTCCTCTTCCTCTTCCTCTTCCTCCTCCCATTCTCTTTCTCTCTCATCATCTACCCAACTTTCCAAACCACTCTCTCTCAATCCTAACCCAAACACATTCGAATCCTCCTCTCACACCCAACCCAACAAAAATCTCCGATTACTATCTCCAAACCCTGGCTCTCCCCCTCATCTTCACCCTCTGCGTCTCCATTTTCTCTCTCTGCGCAATTGGCACAATCACCTATAGCACCTACCACGGCTTCTATGGTAGACCCGTCAAACTCACCTCCGCCATCAAATCCCTCTTCTACTCCTTCGTCCCGCTCGCCATCACAACAATCGTCTCCCAAATCATGGTCTTTATAATGGCAGTGGCTTTGGTCCAGTCCAAGATCGGATTGGACTGTGCTGTTAGGCCCGTGGGGCCCATTATGGGTCCCGTTTTGATAATCCGAACCGTTCAATGTATAGAACTCGTCGAGTACTATATGCCGGTAAAAAATCACGTTGATCGGATATCAATAGCTGTGTGAACAAAACAGTTTTTTATCAACCGTTAATTTTTTCACCGTCCATTTTTTTTTATACAAAACTAATTTGATCACATAGCTATTGATATCCGATCAACGTGATTTTTTACAAGCATGTAGTACTCGACGATTTCTACACATTGAACGGTTTGAATTATCAAAATGGGCCCACAAAATGAGCCCCATAGGCCGAATTGGACGGGTCCAGTCTTGATCTCAACTTGAGACAAGCTGGACCCTTTATAATTTGTGCCTCTTTCGCGGTTTTGGTGCCCCAACGGGTTGAGATTCTAGAGTTTGATACTGATTACAATTTGAATTATTTTCTGGGTTTTTGTGTTGTGGTTTCAGTGATTTTGTTATTGTTGTTAGTTCGGCTCAGGCCCGGCTTGAGATTTCTGGCTGAAAGTCAATAATCAATTAATCAATTTTTGAGGCGTTTCACATTTTTTTATTTATTGAATAAAAAAAATAAAGAAAAAAATGAAGATAAAAGATAAAAAATTTGTGTCAAAATTACAAAAAAATACTTAGTATTACATTACAACAATTAATAAGTATCGTTTGATCCTCGCTCTTTTTTGCATTTTTAGAAGCAAATAAATCAATTATACTTGCACAATCTAATTTTTTTACAAAATTATTTTTAATGGATAATAATGCTAATTATTTTAAATGGGTCTTTCAATTTTTTAATGGGTCCATTTATTTAAAATAGTTTGGGTCTTTTGTAATTTTTTTTTGGATTTAAAATGTACCTACTAGAAAGGACCCTTTTTTGGGTCTATTTTCAATGGATAAGAATGTTAATTTTTTTGAATGAGCCTTTTAATGTTTTAATAGATCAATTTATTTTAAAGCAGTTTGGACATTTTTTAATTTTTTTTAAAACTTAAAGCAATTTTAATATATTACACTAAATCATAATAAAAGGGATTTTTTTTTTGAGTCTATATTTTGAGGGGTCTAGGCCATGGCCGTGTTGGCCCATGCCCAGGGCCGACACTATTCGTCTGCAAGTGAATTGGGCATTGGCATGTGTGATTGTGATGGTGGAATCCAAATAAGGGTTTGAGCCGTTGCGGCGGAGTACGTATTTGATGAAGGGGATGAGACCGGTTTCGTTGTATTTGATACTGTTTTTTGGGGCTGTGATTGGGGTTTCTGTGTGGGCTTGATCGGGGTCTTTCTCGGGCAGTTTCAGTGATGTGTGGAAGTGCTTGTCTTTTGTTCTTCAGACTGTGTTGGGTTCGAGCATTGTGGCTCTGTTTTTGCTTCAGAATTTGGCTTCTACTATTGCGTTGTATATGTACTGTAAGGCTTTGCGTGGTGAACTGGCTGGGGCGATTGCTGAGGAGTTTGCTCGCGAGTATGTTAGTTTGCCTTTTCATGATGCAAAGGGTCCTCACGTTGTCTTTGTTGTTTTTTAATTTTATTTTTCTCATTTTTAATTTTGTAAGGGTATTTTTTGTAAAGGAACCCTAGAATGAATTTTTAATTTTATTTTTTTCATTTTTAATTTTATAAGGGATTTTTTGTAGAATGGAATTGATCCTTATTTTAAAGGAAATAGGATAAAATCTATAGGGAATTTAATTTTATCCATCAATAGAACGAATTTCTAATTCTATTTTTGTCCTCCGTGTCATTCCAGAAATGGGAAATTAGTAAAATGCTAGAAAAACTAAATCAAACAAAAGTAGTAAACTATTGGAAAAGCAATTATGAAAAAGTAATAAATGGCTGAAAAACAGAAATGGAAAAGTAAGAAACGGCTTGACAAACAAAATCATGGGAAAACTGTCAACGGCTGGAAAAGCAATCATGGAAAAGTGGTAAATGGCTGAAAAACAGAAGTGGAAAAGTAATAAACGGCTTGAAAAATAAAATTATGAGAAAGTTGTCAATGGCTAGAAAAGCAATTATGAGAAAGTAGTAAATGGCTGAAAAACAGAAATGGAAAAGTAATAAACGACTTGAAAAACAAAATCAGGGGAAAGCAGTCAATGGCTGGAAAAGCATAAATGGGAATGTAGTAATAATGTAATAATTCGTGTATATATAGGCTAGCGTATTCTCCAATCTTCAATAACTTCTAGTAATTCATCTATATATAGGCTAGAGTATTCTCCCCTTTCAACAACTTCAACATGGAAGCCCAAGCCAATTCTGCGAAGGAAGTTTTTCTTCATTACATCGTGAAACCAGCTCTAAAAGCATTGGGGCCTGAAATTATCGAACACCTCCTTGTGCGACGCCAGAATTTCAATCCTAGAGTTTGGTCTACGATTGTCTTCTTTGTGCTGCTTGTGGTCGTGCTAAGTAAGAAGATAAATTAATCCCTTTTCATTTTTTCTATTTGAAAATTTCAATATCTCCGCTTATTCTGGGTTCATTAGTTTTTTTTGTCCTTATTTATGCTTTTATATATTCAATTATTATTGTTAATATATTCAATTCTTGGATTTGGATTATGTAGTAGTGTAGGGCATGGGTTATACATTCAGTCTCATGCTTGGATTCATGTAAGTAGTGTAGGGTTAAACCTTAAAATCTAGACTATAAGGCATGAACTTAAGAGAATTATGATGATTTATACAAGAATTGAGCCAAAACTTGGGAATTGTAAATCATTTCATGCATGCATGTCTATATTATGAAGTTTTGAAGTTCTTTTCATGAAAAATCTCACATGCATGTTCATATCTTGGTTGTAATCTAAGAATTCACCATGTTTTGAGTTGAATATTACCTTTGATCATGTTTTGAAAATGTTGAATTCAAAAGAATTCATGCATGTTATGTTCTTGAAACATTCATAAAGTTTTAGCTGAAATTTTGCACAATTGGCATGCTTCTGGGCCTCGATTTCATGAAATGATCTTTAAAGCATGAAGTTTTGTGAGTTTATAAATGTTTTCCAAAATTTTGGCCCAAGAGAATGAGTTTTGGAGTGTTGTAGTCAAGCATTTCAGCTTTGATGCAATTCTGGAAAACCTAGAATTTTGCTTCCACGCTCGAGCGACTGTAGACACCACATTTTGACCGGCCCTAAGACTTGGGCACTTTCTTTTGAACACTCCATGATGAAATTTGAAATATACTATTTTATGAATTTCTCAGCAGAAAATATCAAAAAGCTTTAATTCCAAACTTCACCCATGTTGGCCAAATTATTAATTTTATAGTATTTTATAATATTTTATAATTTTATGTGCTGTACATAGTTTTTGATGTTTTATCAAAATTGGTATAAATAATTTTGATATTTGATAAAAAAGAAAATGATAAAAAATATATATATAAAAATAAAATAAAAAAAAGAGGATGAATGAGTAGGGAGATGGAGATAAGATTTTTGGTGAGGTTGTGTGGGGGCGGTGGAGAACAATTATTTTTTAGAAAGGGAGGGAAAATGCATGGTCAGGGGGGAAAAGAATCAAAAAAGAGAAGAGAGCAGGTGAGAAGTTGGAAAATATTAAAAAGAGAGAGGGACAAAAAAGAGGGAGTGGGTGGTGTATTATTTGAGGGGAGATAATCTGAGATTGATAAAAAAGAGGAGAGTGGTGTTCATGAGTAAAGGGGGTTAGAGTGATTGGAGATATTATTTTAGAGGATGAATGGGTGAAAGGGGAGGGGGACTGACGAAAACAAAAAAATATTCAATTCTCTCCCTAGTTTCCTGGGGCTCTCTCTCTTGGTTTCTATGTAGTTGCATTTGATACAGACAGAGTCATACATACAGGGGTCATGTAGCTGCATTTGTTTGGAGAGGAGAGACACCACACAGAGACGGCACACACAGACACTGAACACACTCAATACTCTCACACACCATACACACACACACACACATACCATACACCCACATTCAACACACACATGGCATACCCTCATACACATCCAACACACACATAGCACCATTCTCACTCCACACACACGGCACACCCATATTCAACACACACACAGCAGCAGCTCCTATCACACACTTAACACACATATAGTCGAGAGGCACTCAACACACACACATGCATGAGGCAACACACGCCACCGTTGCCATCACACACCACACCACCGACACCACCGATGCCATCACCATTCACACACTGATACACAGACCGATCATCAACCTCTCTCTCTCTTTCGGTGTAGGCATATTTTTGAAGCTGAAAAACCGACACACACAGAAGACCAAACCCAGCTCTCTCTCTCTAATAGAGCTCTCTCACTCTCTCTCGGCAGCTTTGACAAAAAATACACACACTGATATACACACTGCTACACCATGCACATAGCACATGCATACACAAGCACACACCACGCACACCACAACACACGGCTCTCATCTCTCTCTAGTTGGGTCTCTCTCTCTCTGCAATGCACACGGGTTTCTCTCTATCTTTGAGGGGGGCACCCGTTCAATCTCTTTCTCTCTACAAGTCTCTGTTTGATGACGTTACTACTCTGCATGCACGCAGCTGAAGAAGCTTATGCATGATATGGAAATGGAGGTTATAACTGTAACTTTTGCAAATGATGTTCCAGTTGAGAGATTGCCGATTGTAGTTACTAATTCGGATGACGAAGAGATAGGAAACCAGAAATCGTTGTACCCATATCGAGATCTTGTCTTGCCACAGCCAGTGCATTCGAAGTTGGAGGAGAAAAAGCATACAAAGAAGACCGGGACAAATCAAATTCAAGCAAATAAACTGGTAGGAACCTCCACTGAGGATGGGTACATAGGCTGAGGTGTGCAGGTCTACTGGATGGAAGATTTTATTTTATTTTATTTTATTTTAGTTTGAGTGTTTGTGAGGATTTTATTTTAGTCATTTTCTTCGGATTTGTAATATTCAAAATGCTGTAATAATCCACCATCCCGCTTCTTTCTATCTCATTCTTTACTTGCTTTCCCTAACTGTACATATGTATATATCTGATATGCCATGCATATCCATGCTTTGCATCCATGTTTCATGCATTAAGATTCGGCTAAATTTACATGTTAGGATTTAATGAATTCTTCTGTGATTCTATGCGCTACCTCATGTTATTGAGAGGATTCACATACCATATTTTAAAAGCCGAATCTTTAGTGCATCTCATGAGTGAATTGCATTAGGATTTTGTATATAAGATCATGTATATTTCACTAACTTTGTTTTGTAGCTCGTTCGTGGGACGTCGGTAAATCTGTGAGTTTTTATGCTTTAGCATCCCATTTGTGTGTGTGTTTTCTTACTACGTGTTAGCACCCTACCATGAGGCTAATTGCTTAAATGATAAACTGTTTGAATGCCTATGGATGAAGGCTTGTTGCTTGAATTGGAACGATTCAACGAATGTACGTTTTAAGCCCACTTTGTAGTGGTAAATTCACAAACTTTAAGCCCACTTGAGGTGGCAAATTCAAACTCTTTTTAAAAACAAACATGAAATTGAATTGTTCAAACTCTTTTTAAAAACAAACATGAAATTGAATTGTTCCAATTTGAGCAAACTAGTCTATACTTGTATGCTTCAAATAGTAAATTTTAGAATTTACTAACTAATCAGAACATGAACATATAAAGAAAATAAAAAGTCATATCATGATTTAGTAGAAGCCGATCTTTTGATCGGGTGAGCGGGGGTGCTCATTATTGACCTTCCCCTCTTATACCTAAGGTTCCGAGCCAAGCATCCTTGATTACGACGAACAGTGGCCTTGGCACCGAGTCATGGGTTTCCTAATTTCCCAAAATATTACGTGGCAACTCTGAGATCTAATGGCGCAGTCCATTTTTGACAAAATTGCAATAAAATGAATTTTTACTAAAAGTTACCAAATCTGGACTCTCGTCTACGTTTCACATTGCACTCGTGAGGCTAGATCAAAGAGATCTCAGGAGTCCGAACTGTTTAACGCGCACGGGTACCCCCAGGCATATTACAATTTCTGGCGACTCTGCTGGGGATTTTATGAAACCTTGACTCGAACTCCATGATATGACTTTTATTTTCAATTATATGTTTATTGCATTGCATGCATTGGTGCACTTAAAGTTCCTGTGTTGCCCAGATGCTGGTGGGAGCACAGACACACTTTTTGTGACACTGCACTTATCACTATGTTACTTTGGAAGCCTTGTGTTATAATCTTTTGAGATCTAAAGGTTCTCAGACTTTGAAGAGAGGTTATATTGACTCTTCTGATTTCCTAAGATCTTCATTGGTTATGGCCCAAAGGACTCTTTGGTAATGTCACATTGACTTTAACCCCTAAAGTAAAGCCAACCTTGTATATATAATGAGCTATAGTCCATTTCAAAATTAGGACATAACGCTCTCCCATTTTTAGGATGTATGATACCGCTTGTTTGAATAGTGAACCCTAGATCATTTTAAAAGCGTAGGACAGGATAACCTTACCCTCCATAGGGGTGTTTGTTCTCTTTCATGCTATGTGTTATGTACAATATATTGGATCTATGCAGGGGTTCTCAAATTCAAGTGAGTGTTTAGGCATTTCAATTTGTGGGGTTCAGTGTGTTTTTAGTGAGGGCATAATTGGAAGTTCCGTTTTGTTTATGTAATTGGGAAGTGACCACCTGTCGATTGCACGAGCTTTATTTTGAATGTTGTCGATGGCCCACACTTTGACTGGCAATTTGAGAATGGTTTTATTCTGAGTTCTGAATTAAGTATTGAGTCTAAGTTTGATTCCACCAAGTTTGTAGAGTTGGGATCATGCTCAAGTCATTCTAGTGAGTCAGAGTCTGTTGATTTCGAGAGTGCTAACCTAGACATTTCTGTCCTGTCTAGGTCTTCTTTGTCATTTTCATTTGAGTCTGTTGTCAAAAGTCTGTTGTCATTGCTGAGTCATAGTCACTTTTCAATAAAAAAAAAAAATGTCATAGAGTCTGCCTAGTTCTCTGTGCCTTTAAATTATAGCATTGACCAAAGTTTTTTAAAACTTTTTCCAAAACTCTGATAAAAACAAAGAGGAAAAATTTTCTCTGGATTTGTAAATTTTGATCAACTGAGAGGAAGAGAGGTGTGTTAGGCCTTTGAAGAATAAAATGATTTTTGTTAATGTGGGTACCGAGAAGGATCCTGACTTGGTCCAAATTGGTTTTATCTTGTCTTCGTAAGAGTACGAGTGATTAGTCACTTTGTGAAAAGATTTCAAAAACTGTTTTTGCGCGGTCCTATGAAGACATGCCTGGAATTGATCTTGAGATTATACAGCATAGGATCCCTCTTGACTTGAGGACCAACCTCTTTAGCTTTCAAACCATGATTCAAAATATTCGATGATGAACCAAAGTGTGAGGCGTGCATAGCCGAAATGGAGGCATCCATTAAACTAGGGGCAATAAGGTCGAATGTGATCCAGATTTGAAACAACCCTTGAACTAGGGGCAAAAGTGTGAGGCTTGCATAACCGAAATGGAGACTGCCCTTGAACTAGGGGTAATAAGGTACCACCCTTGAGAGGCTCGTTGGGCTGAAAACCCGGAAGGGCGACCCAGGCAAAAGTTAGAGCACAAAAAAAGGAAAAATAAAAAAATGAAAAGCTCGCAAGGTTGAAAACCCGAAAGGGTGACCTTGGCAAAAGTTAGAGGATAAAAGGAGAGTGTCAATACCTGAGTGAACCTTAGCCAGAACTATGTAGAGCCTGTGATGCAGATTAGAAACAGCCCTTGAACTAGGGGCAAGAAGGTCAGATGTGATGTAGAATGGAAACAGCCCTTGAACTAGGGGCAAGAAGGTCGGACATGAGTTAGATTGGAATCAACCCTTGAACTAGGGACAATGATGTGATTTTAGATTTGAAACAACCCTTGAACTAGGGGCAAAAGGTTGGATGTGATCAAAGAGTTAAAAACTGGATTGTTTCCCAATGAAGACCGAAAAAGAAAGGCAAAACCCAAAATTTGAGAGAAGAAGGACAATTGAGTTCCTATCCGCTACACTAGGGGCAAATGCAGGCCCAATTAGCCTAGTCCCTACATCATCATATCTAATGGTCAAGTGTAGCAGTCGTTCATAGATGGCCTAGAGATTTCACAATCAATCAACATGGACTAGCTAAAACGAAAATACCACCATCGAGAGGCTTGCTGAGCTGAAAACCCGAAAGGGCTACCCAGGCAAAAGTTAGAGCAAAAAAGTAAAAAATAGAAAAAAAAATGAAATGAATGAAAATAAAAAATTGAAAAAAAATATATATATAGAAAAATGAAAAAAAAAAGAGTTCGCAAGGTTGAAAACCTGAAAGGGCGGCTTTGGCAAAAGTTAGAGCACAAAAAGAGAGTGTCAATACCTGAGTAAACCTTAGCCGGAACTACGTTGGCCTGATTCCTATCTTTAGGATACGTAGGTAACTTCATCTTGAAGTTCGACCCCATCTTTTTTTAACTCATTCATCTCGTCCATGTTTGATTGGTGTATCTTTAGTTGACTTGGATTTCCTATCTGTGTTTGCTTGATTTGTGTTTGTTCTGCTCAGTTCAGTTGGTTCGATTCGGTTCAATTCGGTTCGGTCCAGTTCTGCTTGGCTTCATTCGGTTCAGATTGGTTCGGTTCGGTTCGGTTATCACCATTACTACGACAGAACCAATTCAGGATTATCTGGTTTGAGGCTATGCATCCCAATGGTTGATTCCATGTTGGTTGGGTAGTGGCCTTTTGCAAAAATAGGTTTTGATTATTTTGAATGAAGCTGACTGATTTTCTCAAAAATTATTCTATTTTTGCAAAACCAGACCATTCTTTGGACTTAAAAAAGGAAAAATTTTCAGTGCTCACAGCTTAGCTTACATGATTTCAAAACAGAAAATGGAATAAGTATGCTAATCTAACTCTCATGTTGATCAAAACATTTTTACAAAAAAAATCAAGAGACAAAAAAGGGTCAAGGCAATGAACCAGGGGCATAGTCGAGTTAGAGATTCTGTCTTCTCCACTGTTTGAGTCAACTATTCAGTGTATATAAGTGTGTATTCATACCAGTTAAGGTATTTATACCAGTCAGTGTATATAAGTGTGCATTCATACCAGTCAATGTATATAAGTGTGTTCCGTTCATACCAGTCAGTATATTTATACCAATCGGTGTATTCATACCAGTCAGTGTATATAAGTGTATTTGGATCTTTGTACTTCGTTCTTCTTTCGCTAAGTCATTCTTTGATTCAGTTCAGTATAGAATCAATGTTCAATTCAAAGTTCAAAATTCAATCACCCTCAAATTCAATCAAACAAAAATGTTTTCAAGTTCAAAGTGATATGCCAGTCACGCCATCGATGTGCAAAAACTAAACTAGTTTTATTGCAATCAGGGGAGGACATCCTCGATCACAGAGACACAAAACAAAAAAAAAACAAAAAAAAAAATCGAAAAGGACAAACTTTTCAGATTCCAGCAGTGGCCAGGCGGTGACGGATACACACCAACTTTCCGTACTGATACCTTCTTTTCTCGATTCTCCCACTGATCATTTATTCTTGCCTTCATTTTGGGAGGCTTTTAAAGACCCTGCCTCAGTGTCTACAAAATGCTGGCCATCAAAGGTAGTCCCATAACGAGCTGCAATGGTCACCTGCCGTTTCAACTCCTTGATTTGTTTCTTTAATCTGCTAATTTCCCCTCGAGAATCTTTGTACATACGTTGAAGTAAAGAAAGTTGGGCATTCAATCGATACACCTCACACGTTCTGTTCTGCAGTCAACGGGACAAGTTGGAGACCACAGTCACGGTATCCATACAAGACCTTAGCGTATATGAGTTTGCTTCGATGTCAGATTGTGCCGCCATGATTTGTTCAACTGACATCACTAGAAAGTTGAAAACAGGAGAAGAAGGAAGAGCCCGTGGTTAAGGTTCAGGGGAGTCAGAATCGATTATCTCTATCGTGGACTCGTTCAGGTCTGGAAAAAGAGTAAGAGAATCGTGTGAATAGGCCATGGCAGAGGAGAGTAATGCAAAAGAAAAAGGTTGCAGAATGGTGGCAGAGAAAGTTTGCAGGCTTTTGCTCTGCCCTCTCTCGCAGGCCTCAACTTAAGAAGAGGATGAAACCAAAGAAGAAGACAAAGAGGGAGGAAGGCCGAGATGATCATTGACAATCAGGGCAGGATTGGATAGCCTGTTGGTCAGGCGCCGCGATTGTTGAAATCGCGCGACAGACACGACGATCGAAAAAGATGAAAGAAGAGATAGTGAGACAAAAACAAGAAGAGAAAGTGAGATAGAAATAGGAAAGGCGGGAGAGCTGCATATATATATATATGTATATATATTGTATATTTATGTCTTATATACATTTATTCGACTATTTTTGTCACAAGAGTGACTTGGTGAAGTGGTATGATTCGGCGTTTGAGGGTTGAAAGGCTAAACCTGAGGTCAGGGGTTCGACCCCTATAGCAAACGAGTGTTTCTTTTGTTTTGTTTTGGTTTTATGTATATATATATATCTCGTATACCTATGTATTATATATATATATATATATATGAGAGGCGGGAGAGTGGTATATATATGTGTATATGTATTTTATATTTATGTATTATATACATTTATTCGAATATTTTTGTCACGAGAGTGACTTGGTGAAATGGTCTGACTCGGCGTTTGAGGGTTGAAAGGCTAAACCTGAGGTCAGGGGTTCGACCCCCATAACAAACGAGTGTTTCTTTTCTTTTGTTTTGGTTTTATATATATATGTCTAGTATACCTATATATATATATATTTGTTCGAATATTTTGTCACAAGAGTGGTTTGGTTCAGTGGTTCGGTTCAGTGGTTGAGAACTAGGAAACTAAGCTTAAGATTAGAGGGTCGAACCCCCGTATCCATGCATTTTTTGTTTTTCCTTTCTTTTTGTGTGTTTTGCGTACATATATATCCGTATGTCTTTGTATATGTCCGTACATATCTGTATATATGTATATCTGTATATGTATATATATATACTGTATGTACATATCTGTGTGTATTTTTGTCTGTATATGAATATATGTATACCGTATATGCATGTCTGTGTATATTGCCGTATCTATATGTATTTTGTCTGTACATGGTATCTGTATACGGTATTTGGTTCGAACATACAATTCCTTCTTTCATTCTATGCATCTATCGCACAATAATCTTATTTCGAGCATCTATCGCACAATTCCAATTCAATCGCGCTGTTTTGCACATCGCACTGTCTTGTGCATTTCAAATCAATCGCACTGTCTTGCACATCACACTGTTTTATGCATTTCAAATTCAATCGCGCTATCTTGTGCATCGCACTATCTTGTGCATTTCAAGTCAATCGCGCTATCTTACGCATCGCACTATCTTGTGCACCCTCACTCGCACTGTCTTGTGCACCTGCATTGCGCCATCCTACGCATTCACCCATATCGCACTGTCTTGTGCACTCATATAGCACTGTTTTGTGCGTTCATTCACCTACATTTGCACTGTTTTGTGCATTTACTTTGTATCGCACTATTTTGTGTATCATACATCACACTGTTTTGTGCACCTCACTCGCACTGTCTTGTGCACTCCCGGGTCTAGGAGACCTTAAATCCTTTAGAGGTGAAATTCTTTTGGTGTTTGTCGTGCCCGAATGACTTCAGGTGGTCTGGTATAACCACTTGGTTGTGTTTGCAATGAGTTCCTAGGAGACCAACTGCGGCGGTGGAAACTAGAGTTCGAATGGCCGAGGCCTAGAACACAAATGTTTATAATTTTCGAGACTAAAGCCTGGTTTAAATACCCAGGGGTGTATCCCCGACTTGAAATCTGTATGGCAGCCCCATAGGTTGAGGTAGCGTGTATGCACCTCAATTCTGGATACTGAACTAACCTAGTCTGTCACCTCGTTGGAGAATAGGGAAAGTTGTGAATATAATAAAAAAGAAAAGCGGCATCTGTGGCTTCTACATGTAGAGATTACCCCTTGTCAACAAGAAATCATTCTACCATTCTTCCACTCGTGTGAGACGCGTTTGGACTTTGAATTTAGCTTTACTCCTTTCACGTGAAACGTGTTAGGATGTGACGTTTACTTGGTTAAAACCTTCCTTCTCTCCGTATGAAATTCGTTGAGATATGTATGTTGGTTACACCATTGTCATTCTCCTTGATTAAAACCTTCCCTCTCTCCGTATGAAATACGTCGAGATACGCCTGCTGGTTACACCATTGTTATTCTCCTTGGTTAAAACCTTCCCTCTCTCTGTATGAAATACGTTGAGATACGCCCATTGGTTACACCATTGTCATTCTCCTTGGTTAAAACCTTCCCTCTCTCCGTATGAAATACGTTGAGATACGCCTGTTGGTTACACCATTGTTTTTTTACCTGGCTAAAACCTTCCTCCCCTCCGTATAAAATACGATTAGGTACGCCTATTGGTTACACCATTGTTGTTCTCCTTGGTTAAAACCTTCAATCTCTCCGTATAAAATACGTTGAGATACGCTTGTTAGTTACACCATTGTCATTTTCCATGGTTAAAACCTCACCCTTCTCCGTATAAAATATGGTTAGGTACGCCTGTTGGTTACACCATTGTTTTTCTACCTAGTTAAAACCTTCCCCCTCTCCGTATAAAATACGGCTAGGTATGCCTGTTGGTTACACCATTGTTGTTCTCCTTGGTTAAAACCTTCCCTCTCTCTGTATAAAATACGTTGAGATACGCTTGTTGGTTACACCATTGTCATTTTCCCTAGTTAAAACCTTCCCCCTCTCCATATAAAATACGGTTAGGTACGCCTGCTGGTTACACCATTGTCATTTTCTCGGGTTAAAACCTTTCCCCTCTCCGTATAAAATACGGTTAGGTACACCTGTTGGTTACGCTATTGTTATTCTTCATGGTTAAAACCTTCCCCCTTTCCGTATGAGATACGGTCAGGTACGCCTATTGGTTACACCATCTTTCCTCCTCTCGTGTGAGGCGCGTTAGGATTGCAAATCGGTTAAAAACAGCAGGTGAGCCTGTCTGTTTACACCACTCCTCCTCCTTTCGCTTGAGACGCGTTAGGTTGTTGATTTCACTCGGTTAAAAACATCAGGTGCGCCTGTTGTTTACACCACCACTTCTCCTCTCGCGTGAGATGCGTTAGGATTGCAAATTGGTTAAAAATAGCAGGTGAGCCTGTCTGTTTACACCACCCCTTCTCCTCTCACGTGAGACGCGTTAGGATTGCAAATTGGTTAAAAACAGCAGGTGCGCCTGTCTGTTTACACCACCCCTTTTCCTCTCGCGTGAGACGCGTTTGGTTGTTGATTCACTTGGTTAAAAACATCAAGTGCGCCTGTTGTTTACACTATCTTTCCTCCTTTTGCATGAGACGCGTTAGGTCGTTGATTCACTCGGTTAACAACATCAGGTGCGCCTGTTGTTTACACCATCTTTCCTCCTTTCGTGTGAGACGCATTAGGTTGTTGATTCACTCAGTTAAAAACATCAGGTACGCCTGTTGTTTACACCATCTTTCCTCCTTTCGCGTGAGACGTGTTAGGATGTCGATTTCTTTTGGTTGAGGTCTTTCCTCTCTTGCATGATCATAAGTTTTTCAAAAATAATTGGCTTCGCATAGCGTATAAGTCCAGTTTTCAAAATCTTCATGCATATCATTAGCATCTTGCCCATGAACTACGCTGGTTTGATTCCTTGCAAAGGGATACGTAGGCAACCTTCGGGTTTAACCACTTATATTTGCATCTTGTTTGTTTGCCCAAGTCTTACGGCCATGTCAAAAGGGTCGTTTTCGGGCTTTGACATTCACTCACGTCATGAAATAACTTTGAGCTCTGTCAAAGAGGGGCAACTGTAGACACCCCATTTTGACGGCCCTAAGACTTGGGCACTTTCTTTTGAACACCCCATGATGAAAGTCGAAATATACTATTTTATGAATTTCTCAGTAGAAAATATCAAAAAGCTTTAATTCCAAACTTCACCCATGTTGGCCAAATTATTAATTTTATAGTATTTTATAATTTTATGTGTTGTACATAGTTTTTGATGTTTTTATCTAAATTGGTATAAATAATTTTGATATTTGATAAAAAAGAAAATGATAAAAAATATATATATATAAAAAATAAAAAAAAAGAGGATGAATGAGTGGGGAGATGGAGATAAGATTTTTGGTGAGGTTGTATGGGGCGGTGGAGAACAATTATTTTTTAGAAAGGGAGGGAACATGCATGGTTAGGGGGGAAAAGAATAAAAAATGAGAAGAGAGCAGGTGAGAAGTTGGAAAATATTAAAAAGAGAGAGGGACAGAAAAGAGGGAGTTGGTGGTGTATTATTTGAGGGGTGATAATCTGAGATTGATAAAAAAAAGGAGAGTGGTGTTCATGAGTAAAGGGGGTTAGAGTGAGTGGAGATATTATTTTAGAAGATGAATGGGTGAAAGGGGAGGGGGACTGACGAAAACAAAAAAATATTCATTTCTCTCCCTAGTTTCCTGGGGCTTTCTCTCTTGGTTTCTATGTAGCCGCATTTGATACAGATAGAGTCATACATACAGGGGGTCATGTAGCTGCATTTGTTTGGAGAGGAGAGACACCACACAGAGACAGCACACACAGACACTCAACACTCTCACACACACTACACACACACACACACTCCATACACCCACATTCAACACACACACACAGCATACCCTCATACACATTTAACACACACACAGCACCATTCTCACTCCGCACACACGGTACACCCACATTCAACACACATACAGCAGCAGCTCCTATCACACATTCAACACACACACAGTAGAGAGACACTCAACACACACACACGCATGAGGCAACACACGCCACCGTTGCCATCACACAACACACCCCCGTTGCCATCACACACCACACCACAATTGCCGTCACACACCACACCACCGATGCCATCACACCCCACACCACTGCTGCCATCACACACCACACCACCGCTGCCATCACCATTCACACACTGATACACAGACCCATCATCAACCTCTCTCTCTATCTTTCGGTGTAGGCATCTTTTTGAAGTTGAAAAACCGACACACACAGAAGACCAAACCCAGCTCTCTCTCTCTAATAGAGCTCTCTAACTCTCTCTCGACAGCTTTGACAAAAAATACACACACTAATATACACATTGCTACACCATGCACACAACACATGCATACACAAGCACACACCACGCACACCACAACACACGGCTCTCATCTCTCTCTAGCTGGGTCTCTCTCTCTCTCTGCAACGCACATGGGTTTCTCTCTCTCTTTGAGGGGGGCATCCGCTCAATCTCTCTCTCTCTACAAGTCTTTGTTTGATGATGTTACTACCTTGCATGCACGCAGCTGAAGAAGCTTATACATGATATGGAAATAGAGGTTATAACTGCAACGGTTGCAAATGATGTTCCAATTGAGAGATTGCCGATTGTTGTTATTGATTCGGATGACGAAAAGACAGGAGACCTGAAATCGTTGTCCCAATATCGAGATCTTGTCTTGCCACAGCTAGTGCATTCGAAGTTGGAGGAGAAAAAGCATGCAAAGAAGACCGGGACAAATCAAATTCAAGCAAATAAACTAGTGGGAACCTCCACTGAGGATGAGTACATAGGCTGAGGTGTGCAGGTCTGCTGGATGAAAGATTTTATTTTATTTTATTTTATTTTAGTTTGAGTGTTTGTGAGGATTTTATTTTAGTCATTTCCCTCGAATTTGTAATATTCAAAATGCTGTAATAATCCCCCACTCCACTTCTTTCTATCCCATTCTTTACTCGCTTTCCTTAACTGTACATATGTATATATCTGATATGCCATGCATATCCATGCTTTGCGTCCAAGATTCGGCTAAATTTACATGTGTGGATTTAATCAATTCTTCAGTGATTCTATGCTCTACCTTATGTTATTGAGATGATTCACATGCCATATTTTAGAAGCCGAATCTTTAGTGTATCTCATGAGTGAATTGCATTAGGATTTTGTATATAAGATCATGCATATTTCACTAACTTTGTTTTGTAGCTCGTTCGTGGGACGTCGGTAAATCTGTGAGTTTTTATGCTTTAGCATCCCATTTGTGTGTGTTTTTCTTACTACGTGTTAGCACCCTACCATGAGGCTAATTGGTTAAATGATAAACGTTTGAATGCCTATGGATGAAGGCTTGTTGCTTGAATTGGAACGATTCAACGAATGTACATTTTAAGCCCACTTTGTAATGGTAAATTCACAAACTTTAAGCCCACTTGAGGTGGCAAATTCAAACTCTTTTTAAAAACAAACATGAAATTGAATTGTTTCAATTTGAGAAAACTAGTCTATACTTGTATGCTTCACATAGTAAATTTTAGAATTTATTAACTAATCAGAACATGAACATATAAAGAAAATAAAAAGTCATATCATGATTTAGTAGAGGCCGATCTTTTGATCGGGTGAGCGGGGGTGCTCATTATTGACCTTCTCCTCTTATACGTAATGTTCCAAGCCAAGCATCCTTGGTTACGACGAACAGTGGCCTTGGCACCGAGTCATGGGTTTCCTAATTTGCCAAAATATTAGGTGGCGACTCTGAGATCTGATGGCGCAGTCCATTTTTGACAAAATTGAAATAAAATAGATTTTCACTAAAAGTTGCCAAATCTGGATTCTCGTCTATGTTTCACATTGCACTCGTGAGGCTAGATCAAAGAGATCTTGGGAGTCCGAACTGTTTAACGCGCATGGGTACCCCCCAGGCATATTACAGCGACCGCCTTTATTTTCACATTCCCGCTCGAGCGAGAAAAGGGTGGCTCGAGCGTGAATTGTATGCTCTCAGAAGTTTGCGTGTTTTACAGTCCGCTCGAAACGACAAGAGTTGCACCCGAACGAGAATTTGTGTCTGACGCTCGAGCGAGTGTCGAGCGACTATTGAGCGGAAATTGCACGCAACCATAGCTTTTTCACATTTGGCCCGCTTGAGCAAAGGAGTGTGCGCTCAAGCAACCACTCACATTCGGTATGTCTGCTCGAGCAAAGGAAGCTACGCTCGAGCGAGACCCCTGTATTCAGCAAGTTTTGAAAAATGTTTTCAAGTGCACTTTAGCATCCTCATTCCATCTTAGGCATGCTTAGGCCATGATTAAGACTTCATAATGAGGTTAAAGTGCTAGAAACACACTAAGAACAAATGAAAAAAGTTATGTACAATCCGAGCGTGTGTTTTAATGTATGAATCTGCCTTGTTATGTAGGTCACGTGCCTCAGGATAGGTGAATTGCCACCTTGTCGTCTATCTGGAGCTACCAATTATCTATGAGTAATAACCTTATAAAGTTATGTTCAATGTTAAGTATTTTCTGAACATTATGATATGAAATGATTAGTTTTTCTAAAATGCTACACTATGTTTGAATGAATGAATGATGATCCAAGATTTTGAAATGTATTTGTGGTATCCTTAGCATCACATGATATGCGTCCCTTTATGGGTCATCAGGTCCCTTTATGGGTCATCAGAAACGTCTCTGTGCACATGAGTCATCAGAAAGCCTTCACGGCAGTCCCTTATGGGTCATCGGATTTGTTAATGCTAATGGATGTGCCACGTAATATAATGCGAAATGTATGAACTTTGAATATGAATACGACCACGTATATGAATTTTGTTTCTACTTTGACATTTGATCACATACAAGACTCTATTTCTTTATGGACATCATTCATTAAAATCTTTACTCTGTTATTATTCACTGGA
>NW_021024952.1:988220-1004078 GCF_004153795.1 Camellia sinensis
TCCTCTCGCATGAGACGCGTTAGGATTGTTTGCTTTAGTTAAAAACATTCGGGTACGCCCGATGTTCACACCACCCTTCGATTAAAAACATTCGGGGTGCACCCGATGTTCACACCACTCTTCCTCTTCTCGCGTGAGACGCATTAGGATTGTTCCCTTCGGTTAAAACATTCGGGTGCGCTCGGTGTTCACATCACTCTTCTTCCTCTCGCGTGAGACACGTTAGGATTGTTCCCTTCAGTTAAAAACATTCGGGTGCGCCCGGTGTTCACACCACCCCTTCCTCCTCTTGTGTGAGACGTGCTAGGATTGCAAATTGGTTAAAAACAGTCGGGTGCGCCCGGTGTTCACACCACCCTTCCTCCTCTCGTATAAGACGCGTTAGGATTGCAAATCGGTTAAAAACATTTGGGTGCGCCCGGTGTTCACACCACCCTTCCTCCTCTCGTATAAGACGCGTTAGGATTGCAAATCGGTTAAAAACATTTGGGTGCGCCCGGTGTTCACACCACCCTTCCTCCTCTCGTATAAGACGCGTTAGGATTGCAAATCGGTTAAAAACATTTGGGTGCGCCCGGTGTTCACACCACCCTTCCTCCTCTCGTATAAGACGCGTTAGGATTGCAAATCGGTTAAAAACATTTGGGTGCGCCCGGTGTTCACACCACCCTTCCTCCTCTCGTATAAGACGCGTTAGGATTGCAAATCGGTTAAAAACATTTGGGTGCGCCCGGTGTTCACACCACCCTTCCTCCTCTCGTATAAGACGCGTTAGGATTGCAAATCGGTTAAAAACATTTGGGTGCGCCCGGTGTTCACACCACCCTTCCTCCTCTCGTATAAGACGCGTTAGGATTGCAAATCGGTTAAAAACATTTGGGTGCGCCCGGTGTTCACACCACCCTTCCTCCTCTCGTATAAGACGCGTTAGGATTGCAAATCGGTTAAAAACATTTGGGTGCGCCCGGTGTTCACACCACCCTTCCTCCTCTCGTATAAGACGCGTTAGGATTGCAAATCGGTTAAAAACATTTGGGTGCGCCCGGTGTTCACACCACCCTTCCTCCTCTCGTATAAGACGCGTTAGGATTGCAAATCGGTTAAAAACATTTGGGTGCGCCCGGTGTTCACACCACCCTTCCTCCTCTCGTATAAGACGCGTTAGGATTGCAAATCGGTTAAAAACCTTCGGGTGCGCCCGGTGTTCACACCACCCTTCCTCCTCTCGTATAAGACGCGTTAGGATTGCAAATCGGTTAAAAACATTTGGGTGCGCCCGGTGTTCACACCACCCCTTCCTCCTCTCGCGTGCAACGCGTTAGGATTGCAACTTGGTTAAAAACGTTCGGGTGCGCCTGGTGTTCACACCACCCTTTCCCCCTCACGCATACAACGCGTTAGGATCTTGGTTGAAACCTTGGGTGCACCTGATGGTTACGTCGCCCTTCGTCTTTTCCTGTGCGACACGTAGTTAAGCTTGCAAAATTTTCTTACATCCTTTCTACATTAAATGTTGTTCAGTTCATGATTCCCAGGCGTGGCGTGTTTATTTACTTACTTCTTTTCATGATTGGAATTGCTATGCCTTGTTTCAGTTTGTTTAGATGCGGTATTTTCATTGTATAGGATTTGCATTTAAATGTTTCGTTGCATAGCCTCATTGCATGATCATAAGTCGTCTCTGGGCTTTGACATTCACTCACGCCATTTCATGACTTCTGAGTTCTGTTAAAGAGAGGCAACTGTAAACACCCCATTTTTGATCGTCCTCGAGACTTGGACGTCATCGCTTGTGCACTCGATGATTGTGATTACATGCGCTCATTTTGGTGCTCGAAATCCTCGGCAGAATATCCTATCATTGAGCCTTCAAACCTTATCCGTTCTGTGCCCTGTTTTGGACTAAAACCTTCAAGCCTGTAACCCTTTGTGGATGCCGGCCACCAATTAAGGCTGTCGGCCACCAATTGAGTTTACTGGCCACCCAAGTGGCCTGCCGACCATCACTAGTGGCCTACCAACCATATTTGTGGCCTGTCGGCCACTAGTGTCTTTTTTCAAATATTTTGTTGACAACTGTTCCAGCTGTTGGCATAATGAGCTTCATCTCCATACACATTTATAGATGGATATTTCTCAACCAAATGCTTGTTTATCTACATATATGGGGTCTCCTCCCCCATTTTGAGGGTCAGAAATTTTGGAACAAAAACCTCTCTCTCTCTCTCTCTCTCTCTCTCTCTCTCTCTCTCTCTCTCTCTTGCAAATTTGTGCATATTTGCCTACTTACACTACACTTTTGCCTACATTTCCTTAACGAAAGTTTATCATCTTTGAGCTGAGGTTCCTTGAAGCCTTCTTGGAGCTCTTGAAGGTGGTTTTGGCTTGAGTTAGTGCCTAAAATTGTTCTTTGCTTCAAGAGTAAGGAATGGAGTGTCATCAGTGGCCGGCCAGCCACTGTTACTAGCCGACAGGCCACCAGTGTTGGACGACAACCCCTCAATGGTGACCGGCCAGCCACCAGTGAATTTTGAGCAGTGTGCTTATGAACTATGGAAGAGTTGATCTGGAGAAGGAAATGGTGCAAGGGTTGTGCAACAAAGGCATTCAGGGGCAAACACCGATTGTTCTTTGGGTGAAAACCGAGCATGCATGGGCCTCCCTCGCTTCTCGGGACTATTTAGCTAGTTAATTAGTTTAAATTAGCAATTAATTATGTGTTTGTTGCAAATCAATTAGTTGTAACTAATTAGTTTGTGTTGTAATATTTAAACTAGCTTAATTAGTTGTAGCTAATTAGCTTATTTATTTAATTAGTTTAGATTAATTAAATTAGTTCATGTTCTAATATTTAATTAGCTTAGCCTAGTTTATTTCTTAATTAATTAGCTTAGATAGTTAATTATTCGTTCAAGTTTTGTAATAATTAGCTTAATTAACTTAGCTAGCTTATTCATTCAAACTCTCCTTCGTGAGAGCGTGATGTAATAATGTGCATGTTTTCCAACCCCACGTCTTTCTCCCTTTTTCTTAACTGCTTACAATGGTTAGATTAGGGACATGTTTCGTTTAGCATATCACATGTTTGCGTACATATCATTTGTATTGCATGCACCAAGGCTCGGTGCATCATTCAAACCATATTGTAGTTTCAATACTTCGATGAATACATGTTTAAACGCATGCTATCAAATTGTTACAAATAACATGCTAAGTAGCCGAGCCTATCTTAGTTGCATATCACATGTGTTGCATTAGACATCTTGCATAAGTTAGGATGATACATATTTTTTTAACTTTTCTTTGTTTTTTTTAGCTTGGAGTAGTAGGTGAGTTTTAGTACTTTAGCATACTTGCATGAGTGTGAGTGACTGCCATGTCTAGCATGCTTTTCATGAGGCTAAATGCTTAATTAAAGAATTACATGAATGCCTCTGGATGATGGCTTGTTGCTTGAATTCGAACAATTCAATGAATGTACATTTTAAGCCCACTTTGTTGAGTGGCAAATTCGCAAACTTTAAGCCCACTTGAGGTGGCAAAATCAAACCCCTTTTCACAAAACAAACATGAAATTGAGTTGTTCCAATTTGAGCAAACTAGTCTATACCTTGTGTGTGTGCATCACATAGTAATGCTAGCCTAATAACTGGAAAAAGAGCATATAATGTTGATAAAAATCATATCATGATTAGTAGAGGCCGATCTTTGATCGGGCGAGTAGGGTGGCTCAATTCATGACCTTCTCCTCTCGTACCTAAGTTCCCGAGCCAAGACAACTTTGGTAATGACGGGCACGTGGCCTTTGGCACGAGTCATGGGTTTCCTAAATTTTCCTAAAATAAAATATTTAGGTGGCGACTTTGCATCTGGCAAAGCAGTCCAATTTTGGCATTTTTTGATTCAAATCAATTTTCCAAAAGATTTTCTGAATTTGGACTCTTTGGTGTTTATCAATTTCAAATTACATTTGTGAGATTAGATTCAGAACCACGGGAGTCCGAACTGTAGGGCATCTTTCAAATCTCTGAAAGGGGGCGCAAAAAAGTTGAGCTACACACCCCATTTCATTTTCTCACTCATCCAAGTCCGAAAACACTCCTTCCTTTCTCTAGGTGCTTCATCTCTCTAGATTTGTGCTTTATACACATTTTCCAACGCCCTACGCAAACTTTTTTTGTAAACCCTCTTTGATTCTCTATACTTTGAACTGATCAGATTTTGTTTTCGTTGATCTTTTTGCATTTTCACCACTTCGGGCTTGTTTCCCACGAGTTTCTCTCTGGTTTCATGAACTTTCTCGGGTTTTGACTTTTTCTCCCATTTTCTCTCTCCTAGGGTAGACTTTATTCACGTTTTCTCTATTTTCTTCATTTTTCACCTATTTTCGCCCACTTTCTAGATGGTGGATGATATTCCATATGACGGTGCTCCTCCTAAGGTTTCACTTCTACTATCACCCCATATCAAGTAGAGGAGCGGTGAAATGCGAGGCTTGCGAAGGCGCATTTGCGGTTGACTTTAAGGCAGAGTTCATTTCAAAGCTTGAGCTTGAGCCACTGCCACTGAGGGTACGGCCCTTTGATCCCATGACTTATCACCCCGCACACAAATGATATCACCAAAAGGCATCAGGCGCTTTGATGATTTCAATGGTGGCGCGCCAGAGGATCTTCTGCTAAGGGAGCCTCACTCCCACCTTTCCTATGGCGCTTCTGAGGTTCAAAATTTATTTTGCATGCATTTCCACCTTTCATTTGACTGTATTTCTTACATTGCCTTTCATTTGAATGCTCTTTATCACTGTCGTTCATCTGATTCAACCTTTCTTTGCCACAGGGAGACTCCCGCTCTCATAGGGGTTACGGGGCTATAGCGGTGAGAGATTGGTATTATGAGCTCCTGCCAAAGGTCCGCGACCTTGTCGATGAGGCTGGCTTTGGTCTATTCTACACCTTACTCTCGCGACACCTGGTGAATCAGGCTCTTCTCGGAGCGCTAGTGGAGAGGTGGTGGGACACCACTAACTCTTTCCACCTCTCTTTTGCTGGGGAGATGACGATGACTCCCTATGACTTCGCCACACTCACAGGCTTAGAATTAAGGGGTGATCCGATCCCCTTTAACATGGACATGGGCAAGTGGGAGGTAGCTTGGATCCACCTGCTTGGAGCGCGCCCGCCTCTATATAGACCATCGATGGTGGGATACAGCTGGTTCCCTAAGCACTTCTGCGGGAGTGAGCCCGAGACACCGGAGGAGGTAGACTAATATGTCCAAGGCTTCTTGATGTTCCTACTTGGTACCACCATGTTTGCGAACAGGTGAGCGCCCTCATGACATTGCCTCGTAGGCTTGTACTTATTGAGCGCCCTCGTGACATTGCCTCAAGTTCGATTCTACGACTAGGGTGGAGCTGGCTTCGCCACACTCTATGGCTATATGAGCTTCACTTCTCGCATGAGGGGAGAGCGGGTCAGAGGCTGCTGGAGATCCTAGAAGGTATGCAACACACCTTTCTACTTTTGTACTTTCTGTTCAACATCTGTTCATAACTTATGCTTTCTGCTTTACACTTTCTATTTTATATCTATTCATGCGTTGTGCTTTATGCTTTGCACTTTATGTTTTATAACTATTGACACATCGTTGATTACACTGCTGCCCTTTTCTTGCAGTTATGGGTTTATGCCTATTTTCCGGCTCTAGCTCCAAAGCTTGTAGAGGAGATCCCTCCCGTAGTGCCTTACTCATGGCGATACGACGGCCGGTGCGGGCCCTAGAGCCACGATGACATGACCTTTGCCTTCTACCACCGATACTTCGATACGGTGGTTGCCAACGAGGTAATCCGAAACTCACAGTCATTTTTTCTTTACTACTGTTCTGATTCATACTTCGACAACTGACGACAACTAACAATCTGTACAGTCTTTGTTTGCAGATTATATGACAGCCTTGGGCAACGATGCCGGCTGGAGTACGGGACCAGTACGCCAGGGCTTGGGCCACATCTCAATTTCGGATTTTGTTAGAGGGCCCAATCTGCCGAGCCTGTTCGTTGGGTGAGCGTTTTATATGCCAGACTCTGGGTTCACGCATCCCAATTGTTCCCATGCCACCCCCAACATCCATGCAGACAGCTGATAGCCTTCCGACTAAGGCTATTATTTAGTTTATGGTGGGACTAGATGCCGATTACTTTAGAGCGGAGGGCAATTATGCGGCTTTCATCCAGACTCATCTCATACCCCTTCTAACAGGCATTCGCGCGGGCGATGCTGCAAGTGCTTCCTCGATGGGCGAACTTGCCCAAGAGACCGAGCCCAGTTTTGAAGGGGCCTCTCCCATCGTACCGGTGTCTGGTTGGCCAGTGATTCCCATTACGCTCACATGTTGGCGGCTGACCGGGTCAGCATATCAGATTCTAATAGAGCCACCAGAGGCAGGCCGTGGGTATGTCAGAGCCCATGGTGCACCTCAGGTATGAACCACACTTTACAACTTGTAACCGCACTCTCCTTTTCCAGATATTAATTACTCCATATACTGATCATTCTGATGCACTTGCAAGCACCGATTGAGTACACAGAGGGCCTGCTCCAGCTGGTTGCTTCTCTGATTGGCATGGTACAGAGAAGAGAGAATTGTCTGATCTCCATGGTATCCAAGTATCTTTCCTGTTTTTTGCCTATATTTCACTACTACCTCACACTGTTGCGCACCACACTATCATATTCCCACTAGCACACTGACACGCATACTACAACATTCACACCATCCCACACTGCACTGATTCATTACACGGACACATTGTACTCATATTGTACCTTTTGCACGCATTCTGCATACATACACTGTATCTGATATGTCAACACTTGTTTTCCAAATCCTATCTGTATTGAGGACACCAGCAGCAGCAGCGGCAGCACCAACAGCACCTCCTCTGATGGCTGGAATTAGAGGTAGACAGGCCCTACCACGCAGCCGAGATGAGCACTGAGGACGAGGCAGAGGCAGGGGTGCTCAGACCCAGAGCAGCAAGTCCGAGCCCGTATTGAGTGAGGATGATATCGAGACTCGTGACTCTGAGGAGGTAGTGAGCTGACATTCTGAGTCTGAGGGCGGAGGTGATGATGTTTGCTTGGGGTCGGGGAGTGGAGAAGACATCGAGGGTGGCTCTAATGCAGGGAATGGAGATGATAAGACCGGCTCTAGCTCAGGGGGTAGAGATGATGAGACCAGCTCTAGCTCAGAGTTTGATTCTGATAGCGGTGCTGACGGAGACTGTCCCTGAGTCCCCTCCGAGGAAGAGGACGAAGAGGGCCTCTCGAGATTGAGATGACTGGTGCCGATTTTTGTAATTTTTGCTTAGTTTCTTTTATTTTGGTAGTTCAACACATGTATAGCTTCAGATACACTTTTACTTTTTCTTCTAAAAACTTGTACTCTCTTTTGTAAAAGCTATGATCGGGGGAAAACCCTGCAGTTTTATGAAAAGAGTTATTGTTTTACATCATGAGCACCACATTTGCATGGAATGAAAATGGAGTTTGAAGTTGAAAATGAAAACTTGTATTGGCACGATACTCTTAATCGGATATTGAGGTGACCAACAGCCAAAATACAAAATACAACTCGATAAACAAAGCACAAACAACTCAAACACAGCTATGAACACTTGCTAAAACCAAAAGACTCAAAACATGATCTCAAAGATAAAACAAGATTGCCCAAACTGCCAGATCCATAAGTGGACGGCAAGCCAGAAAAGGTGGGTTGCCGGCCACAAAAGAGGGGTTATTGGCCACAAAAGGAGGGTTGCTGGCCACTAAAAGTGGGTTGCCGGTCACTTGTGATGAATCCACCAGACAGCTGACAACTGGCCTCCACTCATAGCCTTATCCACTACAAAAGGTCTTTCTACGTGATTTCTTCACTAGAACATCATTTTTGCTGTTGTTTCTTCCACACATGGAAATATTTCTTGTCAAGAAGCTCACGAATTGGATAGCCACTTTAGACGACACGAAGAAGGTAAATTTTTTAGGTTTTGGCATAAACGCGCCTTTTCTGTTAAGCCATACTTGTAGACCGCCCGAACTTCCTCCGTGCTCCCCCCTTTTGGAGAGGGCGCAAATTTGGGTTCTAGCTACTACAATTCGGACTCCTGTCACGGTTTTGAATCTAATCTCACAAAGTGTAATGTAAGACTGATAAATCACCAAATAGTCCAAATCCGACAAATCGTTTTTGAAAAATTGATTTTAATCAAAAAGTGCCAAACATGGACTACTTTGCCAGATTACAGAGTCACCACTTAAATATTTTATTTTGGGAAAATTTAGGAAACCCTGACTCGTGCCGAAGGCCACGTGTCCGTCATCACCAAAGTTGCCTCGGCTCGGGAACTTGGGAACGAGAAGGGAAGGTCCTTAAATGAGCACCCCCGCTCGCCCGATCAAAGATTGGCCTCCACTAACATGATATGTTGTTTTTGTAAACACATGTGTTCTTATTATGGTTATTAATATAACTTACTATGTGATGTGCACAACACACAAGTATAGACTAAATCGCTCGATTTGGAACAAAACATCTCATTTTGTTTTTCGAAAATGGTTTGAAGGTGCTACTCGCAAGTAGGTTAAAATGCGGATTTGCCACCCACAAGTGGGCTTAAAACAACATGATTTTGCCACCTCAAGTGGGCTTAAAACTCACAATCGTCGAATTGTTCCAATTCAAGTAATCGAGCCTTCATCCACAGGCATTCACGCAGTTATAACAATTAAGCAAATAGCCTCATGGCAAGCATGCTATCATGGCAACATTCACACACATGTAAGGATGCTAAAGCATAAACACTTAAAGTGTACTCCGAGCCAAAATAGAAAACTAGTTAGAAATCAATGCATGATCCTAACTATGTAAGATTCCTAATGCAACGCATGCAAAATGCAATGAGATAGGCTCGGCTACCTAAGATGGCATATGAATGCAACACTTTGATACATGTATTCAAAATAGGTATTGAAATACAATGCAATTTGAATGATGTGCTGAGCCTGGTGCATGCAAGACAAATGAATGATGCACGCATGCAAAGCATAAGGTATGCTAATTGAAAATAACCCTAAACTAACCATCGAAAGAGGTTAAGTAAAAGGGAGAAAGAAATGGGGGTTGGAAGACATGCACACACACACGCACCCTTATTACAACATTTGCCCTCTCGACGGAGGGTCCGAATGAATAAGCTAAGCTAATTAACTAATCTAATTAAGTTAATTAGACTAATTATTACAAACCAATAAAGAAAGAGCTAAACTAAGCTACTTAATTATTACAACATTTAACTAATTAATATAAATAAATCAAATTACAAATTCAAGCTAATTAACAAATAAAGCTTTAAACTAAGCTACTCCAGCTCTCTTTGAAGATGCATGCACGTATTCGGTTTCTCGCCCCGAAAAGCCTTCTGGTTTGCTCTCTTGAGGCTCTGTCTTCAGGGTGTCCTTAAGAACTTGTTGCACGATCTGACCAAATCCATGCTGGGAAATGCACCAGTGGCCTACCAGCCATGAAGAGTTGTTGTCAGCCACCTGCCGGCCAATGATGAAGCAGTGTCGGCCACTTGCCAAGGTAAGATCACAAGACTAGCAAAGCCAATTACACTATAGCCCTACAAGGCAAGCCATACATGACCAAGAACACTTGGAACAGAGTTTAATCATGCTAAAACAAGGCTAAAAGCATGCTAAAATAGAGCCAAAACAAGCTAGAACAATAGGCCAAAATGCTAAGCATGCAAGGCTAACAAGTAGGATTACACTACAAGTGCAAGAAGCATGCAAGAGGTGACCAAACCAGCCAAAAATAGAGTTATGGAAGGTCCAAAAAGTCACACAAATATGCTTGAACTAAGCCACGAAAGAGTAGAAAGACGGGCTAACTCATTAGGCATGTTAAGCTAGTAAACAAGATTACTCTACAAGTGTAAGACGCAAGCAATGAGTGGCCAAACTAGCCAAAAATAGAGTTATAACATGGCAAATCAGTGGCAAAAACATGCTTAAATCAAGCTTCGAAAGAATAGAAAAGCATGCTCATTTGGTATGCCAACAACACATGCAAACAAAACACAAGGAGAGGGGATCACCCCCTCCTATTTCGGGCCTCAAAACAGCCTTTCCATCACTGAAATTCAGAGGAATTTTAGTGGTTAAAAGGCCAAACAAAGATCATTTCAAAAGCTTTGAAAGGTGACTCAAAAGGCTTTGCAAGCCAAAGAGCAAAGGGAGAGAAAACCCCCTAACACAAACAAGGCTTAAACCAACATTTTTAAACCTTAAACACATAGATTTTTACAGTTGAAAACCAGCTCCAAAAATAGTCCAAAACAATGGAAAAAGGATGGTGAAGCAAGTGTGCAAAACAAGTACAAAAGGGGAGAGTTATACCTCTTGATGCTTAGCTGCAAAACAGCCACTTTCTTGGCTCAAATGACCCTTCAACAACCCAAAATAAGTCCCATGAGGCCTCAACTCCAAGGTGGTTCAATTTGGTTAAGGGTCTCTTTGCAAAAGTGTAAAGGATTCTAAGTTTAAGGCTCAAAACAAGAGGAAGGAGAGGCTCCTTGAGAGAGAGGCAGAGATTTAGCTCTGAAAATTTTGTAGAGAGAGAGGGATTTTAGTGTGAGAAGCTCCCAAACCTCCTAACTTGTTCTTCCCTCTCAAACCATAGAGAATGGCCTCTATATATAGCAAAACATGGCTTCAGGTCGAAAATATTAAGCCAAAGACAGCTGGAGCAATATGGAGACAACTGGAGGTAAATTTCTGCAAAAAAAAAGTGAGTTTTTCCACTGTTGGCCAGAAGAGGATCATAGATGGCTGGCACTACACCATTTATGGCCTGCAAGAACCATCAATGGCCGGCACTGCATCATCCATGGCCGGCACCCTTCACCGGTGGCCGGCAAAGAAAATCTGCTCTCTAGGTCCAACTTCAAATGGACATAACTCCTTCATATGGACTCCTTTTCAGGTCATTCTGGTGTGTCCAAATTGAAGCCCCAGAAGTAAGCTTTCCAATGGTAGCTGCCTCACTTCAAAATTCCAGGTGTGAGAAAAGTTATTCCTATTTTAGAGAAGACTGCTCAGTTTCAATCCTGCCAAGATTCATGCCAAACTTCTCCTCCAACTTGTTTTCTTCTCTCCTCTCCTCTTTTCTTCAACTCCAAACCCCCAAACAAGGTGTTTTGAAAGATTTTTCAAAGAGTTCATCTCTCTTTCATTCATTTCCACTTTGTCCTTGCTCGGTTTACCCAAAAACGCAACATTTAACAAAATACTAGCGTCGGAACATCGTAGAAACTTTGTTTCAAAATATTTTGAAAGAGAGGGTTTCAAGGTCTAAAATATTTGGTAAAAATAATTTTGATCCAAAATGGGGTGTGAGGTTTGAATTTGACTCTCTTCTTGCCGAAGAAATCGAACCCTTGCACTGCACAACTTTCACCACCAAGTAAACCATCAGTAGTGCCCAAGTCTTAAGGATGGTCAAAAATAGGGTGTCTACAATACTCAACTTTGCTTTTCATTCCTCCATGCCGCAGCCCAGTGCTGGGACGCAATTACGTATGTACTTTGCTTCAGAACACAAGAAATGTGCCCAACTCTTGAAGAATTTCGCACATTAATGGAAACCCGGCGCGATGAGGAAATCATACCTCAGTACCATTTTAGCCACGCCCAAGATTTGGGACGAATGTGTGGGCTTACTTTGCGTGAAGCTCGATCTTTAGCCCATGATAGAGAGCTAGACATACCTAGCTTGATTCATCAGTTTTCTAACATTGATGACAAAGGAGACCCTTTCTGGCAAGGTTTTTGGCAACATGCCCTCTGTTTATATATGCTTGCGCATTTCCTCCTTGCCCCTAGTTACGGCAGAACCAGCATTCAGTTGATCGAAGTGGCCCAATGTTTGAAAGAAGGTAAGAATTGTATCGGTTTTGCGCTGGCCGAAACCCTGATAAGCTTAGATGCTTTCCATCGGCGAGAGACCATCAGGTTTGCATGGAGTCCACTACTTCTTTCGGTATTGTTTCTCACCCTTTCTGATATATGCCTCGCACATCACTCGACACTCATACTCTATTTTCTCTCAAAGCCCTTTTTTTACTTTTCTCTCCATGCACATCTCTCTATTCTTTAATCTCTCTTATTTTTCATCACTTCCCAGGTATGGCTCGTGGATAAGCTGAAGGTGGTGGACTCTTGCCCCAAGTATTCAACAGGAGCTTATTTATTCCGCCAACGACTAGTGGACTTTCCCATTGAGGGATGGTGGTGCAACTGGATGTGTAGAAGGTTTGTAACTGACATAGCTTGGCGTTGCCCCTGACTCAATCTGATTGAGATGAGTTACAGCATGGCTCGGTAGCCTGACATACAACTGATTGGCCTCAAGCACTACGTGTTCTACTTTCCCTTCCGGTTCAGGCGCCAGTTTGGACATAATCAGACCTGCCCAGAGGAGGGGGTAGAATACCCCGTTTTAATCCCGTTTCATGCTTCACACTTGGCTAAGTACCTCATTTCCTGGAGAACAAGAGAGCTTCTGGCCCCTGCCCCTAGTTTCAATTATGCCCTTTCTGGCGAGTGCTTGGCTTGGCTCAGCTCGACGATGAGGCACAAGCTGGGCCCACTTTGACTACAGAAACTTCCAAAAACACCAACAGAGGACACATGAGCACCTGACTCACCTATGCCCCTAGTTTATTGCTTTGACCTTTCTTTTCAAGTTTTATGATGTAAAAGCAACTTTGATTTGTATCAGAGAGTTGGAGAAATTTATGTTGAAATCAATGGAATTGAAGTTGTGAGCACTAAAAATTGTCCTTTGGTCTCAAAAATGGTCTAAGTTGTAAAAGGTAAAATTTTGAGAAAAATCAACCTTTATTAAAACTTTCAAAACCATTTTCGAAAATAATCACTGCCTGACATGCACGGAATCAGTCCTTACAATACATAGCCTCGAATCAACAGATCGCAACTTCCCATAACTATATTCACCATACCAGCCGTTCTGTCAAGATGAAGATCACACAATCAAGCTAAAAGATAATAGAGAAAGATAGCCCGATCAAATAAAAAAATAAGACAATTAAGTTGGAGATGGTTATAACCGAACTTCAGGATGAAGTTGCCTACGTATCCCAAAGATGGAAATTAGGCCTTACGTAGTTCGGTTCTGGTTCACTCGAGTATTAACTCTCTCCTTTTGCACTCTAACTTTTGCCAAAGTGGCCCTTTAGGGTTTTCAACCTTGCGAGCTCAGTTTTTCTTCATTTCTAATTTTTCATGATCTAACTTTTTTCTAGGTCACCTTTCTGGGTTTTCGGCCTAGCGAGCCTCTCAAGGATACTATTTCTTCAGCTTGTCCTTATTGATCGGCTGTGAAAACTCCAAGCCATCTAGGTGCATGAGAATGATCACCCCTTTTGACCAGATAGATTTGATAATATAAGGGCCAGTCCAATTGGATCAAAACTTGCCCCTAGGGTCATGGATGGGAGCTCGGTTGTCCTTGAGCACCATATCCCCTTCTTTGAGGTTCCTAAACTTAACTTTCTTGTTAAAAGCCCTAGCAATTCTGTGTTGGTAGCCCTGGATGTGATATAATTCCTTAAGCCTTCTCTCATCAAACAATATTAGCTTTTCGAACTTGCTCTGCTGCTAATCTGCCTCTACTATCTAACACTCAGCCATAATTTGCAGCGACGATACTTCAATCTCTATAAGCAGAACAGCTTCCATCCCATATACCAGAGAATAAGGGGTTGCCCTTGTGGATGTCCAGATCGACGTTCTGTAGCCCCAGAGAGCAAAAGGTAGCTTATTCAGCCATTCCTGATAGGTCTTCACTATCTTCCGCAGGATGTTCTTAACATTCTTGGTAACGGCCTTAATAGCTCTATTGGTTTGTGGTCTATACATTTATGACTTATCAAAAGCCACGTTATATTTCTCAAGAAAATCCACCACCTCTTTCTTGAAGTGTGAGCCGTTATCTGATATGATCTCGTTTGGAACCCCATATCGGCAGATGATGATGTTTCCGATAAACTTGGCTACATGTGACAGTTTCAGCACAACATAAAACTGGGCTTCCACCCATTTTGTGAAGTAGTCAATCGCCACTAAGATGAACTCATGTCCATTTGAACCCTTTGGTGAGACTACACCGATAATGTCAATTCCTCATACTAAGAAAGGCCATGGCAAAGTCATGTTGTAAAGCTTTGACGGCGGGATGTTCATGTGATTGGCATGGATTTGACATTTGTGACATCGTCGTACAAAACCAATACAACCCTCCTCTATAGTTGACCAATAATAGCCTTGTCTAAGGATCTTCTTGGCAAAGCATCACACCATTCATGTGTGCCCCACACTCTCCTCCGTGGATAGCCTCCATGAGGCGCTTCAATTCCTCTTCCTCAACACATAAGTTGTGCATTCCCAAATGACCTCTTTTATACAGCTTGTTTTCGCAGATAATAAATTGGACAGCCGGGCACCGTATTCCTCGTTTATCCTTCGCATTTGCCCCTGGTGGATACGCTTCCTTTTCCAAGAAGTTCCAAATGTCGTAATACTAGGGGTTTTTGTCTTGAACTTCATCGGCTGGACGCTGTATTCCCTATTTATCTTTGGCATTTACCGCTGGTGGATACGCTTCCTTTTCCAGAAAGTTCCAAATGTCGTAGTACTAGGTTTTTTTGTCTTAAACTTCATCTATTACGGTGATGGTTTCATAGGCCGACGTGTATTTCTGTTCGATGATAATCGAACGCATCTTGACTCCAAGCGGGATGTCTACCATGGAAGATAGAATTGCCAGCGCGTCAGCAAACAGATTGTTCTCCCTTAGCATATGTGTGAATGTCAGTTTTTCAAACCATGGAATCAGAATATCCAGGGTCTGATGATAAACCTTCATTTTATCTTCATTGACTTTCCAGTCTCCGTTCGCTTGACAAACAACCAAATTTGAGTCTTTAATGACATCCAACCTTATTGCCCCTAGTTCTAGGGCAACTTTCAAACCAACAATACACGCCTCATATTTTGTTTCATTGTTGGACACTTTGAACTAGAGTTTGAAGGCTAGGGTATATGGGAATCATCGGGTGCTATCAACAATACACCTATCCCATAACCGCATTGATTAGACGCTCCGTCAAAGTACATTGTCCATGTTTTCTCTTTTACTTGTAAAATGTCTTCATCTGGGAATAGATACTCCACTGCCTCATCTCCTTCCACTGGGTGGTTGGCCAGGAATTCCATTACGGCTCTCCCTTTAATTGATTTATGCGTGACATACTTGAGATCAAATTTAGAGAGGAGAAGCAACCAATGAGCTAGTCTACCCATAAGTGCCGATTTCTCAAAGAGATATTTGATGGGATCTAATCTCGAAACCAAGATTATGGAGTGAGCTAACAAGTAGTGCCTCAACTTCCTGGTAACCCATACTAAGGCTATACAAGCTTTCTCTAGGGGAGTGTAACAGGTCTCATAGTCCAGCATCTTCTTGCTTAAATAGTAGATGGCCTTCTCCACTTTATCTTTTGATTCTTAAGCTAGCATACACCCCGTGGTTGAATCCATTACTGACAAATATAGAATCAAAGGCTTCTCTGGCTCTGGCGGTGACAACACAAGCAGATTCTAGAGGTATTGCTTGACTTGCTCAAAAATGAACTGACATCGATTATCCCATCGGAACTTCTTTCCTTTCTTCAAGAGACTAAATAGTGGCTCCCCAGGACTTAACCTT
>NW_021024952.1:1006481-1028939 GCF_004153795.1 Camellia sinensis
AATTTATTTTGATGATTTATTTAATTATATTTTAATCAAAATTTATTTTGATGATTTATTTGAAAAAGAAAAATAAAAATAAAATTTATTTTGATGATTTATTTGAAACAGAAAAATAGAATTAAAATTTATTTTGTCCCATTATTTCTCACCTAAACTTTTATCCTAAATGTTGTTAGAATGTATTTAATATTTGATTAAATCAGGAGTTCAAACAGCCCAAAACAAAAGTTCAAACAGCCTAGCATAGCAGCAGGCCAAAAGGTTCAAAAGGTTCAAGTGGAAGATAATCAAATTAGTAATGATGGAAGTACAACGGCTATAAATGGCTATAAAGGTTTAAAAGGCCAAAAAGTTCAAAAGGTTCAAGTGGAAGATAATCAAATTAGTAATGATGGAAGTACAACGGCTATAAATGGCTATAAAGGTTTAAAAGGCCAAAAGGTTCAAAAGGTTCAAGTGGAAGATATTCAAATTTGTAATTATGGAGTGTAAGATATTCAAATTGGTAATGATGGAAGTACAACAGCTATAAATGGCTATAAATTCAAATGACTACAACGGCTATAAACGGCTATAAATTCAAATGAATACAACGGCTATAAACAGCAATAAATTCAAATGACTACAACGGCTATAAACGGCTATAAATTCAAATGAATACAACGGCTATAAATTCAAATGACTACAACGACTATAAACGATTATAAATTCAAATGAATACAACAGCTATAAACAACTATAAATTCAAATGACTACAACGGCTATAAATGGTTATAAATTCAAATGAATACAACGGCTATAAACAGCTATAAATTTCATTATATATACCAAAGCCTCTAATGTAAACAAGTGAAAAAAAAAATCAGAAAATATTCTTTGATCTATAATCACTCACATATATTTACAGAAAAATCAGAGCTTCATTTTTTATATCCTTCTGGGAGAGATATTTATTGTAAACTTTCTTTGAAAGTAAAAATACCATTTCATCTTGTAAAAGTGTTGCAAACACTGTGTTCGTGAAATCTTAAGAGTGATTGTGAATCACCTAAGATTTGCAAGAGTTTGGGCTTGTGAAGTGTATATAAAATTTATGGAGGATTGCTCCATGTTTATAAGGTTGCTAGCACCCCTGTGAAGCTATAAGATAGTGGAAAATCTCAAGTGAAGCTTGAGGAGTGGATGTAGGTTTGGTTGAAGTGGAACCACTATAAATCTGTTTGTCTCATCTTCCCTAATCCCTTTACTTTCCTACTACTGCTATAGCTATCTAATATTCATGTGCTAATCATTTGATTTACCCCATGTGTTAGTTATACTTCATTGTTATTTTGCTTGATCATTTACTGCTAAGTTCATCATTGTGCTTGTTAATAATTTGTTGTACTAGTAGTCAATTTTACTGTGGTATTATTAATTTTAATTTGTAGAAACCTAATTCACCCCCCCTCTTAGGTTGCTTTTTGGGTAACAATCGGTATCAGAGCCTGGTGCTCTTGTTTAGATTTAACAATCTTGAGTTCTTGATCCATAGCAACCATGTATTCTACTTACTCTGCTGTAGGACAAGCTAGCAATAGGCCACCTCTCTTTGATGGTAGTAATTACATCTATTGGAAAGAAAAAATGACTTTGTATCTTCAAGCTAGCAATTATGCTTTATGGCTCATTATCACTAAAGGTCCTAAAATCCCTTCCATGGTAGTAGACTATATCAGTGTGCCTAAACTTGAGGATGAATTTGATGAGCGTGATTATAAACCTCTTCAAACTAATGCTAAAGCTAAGGCCATTCTTGTGTGTGGACTAGATGCAAATGAGTACAATAGAATTTCTGGGTGTATTACTGCTAAAGAGATTTGGGATAAACTTGAAATCACCTATGAAGGAACTAGCCAAATAAAAGAGTCTTGGATTGACATGCTTATTCATGATTATGAACTCTTTACTATGGAATCATTTGAATCTATTTCTGAGATGTTTTATAGATTTACCAATATTATTAATGTTCTAAAATCTCTTGGTAAATCTTATACTAATGGTGAGCTTCTGAGAAAAATACTTAGGTCCTTGCCAAATGAATAGGAAGCTAAGGTTACAACTATCCAAGAAGCAAAAGACCTAACAAAATTAGGCATTAAAGAACTTCTAGGCTCACTCATGGCTCATGAACTTTCAATGATGGATGGCAGCAAAAAGGATGCCATTTGGGGAGAAAATGATGGAGTAGCCAACCTGTGTCTCATGGCTCTTGGAAAAGAAGAATTCACTCAAGATAAGGTAATTTCAAATTATGTAGAACTTGAAAGTGCTTTCGATGAATTACATGACATATTTAGAAATGTTTGTGTTGAGAATTCTAAATTAAAAAAATTAGTTATTTCTCTTTCAAATGATGAGGATGTTTTAAAAATGGAAAATGCTACTTTGAAAAATGACTTTACGTCTATTGCCAATGAGAAAAACATTTTGAAAAACAATGTTGAGGATTTAAACAAAACTCTTGAAAATTTTGTAAAAGGAAAAGAAAACCTCAACAAGCTTTTGGAAATAAAAAATGTATTTTTGACAAAGAAGGCATTGGTTTTTATCCTCCTAAACCTTTTATGAGATTAAATGTTCTTGAGACTAATCCCTATGGACCCAAGAAAGTATGGGTACTAAGAAAGAAATCAAGATATTTTGTTGGTGGAATCTCAAAGAACACCAAGGACTTTGAAAGGAAATACACAACAAGAATGTTCAATCTAAAGAGCAAAATCAGCTCCTACAAGAAGAAAAATGATGAAATGAAAATCACCAAGATAAACAATAGAGGTAATATATGGGTGAAGATTCCAAAGAGGTAAATGAAGGTATAACTCCTAACACACCTTTAAGCTTAAAGTTCTATATTCTTTAAGGTGTGATTTATGTACAATAGGTTTTGTCTAGTCATTACTTCCATGTAACCTAATTGTACTAAGTTTGCTAAGTCATATTCTGCTAGTTTCTTTCAAACATTCATTGAACTCAAAAATGAGAATTATATTATTTTGATGAATGCCTATTAGAATATGAATGATTCATGTATTCATTAACATGGTATATCATGTCATCCATTGCTATGAAAAAGAGATAAGAAGTGATAAATATGTTTTGTGAGCATACTTTTCACATCTTATATATGACTTCATACTAATATGTTAATTCCTTTTTTAGTCATATTTTTGTAGAATCAATGTTGATATCATAGCATGTTTTTGAGATGTATACTATCTATATTTTGAATTGTACGTTTATGATCTCAAGAATATGCTCAATATGAAAATTTCATGCTTATATGCTTTACATTGGAATATTTGAATGAGTTATGAAATTCAATGATTATGATCCATCAACAATGTCTAAATGAAAAAAAGTATCATACGTTTGTAGAGACATTGCATCTATCCTATTGAATATCTTTTGAATATGGATTATAGTGGCATACATCTCATGAAATGCTTTTGATTGATAAATTGTTGAATTAATTGTTTATAACATTCATGTTGTATTCCATATTGAGTAAAATGTTTTATCACACTTGAGCATGTGGATTGAATTGATGAAAATGCCTCTTCATAATGTTATGTGATTAAATGAGATTGTTTCATCATTTCTTAATAAAACAAAGAGCATAAAACTATTTTTCTTATGCATATTATGCTATGCGTTACAACTTGAAAATTCTGAACACTAGCATTCCACACTCTTGTTTGATCATTGAATTATTTTTCACCTTTTTAGTTTGTGATAAGAAGTTATTTGTGTTGTATTTTTATTGAGTAATAGTGATTGTTCTATGAATGCTATATTTACACAAAATAGAAAAGGGTAGCACTAACTTAGGGGGAGAAATCATTTTGCTAACATACTTGTTAAACCCTTTTGAGATGAACTCCTCATGAAAGAAAATTGAAGATTGAAAAGCTTCCATCTCTTAAATCTAACGTATGCCTCATTTACTCTCTTAAGCTTTTGAGGTAAAAATTCTATCTTATATCCGCTTGAGCTAATTATTGTTATTACTTTGGATATGAAAAAGATTGATTATGCTTCATATGATTTCCAATGTATACTTTTGATGATGCTACATTCCTAAAAAGTCATGCCTATGCTTAAATGTGTACTATATATTGACATTCATGATTTTTCTTGACATCTGGATTGCTATACCTTGAACATGTTTTTTTTTTTGGAATTACATTAGCTCCATGAGATTATATTGAGTTTAACCTATTATGAACAATATTTGGTATTCTACATAATGCTTGAGCTATGATTGTTAAATCTTCTAGATTGCATGTTGGTATCATTTTGGCATCCTATTTGATATTATTGACGAGAACATTTCAATTATGAGCTTTCATTTATCATATCTCCTATTGATTTTGCCAAATGAAACAAGGGGAAGAATTTAAACTTGATTATTTTTTAAAATCTCCTCAGTTTCTATTCTGTTTTTGATATCAAACTTATGGGCTTATACCTTCTTTTTTTTTTTTTTTTGTTGCCCATTATTGTCAAATGGTATGAGCTTCAATTGTATGATCATTAGGTGCTATCATTTTTTTGGTATCATAGAGCTACCTCGATATGGATGATTATTTGTGTTATAATGAGACTTACATTCTTTCATCCTATATGATGTACCATACTCCCTCCTTGTGCTTGATTTTGTTGAAAATGTCATCGGGGGAGAAAAAGAGACTTGATTGTTTTAGTATCTCTAATTATTTTGGTATCTCTATGCTTTTTGTATCTTAATTCTTACAACATGACCTTTGAGCTGATTAGTTATTGATAATGTAAGAGGAAGATTGTTTTTCTCAAGGAAGAGTGACTTGAACTTTAGCTTCATATTTATGCTCTTGCTTGGCAACCTTGTTTGATCTATGCAGTGTTATGTCTATTATAATCTTGAGAATGGTATGCTCTTGCTAAGAAATTGAGAATTAGATCATGCTCAAATGCTTTTCATATACTCATTAACAATTTGGTCTCTCATTATTGTTTTTTGTTTAGGCTTAATTTTCTTATTTTTTCCTCTGCTTTTTAATTTCATTTTTCAGTACTTAAACATACACACAACAACAAATCAAAATACAAATATTTACATAAAAAAAAAAACACCCTTCATTTTTTTTACGGCCACACGCCGATCAAAATAAACATAAAAAAAAATTAAAAAAAAAAATCCTTCATTTTTTTTCGGGTCATACGCCAATCTTACTCACCTCTTCCATCGTTTTCTTCTTCTTTTTATCACCTTGGGTGACCCTTGACGCCCATGCCCCCGTGCTTTCGTCGAGAGCAACGACTCCCCGCTGACTATTAATGGCCAAGAACGAAGTTGCTCCAAATTGGGCCATGGAGGTGGTCTTCTGTTTAAGCTCCTTATTTTCGGCCTTCAGTGCGCCTATTTCTGCTTGCGCATCCTTGTACATGCGCTGAAGCAGAGTGAGTTGGGCATTGACCTGATGGAGCTCACTCGTCCTGTTCTGCAGTCGGTAAGCCAATTTTGTGACTGTAGTCACCGTCTCCATACAGGACGTCAGTGTGAAATGATTGGCTTCAATAACTGATTGAGCTACCATTATTTGCTCAATCGACATCATAGGAAGGTTGGAAAGAGTAGGAGTCGGGGCACTCAGCCCAGTAGTGCTTACGGGATCATTCAGGTCCTGAAATAGAGTGAGGGGACGGGATGACGAAGCCATGGTTTAGAGGTGAGAGGTGTAAAAGAAATGAGTTACAGAGAAATAGAAGAGAACAGACTGAGGTTTGGCCTCCTCCGTTCAGTTTTTTTTTCTGTCTCTCAAGGAAGAAGAAGATCGAAGAAAGTGATGCAGAAGAGATAGAATAAGAGATAGAAAAGAGTAAGGGGAAGAAGAAGAAACAGACGAGTGTGATTAAGAAGAAGGCTAAAGAGAAGAGGCTGAAGAGAAAAAGACAATGAGGGAGAGCTAGCCGAGGCGAGCGGCAATCGAGGAGAGCTGTTTTTGTTGGTCGGCTGACGCAAAAGCGAGGCCACGTGTTCGACGCAATTTTCAACGAAAACGAGAGGCGCGGGCTATTCATATATATATATATATATATGTATATACATGTTTTGATTATCTATTTTTTGATGCATTTATCACTATCATTTTCCTCCTCTTCCTCCTCCAGATTATGACCCATGATTTCCTTTTGATAATGTCACAGTGGGAGAAATTATTTGATGTTATGTATTATGTATTATGGTATTATTTTCAAACTAATCTGATGTTATGTATTTATAGTTTGATATCTTAATCTTATGTCATGTTATTGATTAAAGCTTATTTATTACACATGTGCTAACCTATGTATTTAGAAATGAATTCAGGAAACATGACTTGAGGGGGTGTAGACACTCTATTTTTAACCGACCTTAAGAGTCAGACGTCATCGTCTGTGCACTCGATGATTGCGCATGTTTGTGCTAGTTTTGAGTGCTCGAAGGTCTCGGCCAAGCGCCTTGTCTTTGAGCCTCTAAACCCTCTATGTTTTGGCCTTGTTTATAGGCCAAACCTTGGTCTCTCTTGGCTAAAGGAGAGTGGGGCCCTGCCGGCCACTTTTGGAATTTGCCAGCCACTTTTTCTCCTTGCCAGCTAGTTGGAGTGGTCGGTCAGCTAGTTGAAGTGGCCGATCAGCCACTTGAACTGGCTGGCAGCCAATTTTCTCCTTTTTCTGATATTTTCAGATCTTTTAAGCCAACTGTTGGGCGTTGAAGCTATCCTCCATACACGTGTATGGAGGGATGGAGACAAGCTTTAAGCTTGTCAAGCAAGCTTTTGCTTGTATTGCCTACATAATTGGAGGTCCCTCTCCCTTGTTTGAGGTTCAAAAATTTTGGAAGCAAATTTTGACTCTCTAGAATTCTCTCTCTATATATATATATATATATTATACTCTATAGTGCTTGAAAGTGAGTGTTCTTGACATATTTGCACACAACCCTCTTAGCCAAACATCTTGACCTTGGAGCTGAGATTCCTTAAGACTTGTTTGGGCCTCCTAAAGCTGGTTTTTGGCTTAGAAGTTGTTCTCTTGCTGCTATGCTTCAAGGGTGAGCATATTCCCCTTTTAAGCTTATTTTTGTATACCATCTTAGCCACCTTTGCATGTTGTTTTAGGCTTGGTTGTTAACTACAAAAAGCTCTATTTTTAAGTGTTAAAAATGTTGGTTTGATTCCGTGTTCGGGTTAGGGGTGGTCTACCCTCTTTGGTTGCTTATTTGCTAAGCTTTTGTACCACCTTTTAAGGCTATTCAAACTATCTCTTTTTGGCCTTTTAACCACTGAATTCCAGAGAAATTTCAATGGTGGAAAGGTGGTTTTGAGGTCCCAAATAGGAGGGGGTGGTCCCCTCTCCTCTTGTCTTGCTTACATGTGTTGATGGCCTACTAAATGAGCATGTGTTTCTACTTCTTTGTGGCTTTGTTCAAGCATGTTTTTGTGACTTTTTAGACTTGTCGTAACTCTGTTTTTGGCTTGTTTGATCATTGGTTGCTTGCTCTTTACACTTGTAGTGTAATCTTGCTCACTAGCCTTGCATGCCTAATGAGTTAGCTTGTTATTCTAGCATGTGTTGGCTTAATCTCAGCCCATTTTTGGTCTTATTTCAGCATGTTGTAACTCTGTTTTGGCCTGGTTGAGTCACTTCTTGCATGCTTCTTACACTTGTAGTGTAACCTTGCTCACTAGCTTTGTATGCTTGCTACTTTAGCCCATTATTCTAGCTTATTTTGGCTACACTCCAGCATGTTTTTGCTCATATTTTAGCATGCTTGAACTCTGTTTTGAGTGGTCTTGGCCCTTTGAGGCTTGCTTTGTATGGCTATAGCATGATAGGCTTTGATAGCTTTATGTTTTGAGTCCTCTAGCATGCTTTGCTCAAGTTGTTTGCATGATATGGCATCATTTAATATGTGATTTTAGAGCATATATCACTGTCATACTCTCATATGTATCACTCTTTCAATGCTTTTAAGAAGTTGAACCCCATGCCTGGTTTGCCAGCCAATACATGAGCTTATTTTTCTTGCCATCTATGCTACAAGTCTAGCATGTTTTTGCTACTATTTCGACCTGCCTTAGGTCTGTTTTGAATGGTTAAGGTCATTTGAGCTTTGCTTAGAATGGTTGTAGTATAAAGGACCTTGACTAGCTTTGAGTTTTGAGGCCTTTAACATGTTGTGCATGCGATGTTTGCAAGGTATGGCACCATTTGGCATGTAATTTCAATGTATATAGTGTAGTCACACTCTCATATATTTCACTTTTTTATAGCTTTTGAGGGTTGTGTATTATGCCTTGCTTATAGGCCAACATGTGTGCATGTTCTTCTAGTATTTTGAGCTTCCATTTCAGCATGTTTAGGCCATTATTTTTGCATGATTGAGCTCTGTCCAGGGCTGGTTTGGACATTTGTGCTATGTATTGCATGCCTCTTGTGTATTGCTCTTTACTAGCTTTGATGTTTTTGGTCCTCAACATGCCATGTTTGCATTGCTTGCATGCTTTAAGGTCTTTAGCATGCCATTTTAGCACTAAACATCTGCCACCTCCCTCATTTCTTCATTCTTCCATTTCAATTGAGGGTTGCTTGGCCTTAAGATTATGTTTGAGCTTGGGATTGAGACTTATGCTTAAATGGCTTTAACCCTCTTTTGAGGGTTCCTCCTAGTCAAAGGCATGGTCTCTCATATGCCTTAAACCATTCTTTTGGAGATGTTGGCTTGGATTTTCTTAAGCTGTTTCAATACTGCCTCTTCTTCTAGCTGTTTCTCTTTCTGTTTATTGGCCTCTTTGTCTTTTCCAGACACTTCTGCTTGATCCAAGTGCGGCAATTTAAAATACCGCCCACTTCTTATCAGATGGTCTATTTCCTCGGCATACCACGTATTGTCCAGAAGGCAATCGCCCCAGTCTTTATCGGTGTGGGCCAGATGCAAATCATTATCATCCCACCATTTGCCCTTAGCGGCTGACAAACAATTGTCTGCTCTGTTTGTATCACCTTTACATCATAGGTATCCCTCACAAGGTGTTGTGAAATTATAGTTTCCCGGCTGTCTTCAATCCTTTCTCGTTCAAACTGCCTCAGTGCAGCTTCCTGTTCAGTATCCACAGTGCTCACAGCATTCACTTCCTGGGCTGGGTTTTCCACACCAACGGTCTCCAACAACTTTCCTTTCTCATCAACCCTTCTAGCTACTACAGCTATCTCTACTTTTTTTCCTTCTAGTTTCATTCCAGTTTCTTTTTCCTTGTCTGGCTCATCACTCAACCATCCAGTGTTGTCAGTTGATCCATTCAGGTCGAACCACCCGATCTACACATCTACCTGATCCTTCTCATCAAACAACTGTTGGCTATCCAAATCCTCATTGAAATCTACCAAATCATCCAACCCCTGGCTCAGGCCATCTTCCCTGACCACATTGACATCTACCAAGGTTAGTAGCACCAATTCAGGCTTGATTTGGCTAGTTGACACAATGTACCGACTTAGATCATACACTCTATCAGATAAGTCCTTAGGACACTTTGGAAATAGAATAGTACCTTCCTCTCTTTCCACTGTAAGTCTCATCACCACAGGCTTGGGTTGAGGGTCGGACGTGTCCATCATGCATAGATCTGCGCCTTTCGGAATAAACAACGTCAGTTTTGGTAGGTGGGAGGGAGTAATATATACGCTAAGGTCATAAGAGGTGGCCAGTGTATGGATTAGGTTGAGATTTCGAGGTGGGGGGACTTGATTATGGGTTGGGAGTGGATTTGTGGTTATGTTCGGCTTCTAAGGTAGAGCGATCACCTTGTTGTCAATGAGATCCTGAATCTCATGACACAATCGAAAGCACTAGTCAGTGTCATGACCATGCTGTTGGTGAAACTCACAGTATTTTGTGGGGTTGTGTTTGGGTAGGAGAGGATCAGGAAGTGGGCAAGGTTCTAAGGGTTTGAGGTGCTCTTTCTTGACTAGCACCTTCATGGCTTAAGACAGAGTCATGTAAAGTTGGTTAAAAGTCCTTTGGGATCGAGTAGGGTTAGACGGCGTTTGTGAGCTTGTGTTGGCAAAAAGGTCAGCAGTTTTGGTTATGGTGACAATACTTACATCTGACGGCTTCCCAGCTGTGCTATCACCGGCAGCATTAGAACTGCGAACAACCGGCCTTTTTGCCGACTCCTTCTCATCTATAATAAGCCCTTGTTTCATGGTGTCTTCAATTTGCACTCCCATTTCATGGAGTTCTATAAATGTGAACAAAGGGAGGACAATCATCTGTTGCAGTAACTTGCCGTGTACATTCCGAACAACCATCCTGATCTGATCCTTCTCAGAAGGCCTCGTGGTCATTATCGAGGCTTTAGCTCTCCATCTTGTCCCAAATTCAGAGAAATCCTCCTTCAGCTCTTGACGTGTTGCCTCAAGATCATGAGTTGTGACATTGATTTGAGTATTATACAAATACGGCGTAATGAAGACCTCGGCCATCTCCTCCCAATTCTGTTTGACAGAGTCTTCCAAGTTAGCATACCATATGGCCCTATACCTAACATGGTACGGCCAAAGAGAGACAATTTCTGTAGTCTAGTCAGGCCCATCGGCCGCAAGATGTTTGAAAATAACCGTAGGTGAACCAACGGATCTCCGGAACGGTCAAGACGGTCAATGTGCAACATTTTAAACTGATCCATTAATGTCACTGCAGAATCGGTGTACCGTCCTCTATGTCCGGGATGGAGTTAACCCCTTGTGCTCCCTTGAATAACTTTTCCAGTTTATTGACCTTGAGTACAATTGGGTCAACCTCGAACTCAAACGGAGCCTCGATCTGATAAACAGGGGTTTTGGAGGCTTGTGATGGAATTGACTCTGCTGGATTGCCCTGGTTTTCTTGAACATTGGCGGTATGAGTGGTGGCTCTGGTTCTAGGATATCCATGGTAGGTGCATGGGATGCAGAGGCTGCAGCCGACTGTAGTTGCTGTTGTTGTAGTCTAGTTATAACCTCGGCCCGCAACCTCAGTGTAGACGTCCTTGAATGCCCCGGGAGGACGACCCCCGTTCTGTTCGTTTTGGGCTCACTATAGTTCGGACTCTCAAATTGTCACGGTTCTAAATCTGAACCAAAGAGTCCAAATCCGGCAAATCGTTTTGGAAAATAGATTTTTGTAAAGAAGTGCCAAATATGGACTGCTTTACCAGATACAGAGTCGCCACCTAAATATTTTTTATGGGGAAATTTAGGAAACCCTGACTCGTTTGCCTAAGGCCACGTGTCCGTCATCACCAAAGTTGCCTTGGCTCGGGAACTTGGGTACGATTAGGGAAGGTCAGCTATGAGCACCCCCTCTCGCCCAATCCGAAGATCGGCCTCTACTAACCATGATATCTTGTTTTGAAAACATTATGCGCTCTTATACCGGTTATTAGCCTAGAATTACTATGTGATGTGTACGGCAAAACAAGTATAGACTAAATTGCCTAAGTCGGAACAAAGCATCGCATTTCCGTTTGTTTGGAAGATGGTTTGAATTTTGCTACTCGCGAGTAGACTAAAATACGGATTTCGATAAATTATCCCAATTCCAACAATCCAACCTTCACCCACAGGCATTCATGCAGTTATATCACATAAGCATATAGCCACATGGTAAGCATGCTATCATGGCAACACTTACACTCATGCAAGGATGCTAAAACATAAATGCTTACCGAGTACTCCAAGCCAAAACAGAAACTAGTTAATAATCATATGCATGACCCTAGTTCATGTTAAGATGGCTAACGCAACACATGCAAGATGCAACTACAATAGGCCCGGCTATTCTAAGATGGCATATGATGATGCTACAACTAACACGTATTCAACTTGGAATTGAAATACAATGCAGTTAGTCTGATGCGCCGAGCCCGGTGCATGCAAGACTGATGAATGATGAAAACATACGAGCATAAGTATGCTAATTGAAACATGCCCTAATACTAACCATTGAAAGCAGGTAAGTAAAAGGGAGAAAGAAGTGGCGGTTGGAAGACATGCACACACGCACCCACACTTATTACAAATTCGCCCTCGCTCGGAGGGACCAAAAGAATAATACAATTTAACTAACTATCAAGCAAATTAAATATTACGGACAATTAACTAGTTAAGCAAATTAACTAAGCTAATAAAGCAGTAAAAGCAGCCTCGGGAAGAGGGCCCAATGTAATGCATGCTCGGTTCCGTTCGGAAGTCCACTGCCATGCACAAGTTACCTCTGTTTTTACTGTTTGGCACCTCTGAAAATTGCACAAACTCCAAGGTTGCTTCTCTGAGTGCTGTGGAACACCACCGGCCATGAGGAATGGTCACCGGCCATGGGGAATGGTCATCAACCACCTGTGGAGATATCGGCCACAAATTGTTGGTCGGTTGGCACTGTATGTAGCCGACCAGCCAAAACTTCCTGCAGAACCTATTTTGACAGTAGCAGAGGGGAAAACAAGGCATGGCAATGCATTTCAAGCAAATGTGTGCACCAACACATCCCTTATCATGTTTATGACTTAAAGGGACATGGTTCTCGATTCTCGGACCACCAATCGCGTATTTCAATGCGCGATGGCCCAAGAAACCAAGTATGCACTTTGATTTCAAATGAGATGCACATCAAACAAGCAAGTGAGGCTCAACCTCTATCATACTCAATTCAAGAGGCAAAGCATGCATGCCAATGCAATGCAACCTAGGCATGTTAACTAAGTATGCAACATGGGCATGCAATGCACAATGCATACTAGGCATACAACCTATGCAAGCAAGCATCCAAGGCATGAGGCAATGCAAACCAACAAGTGTGCAAGATGCAATGTGGATGTTCAAGCATGCAACAACACATGGAGCAAACATGTTAAACAACCTAAACACGTAACAACACACAGGTATGCAACAGCACACAAGGTGAGCATGCAACAACATGCGAATAATGGACTTAAACTAATTTGGGCAGCTCTATACTAAGCCCAAAACAGTGGCCAATTGCTAAGAGAATGAGGACCAAATAACATGCAAGCATGCATGCACACAAGGACCACCACTTAGGCATTGAAAAGCAACTCTCAAGCACACTTAAGAGGATGAAAACATGGACAAATGGCATGCATTATAAGCTCTGAAAATCAAGTCATGAAAGGTGCCAAACCAACTAGACAAGACAAACAAGGCATGCAAGCAAAGCCAAAATTCAAGGCAAGCCAAAGGTGTATTGAACTACACTTAGCAAAATCGAACATGGCATGAATTAAGAAACCAAAATCAAAGTTTTAGCATATTAAGAGAAAGCCAATAACACATCTAGATGGCATCTAAATGGCTTAAATATGCAAGCATGCACAAGGGCCTAAACAAGGGGCATAAGACAACAACCTTTTAACACATTAAAGGGGCATCAAATGCAAGCATGCAAGCATGTCATGAAGATTGAAATGACATGTTAAATGGTTCCAAACCACTGGAATAATGCAAGTAATGCATGCTCATGGTTCATACACTTGAGGCTTGCAAGCCAAAAATGCAAAGAGGCTAAACAAAGCATGGCAAGCATGGCTAAGACAACCTACATCAGACCCTAAGCATGGAAAAACGAGCCTAAAAGCTTCACAAAGCTTGGCCAAAACAAGCAAGCATGGTAATCTACATGCTAAGTACATGTTAAGGCAAATGATGGCATTACAAGACATGTATGCTAAACAAGCATGGTGTGCCTAAACCAACATAAAACAGTGCTATAGCATGGCAAAATAACACTAAATAGCAGCTAAGATATGGCCAACATGAACCTAAATAAGATGCTCACTCAAGAGGCTAAAATGGCCCTTTTCACGGACAACAAGGAGAGGGGGTGGCCCTCTCCTTCGTAGGACCTCAAAGGCACCATCCTCACCACTGAAATCCATCAAGATTTCAGTGGCGAGGAGGCCCAAACAAGGTGGTCCCGGAGCTCAACCAAAATGGCACAAAATTGGGCCAAAAAAGCCCTAAGAGAGGTCAAACAACCCCAAAGCTCAAAACACTCTTAAACAACTATTTAGAACAGGCAAAAACAAGACTTTTGTATGTTATACACAAAGTCTAAAAAAAGTTTCAAGATAGGTGAAAAAGCTATGCAAAAATGGGGAAAAGGGGGTAAGATTGTTACCCTTGTAGACCCTCTTCAAAAATGGAAGACCCGCAGCTTCCTTAGGTTCAAACTAGTCCAAAACCTCCAAGAACAAGCCCCTTATGCCTCAACAACTAAGGTATGGTGTAATGGTAGGTGTTTGTGTGCAAAACTAAGACCAAACACACACAAAACACTCAAGAGAGGGAGAGATATAGACATAGAGTATAAACAAACCCTAACCCTAAAACTCAAAGCTCTGAAAAATTTTGTAACCCCAATTGAGGAAGAAGTGGCTCCCTCTTATAGACGATCCCTCTTGTAAAGCTTTCCAAACAAGCTAGTCAGGAGGGAGATCCCTCCATACATATGGAGGGGAGCAAAGTGTATGCCAGCTAGCACAACTGGCATAAAAATATCTGTAAAAGTAGATGAACAGTGATCGGCCAGCCAAAAATGCAATTTGACCAAAATAGATGGCCGGTCGACCATCTAGAGTGTCGGTCGGCCAAACATTTGGCCGATGGCAACAAAACACAACCGGTGGCCTCAAGCCATGGCCGGTGGAGTGTGGGGATGGCCAACAAGACATTCCCTGCCCTCCAAATCAAAAACACAAGTGTTTGGTGCAAAACCAAACACAAAACAGTCGAGTCAAAAGATCCTGAGGCAAGGCGTGTAGCCGAGACCTCCGGGAACTCAAGACGAACACAAACAAGGATGATCACCGAGTGTTCAGACGGTGACGTCCAAGTCTTGAGGACGGTCAAAAATGGGGTGTCTACACTCAGTCTGACAGGCTGCATCCTACTGTAGAGTCTCAACTGTCTGCTGCAGATGATGTATTAATTCTTCCATATTGACTGGGGGATACTGTGCCGTTGAAATAGGTGAATGATCTCGTGCTAGGCTAGAAGTAGATGACTATCCCCGAACCGAATTAGACACAGGTAAGTTGAGGGGTGACTATTGTAAAAACTGAACTGGTGAATTCTATCTGATTCTCCTCTGTCTTATAATCGATGGGAGTGAGGTAAACACGGGTTGTCCCTGAACAAGATCCCCGACTTTATAAAGTCTTCTGACCAGGATCCAAAGTACTTAGGGGATATCCGAACTTTCTGAAGCTATGGTTTTTAAATTACCTAGAAAAAGAAATAAAGTAAAAGAATAGTAATCAGAAACCACACAGCACCTCAGCTAAGATGTTTATCAACACAGACATGATCAAAGTTGTAGGACTGTACTCCACACTAAATTCTGCCCCCAAACTTGCAACTGCTATGCACGTACCAGTATAGTTTCACTGTAAAACACATACTAGTTAAGAGAGCTAAAGCACCCCTATGAGGGGGTAAGGTTACCCTGTCCTAGTTTTGTCATGAACTAGGGTTTCACTACTTCAATCGAGCGGTTTCACACAATCCTGCATTCGGGTGAGCATCATGTCCTAGTTTGGAACAGTTACTAAGGCTTTACTATATACAGCTAGGCCAAATGGTCAAAAAAAGGGTACCTTAGCAAGACTACCTAACATACTTCTCGTACCTAACACCGAGAAATGAAAGGAGGATCAAACGGTACAGCGATAGTCCAGATCCAAAGGTTATGTTCCCATCATGGTAGAGCCCACGAACAGTCAGCCTTTTGGCAAGCTTTTAGGCAAGCCTCTGGCAAACCGTCCAGGAATTGCAGATGGCAAACACAGTAACTTAAGTGCACCAATGCAAATGCAATGCAAAAAACACATAAGTGTAAATAAAATTTCACATCATGAAGTTTGAGTCAAGTTCTCTAAATTCCCCAGCGGAGTCGCCAGAAACTGTAGCTCAACTTTTCGTGCTCCTTTCGGATATGACTAGCCCTACAGTTCAGACTCTAGCGGTTCTGAATCTGATCTTACAAGTGCAATGTGAAATAGATAAATACCAAAGAGTTCAAATCTAACAAATCTTTTGGAAAATTGATTTTGAATTAAATGGCCAAAAATAGATTGCTTTGCCAGATATAGAGTCACCACCTAAATATTTTTGAGAAATTTAGAAAACTCATGACTCGTGCCAACGGCCACATGTCCGTCATCACCAAGATTGTCTCGACTCGGGAACTTAGGTACGAGAGGGGAAGATCATGAATTGAGCACCTCACTCACCTGATCAAATTCTACTAATCATGATGTGCACTTATTTACATTATATGTTGTAGACACCCCATTTTTTACCGTCCTCAAGACTTGGACGTCACCGTTTGAACACTCGGTGATCATCCATGTTCGTGTTCGTCATGAGTTCTCGGAGGTCTCGGCCACGCGCCTTACCTCAAGACCTCTCGACTTGCCTGTTTTGTGTTTGGTTTTGCACCAAACACTTGTGTTTTGCTTTTGAGGAGCAGGGAGTGGCTTGTTGGTCATCCCCACATCTCACCGGCCATGGCTTGAGGCCACCGGCCATTGTTTTGTTGCCATCGGCCAAATGTTTGGTCAGTCGGCACTCTGTTTGGTCGGTCGACCATTTATTTGGTCAATTTGGCATTTTTAGCTGGCCGACCACTGTGCATCTGCTTTTGGCAGATATTTTGTGCCAGCTGTGCTAGCTGGCACACACGTTGCACCCCCTCCATACACGTGTATGGAGGGATTTCACTCTTGCTTAGCTTGTTTTGTAAGCTTTGCAAGACTGATCCTCTATAAAGGGAGGCCTTCTCCTCCCTCTTTTAGGGTTACAAAAAAGAGTTCCAGAGGTCTGAATTAGGGTTAGGTCTTGTGTATCTATCTATCTCTATATCTCTCTCTCTTTTGCTCTTTGTGTGTGTATTAAGGTGTTTTGTTCATAGTTTTGCACACAAACACCTAGAGTTACACTTTCCTTTAGCTACTGAGGTACTAAGGAGTGATTTTTAAAGTTCTTGAGTTGATCTAAGCTTGGAGAAGGGGCTGGAGTGGTTCTTGTGAAGAAAGTCTTCAAGGGTAAGAACTCTTTATTCCCCATTTTTGCATAGGCTTTTAGCCATCCTTGCATCTATTTTTAAGATTGACTTATAACATATAAAAGTTTTGATTTTAAGTGCTTAAAATAGTTGTTTAAGGTTGTTTTGGTGTTTGGGGTTGTTTCACCCCTCTTAGGCCTTGTTTGGCCCCCATTTTGTGCTATTTTGGTGAGCACTGGGACCACCTTGTTTGGGCCTCCTCACCATTGAAATCCAGAGGGATTTTAGTGGTGGGGATGGTGCTTTGAGGTCCTGTAGCACGTTCGCGAGGGACCCCGCTACAGTTCGGACTCGATTTTGTGTCACGGTTCTTAATCTGAACCAAGGAGTCCAAATCCGGCAAATCGTTTTGAGAAACAGATTTTTGAAAAGAAGTGCCAAACATGGACTGCATTGCCAGATACAGAGTCGCCACCTAAATATTTTATTTTGGGGGAATTTAGGAAACCCTGACTCGGTGCCAAAGGCCACGTGTCCGTCATCACCAAAGTTGCCTCGGCTCGGGAACTTGGGTACGATCGGGGAAGGTCAGCTATGAGCACCCTCTCTTGCCCGATCCGAAGATCGGCCTCTACTAACCATGATATCCGATTTTAAAAACGTTATGTGTTCTTATTCCGGTTATTAGCCTAGAATTACTATGTTATGCGCACAGCAAACAAGTATAGACCAAATCGCCCAAATCGGAACAAAACATTGCATGTTTGTTTTGAAAATGGTTTGCTACTCGCAAGTAGGCTAAAATGCAAGTTTTGCCACCCTCAAGTGGGCTTTAGGAAAGATGGTTTTGCCACTATCTAGTGGGCTTAAAATTCACAGTTTTAATGCGTTATCCCAATTTAAGCAATTCGACCTCCATCCACAGGCATTCAAGCAATTATATCACATAAGCAGCTAGGCTCATGGTAATCATGCAATTATGGCAACACTCACACGCATGCGGCATGCTAAAGCATGAAAGCTCACCTAGTACTCCAAGCCAAAACAGAAACCAGTTAGTAATCACATCCCCAAGCACTTCTGTTCGATCGGAGGATCTGAAAGTAGACATGCCAGCGCTACCCCCATTTCATTTTCAGCCAAATGCTAAGGAAATGAAGGCCAAAACACATACAAACATGCATGCACACATGGCCCAACTCTTAAGCATAAAGAAGCAACTTTTAAGCACACTCAAAGAGGATAACTGGACTGATGGCAAGCATAGCAAGCTCTGAAAATACATGAGGAATGATGCCAAATCAACCTATCAATGCAAGCAAGGCATGCAACTATGTCCAGAACTCAAGGTAAGCCAAGGGGCTTAAACCATAGCTATATGAAGCAAGTCCCAAAGGGCCATGGGGAGTCAAAACCACGGCAAGGTAGATCAAAACAAGGTCAAAGGCACACCTAGATGGCATCTAAATGGCCTAAGTTAAGGCATGCAAAAGGGTTCAAACATGGAGCATAAGATACCAACCTCTTGAAGTATTAAAGGAGCATCAAATGCAAGCATACAAGCATACATAAGGACTGAAATGACGTTATATGTGGTGCCAAACCACATGAAAAAGCCAAGTAATGCATGCTCAACACTCACACACCCAAGGCTAACAAGCCAAAATGCAAGGTGGCTATGCAAAGCATGTCATGGATGGCCAAAAAAAACCAAACAGACCTTAAGCATACTAAGACATGTATAAAAGCTTCACAAAGCTAGGCCAAAAGCATGCTAGAAACGAGGCTCAAAGCACAAAGCATGTTAAGGCAATTCATGGCATTACAAGACAAGTATGTAAAGCAAGCATGGTGTGTCTAAACCAACTTAAAACAGTGCTATATCATGGCAAAATAAGTACAAATACTAGCTAAGACATGGCCAACATGAACTCAACAATGGTGCTCACACATGAGGCTAAAATGACAACTTTTGAAGATAACAAGGAGAGGGGATGGCCCTCTCCTTCTTAGGACTTGTAGACTCCCATTTTTGACCACCCTTAAGACTTGGGCGTTACTGAGGTTTACTTGGTGGTAAAAGATGTGCAGGGCAAAGGTTCAATCTCTTCGGCAAGGAGAGAGCCAAATCCCAACTTCACACCCCTTTTGGATCAAAACTATTTTGAATGGTTTTTAGACCTTAAAACCCTCTCTTTCAAAATTTTTTGAAATAAAGTTTCTGCGATGTTCCGAGGCTCGCATTTTGTCAAACGTTGCGCTTTTCGGTAAACCGAGCAGGGACGAAGTGGAAATGAATGAAAGAGAGATGAAATCTTTGAAAAATCTTTCAAAACACTTTTTTAGGGGTTTGGAGTTGAAGAAAAGAGGAAAGGAGAGGAGAAAACTAGTTTGGGAGAAGTTCGGCATGAATCCGGGTAAGAGAGAGTTGAGCAGCCCTCGCTGAATTAGGCTTATTCATTTGCATACTTGGATTTTAGTTATGAGGCCACCACCGTTGGAAAACTTACTTTTGGGGCTTCATTTTGCACTCAAGAATCTCCTAGAGCCAAGTCCGGGTGGGAGAGATATGATTGGTTGAAGTTGGGTATCATCCTGGTTGGATTGAATCTGCGCGGCTTCACCAAAATGGGCATAACTTTTTCCACAGGAGGAATTTTAATGCATGGTTTGCGCCATTGGAAAGCTAACTTCCGGGGCTTCAATTTGGACACCCACCGGCCATTTTTTTGACCTTGGCAGCATCTGTCGGCAATCTATTTCCGACCGGCAATTTAGTGGCCGACCGGCCATTTATTTTAGCCGACGACCTTTTTTGCTGGCACGACGGAGTATTCTACAGATTGAGTGGATTCCAGCGTCTGGCCAGCTGTGGGGCACAGACTGGATCCTTGCTCTTGGTTTGAAGCTTCTAAGAAGAAGCTTTAGTCTCTTGGCTCTTTAAAGGGAGCTTCCTCTTCCTTAGACCAGGTTAGAAAACCAGCTGGAGCATTACATACAATCCTCCATACTATCATCTCATCAAGCCTCCAAACCCTAAAATCCTTGCTCCATTTGCACTACACCCTATAGCACCACACCACCACTCCATTCCAGCAGCTTGGAGGGCCTTCTCAGAGCTTTGGAGGCACCTTTTCTCAAGCCAAAAGGCTACTAAAGTTTGGTCTTCAAGGGTGAGCAACATTTCCTCTCTTTTAAGCTTATTTTTGTATCCTTTCTAAGCCATACATGCTTGCATATTTGGGCTCCGACCCTAACTGGAACTAGGCTTATTTTGAGCTTTTTTTCATGTTTGTTTAAGGGCCTCCCACTGTTTGAGGCCTCCTTGTTGCACTTGCTTCATTGCCTCTCTTGTATGCCATTTTCTTGTGTAGTATTTTTGGCCTATGTATAAATTGTTTTGAGGCATGTCATAAACTGTAAAGTTTCTCATTTTGAGCCTTCTTCAACATTTTTGAAGGGCTCATCACTGTTTGAGGCTTCCATTTTCCACTTGCCTTTATATCTCTCTTTGGCTCCATTTTTGCATGATTTGTTAGCCTCTTATGCTTCTGTTTTTGAGCTTTGGTCCAAACTATAAATGGCCTTATTTTGACCCCCTATTCATGTTTCATTAAGGTCTTTTACTATTTGAGGCATCCTTTTTGTACTTTGTGTTATAGCTCTCTTTTGGCCTTGTTTTGCATAGTATTTTGAGCATACTTGTGCACTGTTTTGGGTTTGATCATAAACTGAAAAATACCATGTTGGGTCCTCTTCAACATTTTTGAAGGCCTCTCTTGTTTGGGGCCAGCAGCTGTGACTTGCTTCTTTATCTCACATTTAGGGCCATTTTTGCATATTGGTTTAGCCCTATTTGTTTCATTGTTTGGTCTTTCTTAAAACTGAAAACATGCTTGTTTTTGGTCTGCCTTGAATCTGTCTTCATTCTTAATGATCAAATAATGCATTCTTTGTATAGCTGTAGGCCATTGCGTGTGCCTAGTTTTGCATTTCGGGTCTCGTTCCATGCATCGGGTGCCATGTTTCCGTGATTCGGGGCTGTTTTTATCACATTTTAGTGCTGAAATTACATGTTTGTATGCCATATTTCATGCCTCGCCATGCCTTGTTAGAGTTTCATACTATGCCTTAGGTTTGGTCCTCGGTTTACGTGCATGCGTGCACGCGTTTCAAGAGTCTCATTTTCATCTAATGGCCACCGATTTTGGGCATGCTTGCGAGCTATCCATGTTAGTTTAAGTCCATCATCGCATGTTGTTGCATGCGATGTTTACTTACATGTTTAGGTTGCGCGCCTAGTATACATTGCTCATTTGCATGTTCATGTTACATACTTAGCCTCCATGCCTAGGTTGCATTTCATTGAGCATGCATCCCTTGCCTCTTGATCAATCATGATAGGGGTTGGGGCCCTTTGATGTGTTTTTTGCTTGCATTTCATTTGATATCAAAGTTGCAAAACTTGGCCTCTTAGGCCATCATGCGTAATTGATGGCCCGAGGGTCGAGGGGCATACTCCCTTGAGTCCATTACATGATTGGGAGAGTGGCCATGCATACACTTGCTTGAAATTCCATGCATACACTGTCGTTCTTGTTGCTGTCACAAACCAGATTCTGCAGGAACTTTCTGCCGACCGGCAGTATTCAGTGCCGACCGCAATCCTTCCTGGGCCGGTAGCTTCATCAGTAGCCGATGGATATTTTCAATGGCCGGTGGACATTTCCTTCAGCCGATGGTGTTCCACAGTGTTCAGGGGACCTATCCCAGAACTTTGGCAATTTTCAGAGAAGCAGGGCAGTGTAAACCGAGGCGGCAGTGGTATGGTACAGACTTTCCGGGCGAGACGGGTTCGAGCATGCATCATTCGCGCATCCTGAGGCAGGGGCTGTGGCCACCTTTCCTTTGCATTCATTCTGTTAATAATTTGGAAATTCTGTAATAATTAATGTGTTTTATTATTCGGACTGTAATATTTATTTGGACCCTCCGAGTGAGGGCAATTATGTAATAAGTGTGGGTGAGTGTGTGTATGTCTTCCAACCCCACGTCTTTCTTCCCTTTTATTTACCTGCTTATGATGGTAGACTAGGGCATATTTAAAATTAGCATACAGTATGATAGCATGTTTGCATCCATACATTTGTCTTACATGTACCAGGCTCGGTACATCATGCTAACTGCACTCGTATTTCAATTCCAATTTGAGTATTTGTTAGTTGCAGCATTTCACATGCCATGTTTAGGATAGCCGAGCCTGTTTGGATTGCATCTTTTGCATGTGTTGCATTAGCCATTTCAAATATGAACTAGGATCATGCATGTGG
>NW_021024952.1:1028964-1189808 GCF_004153795.1 Camellia sinensis
GAAACGTCCCTCGTTTCCCGTGCTCGGGCTAACTCCTATCCCAAGCACGATGCAATATGCATGATATGCATGAAATGCAACTAAGATACAACCTAACATACACAATGCTATGAAATGGCATACACGATGCACGAGATAACATGGCATACACAATGCGCTAACATACAACCTAGCATACACAATGCTATAAAATGAAATGGCATATACAATGCAATATGGGCTTACACCAATGTAAGTGGACCTCAGCCGCACTCACATAGGAGGCCATAAGATGAAAATGAGACAACTCGGAATGCGTGCACACATGTACGCAAACCGAGGACCGACCCTAAGGCACGAATGCCACTCTACCAAAGCATGGCAAGGCATGGAACATGGTATACAAGCATACAAATTTCAGCGCTAAAATATGACCCAAAACAGCCCCGAATCATGGAAACATGGCTCCCAATGCATGACGTGCGACCCGAAACATGAAATTAGGCACGTGCATTGGCCTATAGCTATACAAAACATGCATTATTTGAACATGAAATGTGAAGACAGATTCAAGGAAGCCCCAAAAAAAGCATATTTACAGTTTTAATCAAGGCCAAACAATGGACACAAATAGGGCTAAACCAATATGCAAAAATGGCCCTAAATGTGAGATAAAGAAGCAAGTCACAGCTTCTGACCCCAAAAAAGAGAGGGCCCTTCAACAATGTTGAAGAGGGACCCAAAACATGGCATTTTACAGTTTATGATCAAACCCAAAACAGTGCGCATGCAAGCCTAAAATACTATGCAAAATAAGGCCTAAAAGAGGGATATAAAGGCAAGTGGCAAATGGAAGTCTCAAACAGTGATGAGCCCTTCGACGATGTTGAAGAAGGGCTCAAAATAGGCCACTTTACAGTTTATGACAGAGCTCAAAACAGTTTACACGTAGGCCAAAGATACTACACAAGAAATAGGCACACAAGAGGGGTAATGAAGCAAGTGGTAGCTAGGGACCTTAAACATGGAAGGACCCTAAAAAAAACATGAAAAATACATCAAAACATGACTATTTTCAGTTAGGGTGGGAGCCCAAATATGCAAGCATGTATGGCTTAGAAAGGATACAAAAATAAGCTTAAAAGAGAGGAAATGTTGCTCACCCTTGAAGACCAAACTTTAGCAGCCTTTTGGCTTGAGAAAAGGTGCCTCCAAAGCTCTGAGAAGGCCCTCCAAGCTGATAGAATGGAGTGGTGGTGTGGTGCTATAGGGTGTAGTGCAAATGGAGCAAGGATTTTAGGGTTTGGAGGCTTGGATGAGATAGATATATGGAGGATTGTATGTAATGCTCCAGCTGGTTTTCTAACCTGGTCTAAGGAAGAGGAGAGCTCCCTTTAAAGAGCCAAGAGACTAAAGCTTCTCTTAGAAGCTTCAAACCAAGAGCAAGGATCCAGTCTGTGCCCTCCAGCTGGCACAGCTGGAATCCACTCAATCTGTAGAATACTCCGGAAGGTCGTCGGCCAGCAAAAAAGGTCAGTCGGCTAAAATAAATGGCCGGTCGGCACAATAAATTGCCGGTCGGATAAATAGATTGCCGACAGATGCTGCCAAGGTCAAAAAAATGGCCGGTGGGTGTCCAAATTGAAGCCCCGGAAGTTAGCTTTCCAATGGCGCAAACCATGCATTAAAATTCCTCCTGTGGAAAAAGTTATGCCCATTTTGGTGAAGCCGCGCAGATTCAATCCAACCAGGATGATACCCAACTTCAACCAATCATATCTCTCCCACCCGGACTTGGCTCTAGGAGATTCTTGAGTGCAAAATGAAGCCCCAAAAGTAAGTTTTCCAACGGTGGTGGCCTCATAACTAAAATCCAAGTATGCAAATGAATAAGCCTAATTCAGCGAGGGCTGCTCAACTCTCTCTTACCCGGATTCATGCCGAACTTCTCCCAAACTAGTTTTCTCCTCTCCTTTCCTCTTTTCTTCAACTCCAAACCCCTAAACAAAGTGTTTTGAAAGATTTTTCAAAGATTTCATCTCTCTTTCATTCATTTCCACTTCGTCCCTGCTCGGTTTACCGAAAAGCGCAACGTTTGACAAAATGCGAGCCTCGGAACATCGCAGAAACTTTATTTCAAAAATATTTTGAAAGAGAGGGTTTTAAGGTCTAAAAACCATTCAAAATAGTTTTGATCCAAAAGGGGTGTGAAGTTGGGATTTGGCTCTCTCCTTGCCGAAGAGATTGAACCTTTGCCCTGCACATCTTTTACCACCAAGTAAACCATCAGTAACGCCCAAGTCTTAAGGGTGGTCAAAAATGGGGAGTCTACAAGTCCTAAGAAGGAGAGGGCCATCCCCTCTCCTTGTTATCTTCAAAAGTTGTCATTTTAGCCTCATGTGTGAGCACCATTGTTGAGTTCATGTTGGCCATGTCTTAGCTAGTATTTGTACTTATTTTGCCATGATATAGCACTGTTTTAAGTTGGTTTAGACACACCATGCTTGCTTTACATACTTGTCTTGTAATGCCATGAATTGCCTTAACATGCTTTGTGCTTTGAGCCTCGTTTCTAGCATGCTTTTGGCCTAGCTTTGTGAAGCTTTTATACATGTCTTAGTATGCTTAAGGTCTGTTTGGAGTTTTTTTGGCCATCCATGACATGCTTTGCATAGCCACCTTGCATTTTGGCTTGTTAGCCTTGGGTGTGTGAGTGTTGAGCATGCATTACTTGGCTTGTTTCAGTGGTTTGGCACCACATATAACGTCATTTCAGTCCTTATGGTATGCTTGTATGCTTGCATTTGATGCTCCTTTAATACTTCAAGAGGTTGGTATCTTATGCTCCATGTTTGAACCCTTTTGCATGCCTTTAGACTTAGGCCATTTAGATGCCATCTAGGTGTGCCTTTGACCTTGTTTTGATCTACCTTGCCGTGGTTTTGACTCCCCATGGCCCTTTGGGACTTGCTTCATATAGCTATGGTTTAAGCCCCTTGGCTTACCTTGAGTTCTGGACATAGTTGCATGCCTTGCTTGCATTGATAGGTTGATTTGGCATCATTCCTCATGTATTTTCAGAGCTTGCTATGCTTGCCATCAGTCCATGTTTATCCTCTTTTGAGTGTGCTTAAAAGTTGCTTCTTTATGCTTAAGAGTTGGGCCATGTGTGCATGCATGTTTGTATGTGTTTTGGCCTTCATTTCCTTAGCATTTGGCCACTGTTTTGGACCTAGTAGAGAGCTGTCCATCTTGGTGTAAGTCCCTCCCTTGCATGTTGTTACATGCTCGCCTTGTGTGTTGTTGCATACTTGGCCTATCGCATGTGTTGCATGCTTGAATCACATTGCATTTAGCATGTTTTCTTTTGTCTTGGTTGCTTAACATGTTACGTGTCTTGCATGTTTGCATGTTTGCATTGCATATTGCATGCTTGTTAGCTTGCACATGTTGTTACATGCCTCACATGTTTGTTTGTTTAGGTTGTGTGCTTAGTACACATTACTTGCTTTCATGCTCATGATTGCATACTTAGCTCACATGTCTAGGTTGCATTGCATTGAGCATGCATGCCTTGTCTCTTGATCAAGTGATAGAGGTTGGGCCTTATGTGTTTATTTGGTTTGCATTTCATTTGACATTAAAATACATAACTTGGCCTCTTTGGCCATCACGCATTGAAATGTGCGATTGGTGGCCCGAGGGTCGAGGACCATCCTCCTTTGAGTCATGAACATGATAAAGAGGGTGTTTGTGCAAACATTTGCTTGAAATGTATTGCCATGCCATGTTTTCCCTCTGCTGCCGTCAAAATAGGATTCTGTAGATAAATATGGCCGGTCGACTGCATAAAGTGCCGATCGACCAATGATGGATGGCCTAGAGCTAAATATTTGGTCGATGACCCTTCTACCATGGTCAGTGATGTTTCCCCTTGGTCGGTGATGCTCCACAGTGTTCAGAGAGTGTTCCTTGGAACTTGTGCAATTTTCAGAAGAGCAGACCAGGGTAAACAGGGGCAGCTTGTGCATGGTGACGGATTTCTGAGCAAACCCGAGCACGCATGCATTGGACCCTCTTCCTGAGGCTGTTTTATTGCTTTCTTAGCTTAGTTAATTTACTTAACTAGTTAAGTGGTCAATAATAATTAATTAGCTTGTAGGTTAATTAATTTGTATTATCCTTTTAATCTCTCCTAGCGAGAGCGAATGTGTAATAAGTGTGGGTGTGTGTGTGCATGTCTTCCACCCCCCACTTCTTTCTCCCTTTTAGTTACTTGCTTTTGATGGTTAGTACTACGGCATATTTAATTTAGCATGCCTTATGCTATGCATGCGTGCATTCATTCATCAGTATTGAATGCACCAGGCTTGGCGCATCATGCTAACTGCATAGTATTTCAAATCTAACTTGAATACATGTTACTTGTTGCATTTCACATGCCATCCTAGGATTAGCCGAGCCTATTCTAGATTGCATTTTGCCTATGATGCATTAACCATTTAACATGGACTTGGATCATACGTTTGATTGCTAACATATTCTTTGTTTTGGCTCGGAGTACGCTGTAAGTATTGATGCTTTAGCCTCTCGCATGAGTGTGAATGTTAACATGACAGCATGCTTACCATGTGGCTATGTGCTTATGTGATATTACTGTCTAAATGCCTGTGGGTGAAGCTTGGATTGCTTGTGTTGGAACAACTCATTGAAATGTGTATTTTAGCCTACTTGCGAGTAGCAAATTTCAAACCATTTTCCGAACAAACAGATATGCAATGCTTTGTTCCAAATTAGGCAATCTAGTCTATACTTTTGTGTTGTGCGCATCACATAGTAAGATTAGCTAATTAATCGGATAAGAACACATAACGTTTTCAAAACTAGATATCATGGTTAGTAGAGGCCGATCTTCGGATCGGCCGAGCGGGGGTGCTCATAGCTAACCTTCCCCAATCGTACCCAAGTTCCCGAGCCGAGGCAACTTTGGTGATGACGGACACGTGGCCTTAGGCAAACGAGTCAGGATTTCCTAAATTCCCCCATAAAAAATATTTAGGCGGCGACTCTGTATCTGGCAAAGCAGTCCATGTTTGGCACTTCTTTCTAAAAATCTGTTTTCTCAAAACGATTTGCTGGATTTGGACTCTTTGGTGATTTATCAGTCTCACATTGCACATTGTGAGATCAGATTAAAAACTATGACAATTTGAGTCCGAACTGTAGTAAACCCACAAACGAATAGAACGGCAGGGATTCATTCCTCCTAGGACGTTCAGGGACGTCTACAGTTTCTAGCAACTCTGCTGGGGATTTTAGAGAGCTTCACTCGAACTCCTGATATCTTGTTTTGATTACACTCATGTGTTTCTTTGCATTGCATGTGCATTGGTGCGCCTAGGACACCATGTTTGCTGTCTGGTATTCCTGAACGATTTGTCGGAGGCTTGCTTTGTTAAGCGTGCGATAAGGCTGACCGGTTACGGGCTCTACCACGATGGAAACACAAACCCCGGTTGTTGCCGGGGCACCTTTTTTGACCATTCAACCTAGTGCATATTCGGAATCCATAGTGACCATTCCCAACTAAGACAGGTTGCTACCCGATTATAGGTTGTTTGAAACCGCTGCATGTGTAGTGAAACCCTAGCTCCTGACAAAATAGGACAGGGAAACCCTACCCCAACATAGGGGTGTGTTGGCTCTCATTTACTTGCTATGTGCTTTTAGAGTATATCTCTACAGGGAATGCGCATGTCAGTTTGCAAGTTCGAATACCAAGCCTGAGGGCATCAGTATCAGTGTTTTTGAGAATCAGTTATATCTATGGGTATCCGATTCAGTTTTGGGGCAGTGATTTTGAGGAACAGTGATCAGTAATAGAGTACAGTTATTCAGCTATGCTTGTGTCTGTTCTAATTGGGCTGAAACGCTGCGTGTTTTCTCTTTCAGTTCAGAGAGTTAGTCCAAAATAGCCAGTGTTCTTTTTTACTGAGGCAAGACAGATATCTGATCTGTCAGTCACCATTTGAGTTCAGCGGACTTATGATGACCCAAAGTTCAAAGGAAATCGTGGTTATGAGAGCCGCATTAGACCAAGGAATCACCCTGCAAAGTGAGACCAATGTTGATGTACCGCATCCACCTAGGTCGCCTATCGCACGCCCGATCTAGGAGCCCTAGTTGTTTCAAGCTCTTGAGCCCACCACGTTTGAACTGATGGGAATGATTGGTGACCTTCAGAGGTCTGTGGCTGATCTCGCTTACGGAATGTCGGCTCCGTCACCAAATGCACCATATGCCAGGAATTTTATACCGCAGGAGGCCCCGCTATTGGGGCGAATCGTGATCGAGCTCAGCCAACCTGAGGCTGTCCCAAGCTATGACCATGACGTGCCAACAACAACCGAGTTTCGCTCTGATATAGCAACCCAAACCCTCGATCAGGCTGAGGCTAGAGGTAAGAACAAAGTTGGAACAGATGCTGATCCCGTTGAACAACTGTTGTGGGCAGTCGAGGCCTTGAAAGCTGGGGGAATGAATAAGCAACAAGTACTCGTAGTCATGGCTAAGACTGTGGATGATGATTTCCCCACTCCAACCGAAGGCAGTTCAAGCCAGACGAAAAATCGGGATAGGCCCCGTCATACCAGAACAGTTCCTTCCACTCCCAACCCTGCACCAGGAAAAGATCAGAAAGCCAAGGTAGTGCCTGCCGACCCTTTCGCTAGTGCGTCTAGCAAGAACCCTCAAACTTCGAAGTATCTGCCTCGAGGGCGCAAAGTCTTTCATGCCCTCTACATGCCTTTGTCTAGGGCATTTCAAATTTTGGCTAAAAAGGGGCATCTTAAACCCCTCGAGCCTCGACCTCTCCCGAAGAATCTTCCTCTCACACATGATGCTGCCTTGTACTGCGCGTACCACCAGCAAACCAGTCACAGCACCGACGGTTGTTTTCGCCTTCGCCACGAAGTACAAGATTTGATCGACAATAAGGTCATCCTCCCACCTACCTCAACAAAGTCTGTCACCACTGAATTGTTGGACTTCGAGGATACGGCAAGTATGTGATCAGGGGTTGGACCACCTGCGGCACGGCGTTCGGTGTACTTCAGATGTGGCGTTTGGCACGCACTGTGGGGAGCATTTGCGAATGCAGTTTTGTAATTTCTGGCTTGGGTGTCGAGTCAGTTCCTTGTTTTGTTTTGGGTCTGTCTCATTGTCTTGAGTCAGTCTTTTTGCTTAGGGGTCTGTCTTGTTGTGTCGAGTCAATCCCATTGTATAGAAATTAGGTGATTCCAGGGTTGCCTCGAATATCATTATTTTGTTTTGTAATTATCCTTTTGCTTTCTTTTGAGTCTGTCTCTGCTGTGGAGCCAGTTGCAACCAGGAAATCTGAATGAAACAGCTGCGGCTATCATGTTTCTGTGTTTATTGCTACTTTGAGCTAGTTGTGCCAGAGCATTTGAATGAAACGGCGGAGCATCTCACTTACTCTTCAGCACCTCGAATTCATTACATTGACCTAAGTTTTTCAAAACTTTTTTTAAACACTGTGGTGATGAAAACGAAGAGGAAGGAATTCCTCAGGATTTGCAAAACTTTGATCGTTTGAGAGAAAGAAAGGCATGCTAAGCCCTTAATGAACGAAATCATGTTTGTCAACGTGAGTACTAAGAAGGACCCTAGCTTGATCCAGATTGGTTCCGCACTATCTTCAATGCGAGCGATTTGTCATTTTCTTAAAAAAATTTCAAAAACAAAATGTTTTGCGCTGTCCTGCGAAGACCTATATGGAATCGCTCTTGAGATTGTGCAGCTTAGGATCGCTCTCAGCCTCAAGACTTGAGCCCTTGCTTTCAAACCTTGGACATTAGTTCAGAATGTTCAACGGTCAACTACAACATAAGGCCTGCGTGGCCAAATTTGAAGCAGCCCTCGAACAAGAGGCCAAGAAAGTCAGATCAAGAAGATTAGACCTCATCAGAAGAAGCTTGCGAAGCTAGAACAGAAGCACCCCTCGAACTAGGGACAAAAATCTCCAATGTTCTCGAAGAGCCGAAGATGGATCCTTCTGCAAATCAATACAACAGCCACTCTCCTGGATACAGATGGCTTCAAAATCCTAAAACCATTTGTCTTGGACTTGTTACACTTTTACCCTTTGAGAGGCTCGCTGGGCCGAAAACCCGGAAGGGTGACCCAAGCAAAAGTTAGAGCAAAAAAAAAAAGAATACAGAGAAAAAAAAAAGAGAATGAAAAGATTTGAAAAAGAAAAGACAAAAATGAATGAATAAAAAAAAAGAATTGAAAAGAGAAGAAAAACAAAGCTCGCAAGGTTGAAAACCCGGAAGGGCGGCCTTGGCAAAAGTTAGAGCGTAGAAGGTGAAGGTTAATACACGAGTGTACCTTAACCGGAACTACGTAAGGCTTGATTCCCATGTTTGGGATACATAGGCAACTTCATCTTGAAGTCCAGCCCCACGCACTTTCAAAGTGACTGTGTCCATATATTGGTTTTGACCATCTTCGTCTTCTCTGTATCCGAGAGTTCGGTTGCGATCATCACTAATGAGGACTGACTACAGTATGCTGCGGCGTCATCCAGACAAGGGGCAACTTTCCGTTGCCATGAGTCGCCATCCAAACCAGGGGCAATTTTCCGTTGCCATGTTGTGCCCTTTAGAACAAGGGGCAATTTTCCATTACCTCCGATCCGAGGTTGTGCATCTCGAGAGTAAGTTCCGTGCTCATTAAGCAGTGACCATTTGCAAAAATAGTTTTTGAGATTTTTTTTTATTGAGGTTGACTATTTTCTCAAAAATTATTCCATCCTTTCCAAAACTAGACCATTTTCTTGGACCCAAAAAAGGAAAATTTTCAGTGCTCATAGCCTGACTTGCATGATTTTAAATCAGAAAATTGAACAAGTATGTTAATCTAACTCTCATTTTGGTTAAAATTGTTTTAGTCGAAAACCAAAACAAAAAATGGTCAAAATGATGAACTAGGGGCATAGTTGAGTCAGGCTTCCTGTCTTTTCCCCATCGCCAGCATACTTGCCAGAAAGAGCACAACTGGAGTTGTCTGTAAAGGGCTGAAAGCTCTCTCACCCTTCGAACAATGAGGTATCAAGCCAAGTGCGAAGCACGAGTCGGAATGGATTAAGATACTCCATTCCCTCATCTGGAGCATCGACTAGACGTCGCCGGAAGAAGTAGCTGCGAGCTAACAGTGTTGGGCATGAACCCACAACCTCTTGTTTATTCACCGACCATATCTGGGGAGGGATGAAAAATGAGAGAGTGAAGAATAGAGAGGTGTAAGTCGAGAGAAAAGTGAGCAAAAAGGGATTTTGAGAGAAAACCAAGCCTGAGGGCCCAGTGATGTGAGAATCACAAATGAGAAGAGGGTAGGAAACAATACCCGGAGAAACTGGCTCCTCGCAAACTAAGAGGTCTCTTGTCTTTCATAACACGTCTGTGTGTCATGTCTTTTGTTTTGACTGTCTCGATTCTTGTCTTTAGTCGTCTCGAGTGTTACTCGATTTGTTTAGGTTGAGTGCCTTTTTGTTTTCTCTGTTGAGTCCTTTTCGCTGTGTTCAGTCGTAGGCTCAATACCCGGTTGAAAACCCTTTCCTCAAATCGTTTTGTGCTCAGAGTGTTGTGTCATTCCCCACATTTGTGCAAAACATAATTTGGTTCTTTCATAAAACTGCAGGGTCCACCCCCGATAAGTGTGAACAAAAAAACCTAGACCTATCTGAAGCTTTTGGGTTCCAGATTGCGAAGCAAGAAATTTTGGAGCATCTGAGTGTGTTTCAACTTCTGCAGAGTTCAGAATGAACCATGTATTCAGAATGAGCAATATGCTGCTGTGGGCTATGAGTTCAGAATGAGCAGTTTTCAGAATGGACTATGTGTTTAGAATAAGCAGTGTGTTGCATGAACTGTGTGTATAGGCTGTATGCAGAGTAAACCAAGCACTGTGTTATGGGCTGTGTGTTCAGAATGAGCAGTAGGTTGTATGAGTTGTTTTGTCATTAGTTGGTTCACTACCTAGTTATTACAATACAAGTGTTTGATTTTCAGACAAAAGATCAATCTCGTTTACATTATTGTGTAATATGATGCGATGCGATGTATGAAATACACAAATGTAACACTTTTTTAGGCAAAAAGTTTGTTTCATTTCATCATCTTTTCAAGTACAAAGTTTCAAAGAAAATAAAACCTGTCTGCGACAGTACATGGTACTCAAGCTACCAGCAAAAAGAAAAAGTAAAACAAAAAGAAGAAAAGCAGCAAAAATCTGGATCAACATCGATCATCTCAGGCCTGAGAGTCTGTCCTCGTCATCTTCCTGGACGAAGGTCCAGGAGCGTCATCGCCACCTCCATAGTCTGAGCCCAAGGCCGAGTCATCTCCGGTCTCCTCCTCAGATACCTCCGCCTCCGTCTCTGCCTCGGACTCGTCATCATCTGGGATTGGTGCTCGAGAGCTACTCCCAACATGAGTGCGCCCCACTTTGGTACGAGGGAATACTGTGCCACCTTGCCCTCCTTCTCGAGTAGGAACAGAAGGCCCAGCTGGAGCACCTCCTGCAGTAGGAATCTGGAATGGAGGCTGAAAAGCACAAATGGCAAACGCAACAGTATGCTACGCAAAAGCAGAGTATGAATGCTGTGAACAGTGTATCAGTACAGAATGCAGTGTATGAGTATAGTGTATGAATACAGAATGCAGTGACTGAGTGCAGTGTATGAATGCCGTGAGGGTCGTGTATCAAGTGTCGTGTTGATAAGTGTGATACATCAGATTGTGTAAAGTTTGAGTCGGTGGTCAGAAAGACTTACCAGGATACTATAAAGGACCAGCAGGTCTAAGCTCCGCTGGAGCATCCCCATCATGGAGGCATTCAACTCCAGGGACTGGCGAATGTACTCGGAGGAAGCCTGCAAAAGTGTTAGAAGTATCAGTATTCTGCGGAATATCAAGAGAAATGAAATGAAATGACTGTATAAAATGTAGTAGTACATACCGGAGGCAAGTCGTAGAAATCGACTAGCTCGTGATCAGCCGGGGGGGAAGCGATGGGGATCTGATAAATCTCCCCACTCTTCTTCTGTATGTCATCATCGTGGGCAATGCCGGCCATCCAACTCCTTGCCCTCTCCGAGGCCCACTCCTACCACGGGCCTGAGCCATCCTAGGTACTTCTGCCCCTACTCCCGCTCCCACTCCAGCCGCTGGCGTCGCAGGCCCCTCTCTCTCAGCTCGACGTCCACTGCTCAGCGGCCGCATGATGTAGGTCTGGACGTACTCTGTATAGTCGTCCTCGCCTCTAAAGCCCTCTGTCCCCATCCGATCGTGTAATCGGCCATCTCATGTGGGGGGTATCTCTCTGTCTGCCTCATGTCGATAGGAGGTGGACCCGGGGCTATCTACTCTAGTAAACCTAAGGTCTGGCACAGGAAGCACTCACCCAGGTACCAAGCCCGATAGACCGGGCCCTCCAGCAGAATCCTGAACCGGGCAGTCTCCTCAGTACCAGCATACCGCTCCCAAACTGCGGCTGGCAATGGAGCCCAAGGCTGCCTAGTGATCTGTAAATGATACACAGTTGGTTATCTACCATTATCGAAAGAACAATGCAAAGCGAAGCTTGAAATAAACTCTAAAGTTGAACATAACTCTACGGCAGTGATGGTGTCGAAATAGCGACGGAAGAATATGAAAGACTCCCGGGGTCTCCGCACGCATCTCACGTCAAAGCGGCGAGAAAATGGAACGCCGAGGGGGGTCTCCTCGTCCAGCACTAGGGCGAGCCTCGGGAAGTAGGCATACACCCACAACTACAGAGTGCAATAGAGCAGGTATCAGTATGCTTATCAGATAAAGTAGAATGCAGACGAAGCAAAAATACAGGATAAAGCAGAAATTACAGAACCGTGTATTGTGCAGTGTATTGTGCAGAGTGTACAGTGTGTGCGGTATACAGTTAGTGTAAACAGATTGCATGTTTGCAGTATGTGCGGTGTATAGTCAGTTGGCATCAGATTGTGTAGTATGTGAAGTATTGTGCGGTATACAGTCAGTGTAGAGCAGATTATATGTGTGCCGTGTATGTAGTATACAGTCAGTGTGAGGCAGACCGTAGTGTGTGCAGTGTACAGAATACAGATAATGTAGAGCAGAAATGTAAAACAGAGAAAGAGGATGTACCTCCCAAGCCCGCCAGTAGCCCCCAAGCAACTGTCCGCTGAGGCGAGAGGATGAACTCATGTAGCCGTACAGTGTGGCCAAGCCTGCGCCACCACAGTCATAGCGGCGGATCCACGTGACGTCCACTAAAGCGCTCAGCAGACAGAGGGGCACGGTGTTCACCCGGTCGGCAAAGAGGGTCGTCCCCAGCAAGAACATAAGGAAGTCGCGTGCATACTGCTCCGGCTCCTCCTAAGCCATCGGCGCCTCCTCAGCTAAGGCTAGCTGAATCCTGAAGTGGTCCTCGAACCACGAATATCTGACAAATACTGGACGGGCAAGAGGCGGTAGGTCGCCGTGCAAGTACATATGAGCGGCCTCCCACTCGTCCATGTCTGTATCGAAGGGGATCGGATCACCCCCTACCTCGTTGCCGGTGAGCATCGAGAAGTCGAAATGAGTCATCGTCGTGTCTCCCATGGCGGAAAAGTGGAAGGAATCGGTAGTATCCCACCACCTCTCCACCAAAGCGGCAAGAAGAGGCCTGTTCGCAGTAAGGCGCGGCAGTCCCCTGCAGAAAGTGTCGAAGCCGGCCTGATCAACAATATGGTGGACCGAGTCCGGTAGCTCCATATACCATCCTCTGGCGGTAACATTCCCATACCCTCGGTAGGCATGGGAATCCCCCTGTATTCAAAAGCAAATAGTTGCGAAGCATTATTAAATGTACAGTTTTGAAGAACAGTCAAAATTGATGCAAATACAGCGTATGTGCACGTTTTCAGATTCAAACAGATATCGAGCGCCGGTGTGCTCGATGTGAACCACAGCATACGATGTGTCAGTGTGTCTGATTGGTTCAGTGAAAACACAGCGTGCGTGCACGTTTTTAGGTTCAAACAGATATCGGGTATCAGTGTGCTCATAGATGAATTACAGTGTGTAATATATCGGTGTATCCGGGCTAAGCAGTTAAAGCACAGAATTAACTATTGCAGTTATGTTCTACATTGCGGAAAATAAAACAGAGGGAAGACTGTACCCCAGAAGCATCGTAAAACAGATGTGACTCTGGCTCGCGCAGAAGAAGCCCTCGTGGCACGCCCCTATCAAAAGTCCTGAACTAGCGAAGACCATTAGGAGGTAGCACGTGAATCGCCGGCCTGTAGGTCGCCGGGTCAAACGATCAAACACTAAGAGGCAAAAGCTTGGCCTCGGGATCCATCTCCTACTCCGGAGGAGTCCCGCCTCGTGGGATATCATCCGCCATGCCGAGAATGGTGTGAAAATGGCCGGAAGAGTGAAAATCGGGCAAGAATGCGAAAAGTCAACTGAAAAGTCAACCACGGGAGGGTGAAAAATGGTCGAAAAGGTTGGGGTGCGGAAAAAGGCACAGAGATCAAGGAAAACTCGAGGGAAACAAACCCCGAATGGTAGAAATCGAGAAAGAGACACCGAAACAAAGATTTGTTTGGTTCAAAATGTTCGAAACGCGAAGGAGTTCGTGAATCGAACGATGAAATGGGCCCTAAAACTGAGGAAAACGGAGGATAGAAGGTTGGAAAATAACCTAGAGGAAGAGGGAAAGGGTTTTCGAGTTTGTGGGAAGTGAGAAATGAGGGCTATAAGCCCTATTTTTAAAGACCTGTGCCGAATTGACCAAACTGCCCCAATTCAGGCATATTTGGCCGGTCGGCCAAATATTTGGCCGATGGCATTGTTTTGTGGCTGATGGATGGCCGGTGACCTCCCCCGATGACCGATGAGTCTCCTACACCTTTTTTTGGGTCTTTGATGTGGTTTGGGGCCTCCATTGCTCAACATAGTGCAAGAAAATGCATTTCCGAAGCTTAACCGGTCTCTGTGCCGTGTCTTCTGTGCGTAGCACTCGAATACGTGCAAGGTGTATCCTTTTTGTATCCTTTTGTCTCTTGAGAGACTCGGAAATTGCTTTACATACGTTACGTTACAACGTTTTGTCGCGAACGCGCGTTGAGTTATACGTCATTCCACTCGCATTGTCATGCTTATCATACTTGCAATGTCATGCATTTTAATATCAGTCTAGGAGACCTTAAATCCTCTGAAGGTGCAAGTCCTTTGGTGTTTGTCGTGCCCGAATGACTCTTGGGGAGTTTTATCTTAGGTTGCATTGTAGCACACGCCATACTTGCATTGTTATGCATTTTAATATCGGTCTAGGAGACCTTAAATCCTCTGAAGGTGCAAGTCCTTTGGTGTTTGTCGTGCCTGAACGACTCTTGGCAGGTTTAATCTTAGGTTGCATTGTCATGCACGCCGCACTCGCATTGTTATGCACACACCTTGTGCATTGCAGCGCACACCATACTTGCATTGTTATGCATCTTCTTTAGGCCGCATCGTCATGTGCACCTTACATGCATTGTCATGCATGATCCTTATCACGCGTCGTCATGCGCACCTTACATGCATTGTTGTGCATCTTCCTTACCTCGCATTGTCATGCGCAGTTCATTTGCATTGTCATACGTGTCTCATGTGCATTGTCATTATCATGCATTATCATTTGCATTTCAAAAAAAAAAACAACAAAAAACCAAAAAACAAACATGCATTGTCATGCATCATTGTAAATAGTGCATTGTCATGCATTTCATTGTAAATATTACATTCCATTGCATATAGTAAATATTGCATTGTAGCTTGCATGCATTCACTGCATCACCCCCATCTACGGCTTACGCCTTTCCATGTTGAGCATGGTCTGGTATGTGCCCGTACTTTTCACGTTGAAGCACAGTTATGATATTATGTGTACGCACCTAGTGTTGTGGGTGACGGCACCGTTTCTGTGTTAAACGTGGTTTGTATGTGTCCATGCCTTTCCGAGGCAAAATACGGTTCCGCCGCAGGCCTTATCCATCATAAATATTACATTGCATATTGTATATATTGCATTGTAGTTGCATGCATTCACTGCATCACCACCATCTACGGCTTGCGCCTTTCCATGTTGAGCTTGGTCTGGTATGTGCCCATACTTTTCGCGTTGAAGCACAGTTATGATATTATGTGTACGCACCTAGTGTTGAGGGTGACAGCACCGTTTCTGTGTTAAACATGGTTTGTTTGTGTCCATGCCTTTCCTAGGCAAGATATGTTTTGGTCGCGCGCCATATCCATTTCATTCATTGCATTGTAGTGTAGTGTTTTGCATCCAGCATTTAGGATCATAGTCTTTCCTCAGCGGGTCATTCCCCACTTATATCATCCCACCCAATTACTTGTATCTTGTGTTCCGTCTACACACTTATAGTTCTGCATGTGTACGCGCCTATTCCACTGCTGGTATTGTGGTTTGAGGGTGTCGGCACCTTTTCTATGGTAGATGGATTTTTGCATCTCCATCATCTTTGTGATATTTGTGTGGTTTTGAACTGCTTTTGGTTTGATCATGTTTCAATTGCATTGCATATCATTTGCATTGCTTATACATAGTTTTGTATATATTGCATTATCATTTTGCATCCATTCCGCATTGTTATGCGTTGTCACATAAGTTGCATTGTCATGCACTCCTTCACTTGCATTGTTACGCAGCTTAGATTGCATTGTTATGCATGTTGCTAACGATATCGTACCTGTTAAGTTTTCTTTCTCTTTCAGGCACGATATTGTATGTGTGGTTCATTTGAAGCTGGTGCAACCAGACGAGCCGCACAGGTATTGTATTCTCCGTGTGAGACGTATCGAGAATTGAATAATTCTCTTACATCCTTTCTGCATTATAATGTAGCTTGGTTCTTGCTTAAAACTGTTGCATGTTATGCTTCGTTACAGCTTTCTTTGCATGACCATGAGTTATGTTCGACTTCTTGCATTGTCAGTTGCATTTTGCCTCGGCCTTCGGGCGCATATCTTTATTGTCTTGCATGTTTGTCTAAGTCGTCGGCCTTGTCAAAAATGGGTCGTCTCTGGGCTTTGACATTCACTCCCGTCATTGCTATGACTTTCGAGTTCTGTCAAAGAGGGGCAACTGTAGACACCCCATTTTTGACCATCCTCAAGACTTGGACGTCACCGTTTGAACACTCGATGATCATCAATGTTCGTGTTCGTCTTCAGTTCTCGGAGGTCTCGGCCACGCGCCTTGCCTCAAGACCTCTCGACTTGCCTGTTTTGTGTTTGGTTTTGCACCAAACACTTGTGTTTTGCTTTTGAGGAGCAGGGAATGGCTTGTTGGCCATCCCCACATCTCACCGGCCATGGCTTGAGGCCACTGGCCATTGTTTTGTTGCCATCGGCCAAATGTTTGGTCGGTCAGCACTCTGTTTGGTCGGTCGACCATTTATTTGGTCAATTTGGCATTTTTGGCTGGCCAACCACTATGCATTTGCTTTTGGCAGATATTTTGTACCAGCTGTGCTAGCTGGCACCCACTTTGCACCCCCTCCATACACGTGTATGGAGGGATTTCACTCTTGCTTAGCTTGTTTTGTAAGCTTTACAAGAGTGATCCTCTATAAAGGGAGGCCTTCTCCTCCCTCCTTTAGGGTTACAAAAAAGAGTTCCAGAGGTCTAAATTAGGGTTAGGTCTTATGTATCTATCTATCTCTATATCTCCCTCTCTTTTGCTCTTTGTGTGTGTATTAAGGTATTTTGTTCATAGTTTTGCACACAAACACCTAGAGTTATACTTTCCTTTAGCTACTGAGGTACTAAGGAGTGATTTTTAGAGTTCTTGAGTTGATCTAAGCTTGGAGAAGGGGCTAGAGTGGTCCTTGTGACGAAGGTCTTCAAGGGTAAGAACTTTTCCCCTTTATTCCCCATTTTTGCATAGGGTTTTAGCCATCCTTGCATCAGTTTTTAAGCTTAACTTATAACATATAAAAGTTCTGATTTTAAGTCCTTAAAATAGTTGTTTAAGGTTCTTTCGGTGGTTGGGGTTGTTTGACCCCTCTTAGGCCTTGTTTGGCCCCCATTTTGTGCTATTTTCGTGAGCTCCGAGACCACCTTGTTTGGGCCTCCTCACCACTAAAATCCAGAGGGATTTCAGTGCTGGGGATGGTGCTTTGAGGTCCTAAGAAGAAGAGGGCCATCCCCTCTCCTTGTTGTCTTCAAAAGTTATCATTTTAGCCTTATGTGTGAGCACCATTGTTGAGTTCATGTTGGCCATGTCTTAGCTAGTATTTGTTCTTATTTTGCCATGATATAGCACTGTTTTAAGTTGGTTTACACACACCATGCTTGCTTTGCATACTTGTCTTGTAATGCCATGAATTGCCTTAACATGCTTTGTGGTTTGAGCCTTGTTTTGAGCATGTTTTTGGCCTAGCTTTGTGAAGATTTTATGCATGTCTTAGTATGCTTAAGGTCTGTTCGGAGTTGTTTTGGCCATCCATGACATGCTTTGCATAGCCACCATGCATTTTGGCTTGTTAGCCGTGGGTGTGTGAGTGTTGAGCATGCATTACTTGGCTTGTTTTAGTGGTTTGGCACCACTTATAACGTCATTTCAGTCCTTGTGGTATGCTTGTATGCTTGCATTTGATGCTCCTTTAATGCTTCAAGAGGTTGGTATCTTATGCTCCATGTTTGAACCCTTTTGCATGCCTTTAGACTTAGGCCATTTAGATGCCATCTAGGTGTGCCTTTGACCTTCTTTTGATCTGCCTTGGGGTGGTTTTGAGTCCCCATGGCCCTTTGGGACTTGCTTCATATAGCTATGGTTTAAGCCCCTTGGCTTACCTTGAGTTTTGGACATAGTTGCATGCCTTGCTTGCATTGATAGGTTGATTTGGCATCATTCCTCATGTATTTTCAGAGCTTGTTATGCTTTCCATTAGTCCATGTTTATCCTCTTTTAAGTGTGCTTAAAAGTTGCCTCTTTATGCTTAAGAGTTGGGCCATGTGTGCATGCATGTTTGTATGTGTTTTGGCCTTCATTTCCTTAGCATTTGGCCACTATTTTGGACCTAGTAGAGAGCTGTCCATCTTGGTGTAAGTCCCTCCCTTGCATGTTGTTGCATGCTCGCCTTGTGTGTTGTTGCATACTTGGCCTATCGCATGTGTTGCATGCTTGAATCGCATTGCATTTAGCATGCTTTCTTCCTTTTGTCTTGGTTGCTTAACATGTTACGTGTCTTGCATGTTTGCATGTTCGCATTGCATATTGCATGCTTGTTAGCTTGCACATGTTGTTACTTGCCTTACATGTTTGTTTGTTTAGGTTGTGTGCTTAGTACACATTACTTGCTCTCATGCTCATGATTACATACTTAGCTCACATGTCTAGGTTGCATTGCATTGAGTATGCATGCCTTGTCTCTTGATCAAGTGATAGAGGTTGGGCCTTATGTGTTTATTTGGTTTGCATTTCATTTGACATTAAAATGCATAACTTGGCCTCTTTGGCCATCACGCATTGAAATGCGCGATTGGTGGCCCGAGGGTCGAGAACCATCCTCCTTTGAGTCATGAACATGATAAGGAGGGTGTTTGTGCAAACATTTTCTTGAAATGCATTGCCATGCCATGTTTGCCCTCTGCTGCCGTCAAAACAGGATTCTGCCGATAAATATGGCCAGTCGACTGCATAAAGTGCCGATCGACCAATGATGGATGGCCGAGAGCTGAATATTTGGTCGACGACCCTTCTACCATGGTCAGTGATGTTTCCCCTTGGTCGGTGATGCTCCACAGTGTTCAGAGAGTGTTCCTTGGGATATGTGCAATTTTCAGAAGAGCAAAGCAGGATAAACAGAGGCAGCTTGTGCATGGTGACGGATTTCCGAGCAAACCCGAGCACGCATGCATTGGACCCTCTTCCTGAGGCTGTTTTATTGCTTTCTTAGCTTAGTTAATTTGCTTAACTAGTTAAGTGGTCTATAATAATTAATTAGCTTGTAGGTTAATTAATTTGTATTATCCTTTGGGTCCCTCCAAGCGAGGGCGAATGTGTAATAAGTGTGGGTGTGTGTGTGCATGTCTTCCACCCCCCCACCCCCACTTCTTTCTCGTTTTTAGTTACTTGCTTTTGATGGTTAGTACTAGGGCATATTTAATTTAGCATACCTTATGCTATGCATGCATGCATTCATTCATCAGTATTGCATGCACCGGGCTCGGCGTATCATGCTAACTGCATAGTATTTCAAATCTAACTTGAATACATGTTACTTGTTGCATTTCACATGCCATCCTAGGATTAGCCGAGCCTATTGTAGATTGCATTTTGCCTGTGATGCATTAGCCATTTAACATGGACTTGGATCATACGTTTGATTGCTAACATGTTCTTTGTTTTGGCTCGGAGTACGCTGTAAGTATTTATACTTTAGCATCTCGCATGAGTGTGAATGTTAACATGACAGCATGCTTACCATGTGACTATGTGCTTATATGATATTACTGCTTGAATGCCTGTGGGTGAAGCTTGGATTGCTTGAGTTGGAACAACTCGTTGAAATGTGTATTTTAGCCTACTTGCGAGTAGCAAATTTCAAACCATTTTCCGAACAAACGGATATGCAATGCTTTGTTCCAAATTAGGCGATCTAGTCTATACTTTTGTGTTGTGTGCATCACATAGTAAGATTAGCTAATTAATCGGAATAAGAACACATAACGTTTTCAAAACTAGATATCATTATTAGTAGAGGCCGATCTTCGGATCGGGCGAGTGGGGGTGCTCATAGCTGACCTTCCCCAATCGTACCCAAGTTTCCGAGCCGAGGCAACTTTGGTGATGACGGACACGTGGCCTTAGGCAAATGAGTCAGGGTTTCCTAAATTCCCCCATAAAAAAATATTTAGGTGGTGACTCTGTATCTAGCAAAGCAGTCCATGTTTGGCACTTCTTTCTAAAAATCTATTTTCTCAAAACGATTTGCCGGATTTGGACTCTTTGATGATTTATCAATCTCACATTGCACATTGTGAGATCAGATTAAGAATCGTGACAATTTGAGTCCGAACTGTAGTAAACCCACAAACGAATAGAACGGGGGGGATTCATTCCTCCCGGGACGTTCGAGGACGTCTACATATTCTCTTGTTCCGGTTATTAGTCTAACATTACTATGTGATGCACACACAAGTATAGACTAATTTCCAAAAATTGGAACACTTTGATTCATGTTTGTTTCGAAAATTGTTTCGAATATTTACCACTTGAAAAAGTGAGCGCATATGTACATTACTCAAATTATTCCAATTCAAGCAATTAGCCTTCATCCACATGCATTCAAGCAATTTATCAATTAAGTACTTAGTCTCATGGTAAGCATGCTAGACATAGCAACAATCACACTCATGCAATATGCCAAAGCATTAAAATGTGCACCTCGTACGCCAAGGCAAGCCAAAAAGAAACAAAAGAGTTAGAAAACATGCATGCTCCTAACTAATGCAACATGACTAATACAACACATGCGATATGCAACTAATAGGCTCAGCTACTAATTATGACATGTGAATCAATTTGATAAAATGTGGTTTAAACACGTTTTCAACGAAGTATTTAAACAACAATTCATTGTTTTAGAATGATGAACTGAGCCTCGACGCATGCAAGACAAGTGAATGTAAACATGGAGTATGCTAAAAGGAAAGTGATGTTCTAAACTAACCATCATAAGCAAGTAAATAAAATGGAGAAAGACTTGGGGTTGGAAGACATACACATTATTGCATGTTTGGCGCTTACATAAGAGGGTCCGAATGAATAACCTAGCTAATTAATTACCTAATTAACTAACTATTACAAACCCAAATGAATAAATTAACTACACTAGGTAATTAACTAATTATTACAACAATGAATTAACTAATTATTCTAGCTAATTAAAAAAGTACAACACACAACTAAACTAACTAGCTATTCTAACTAATTAATTACAAATTCGCTATTCCAAGCACAACACTAATATTATTACAACATCACTTCACGAATCCCAAGGGTCGAAGGAGGGCTCATGCATGGATACGGATTTCCACCCGATAATGCTCTCTATTTTGCTACCAGAATGCCTCTGTTGCACAGTCACAGATATGCACTATTTTTCACCTCAGCTTGTGCTCTACTCTGTTGGAAAAAGGGGACTGCCTGCCTAGAAAAAGTGGCCGGCAACCCAGAAGTAATGGTTGGCAGGCCATTAATAGTGGGTTGCCGTCCAGAAGAAGTGGCCAGCCTGCCAGTCACTGATTTTGGTTCTCTCCTGCAGCAACAGAGGACAAACAGAGCACAAACCAGAGTATTCTCACGAGATGTTTATCCACCCTGCTTCTCCTTATCAGCAAACAGGTCAAATGAGGGGTAGGCTTGATTTGCAAATCATCAATCAATGCAGTTTCATTGCGTGATGACTTATAAATCAAAGGACGCAATTCAATAAATGCACAATTTAAAAACTCTCAAAACCTCCTCCCTATCATGGATTGATCAAGAGAAGTGGTTGACATTAACTCTTGAACCGTTTACATCACTAACAAGTATGAAACGACTCAAGACTCAATGGATTCAATTAACATCCGATTGATCCCAAGTTGATTTTATTATCTTGTATCACTTTTAGTCCCAATTCTATTACTTTATTTTAATTACCATTCATTCATTAATTCATTGAGTCTAGAAGTGAGCTTTAAGTCCTCTAATGGAAAGGAGTACCAAACCAAGTGTTGTTTTGGGTATGAGAGAAGTGTCATGCCATTTGTAATGAACCCCCAAAGGGATTAAACCATTAAGCACAACAACCTCAATCTCAAGCTTAAACAAACAACTAGTTTGAAACAACTATCAAAGTAAAGAAAAAGCCAAGAAATGAGGGAGATTGCAGAGGTGATTAGAGATGAAAACAAGTATGGAAAGCAAGAAATAAACACTATCAACTCAAATAGGTTAGTGGCTAAAGCCTAAACCACCAAACCTATGAGGACCATTACACTAATGCATGCTATACAAAGCTTAAATGTAATGAACAACTAAAAAACAGTCCTAAAATAGTCAAAAATAGTGCTGGACTTAAGACAAATATAGCTAAAACAATAAGCTACAACATGGAACAAGTTAAGCTAGTAAGCAAGCACAAGGAAATGAGGCTAACCCCTCCATTTTTGGGACTTCAAAGCATGATTTTAGCCTTTGAAAAAACTCTAAGATTTAGTAGTAAAAAGCTCAAAAAAAGATAATAGAAAGGTAGGAAACACAAGGGCAAAGGCCTAAGAAGTTTGGTGCAAAGAAGGGTGATCCACCCCTCCACCCCTAATCCCCTTAAACCAAAAGTTTCAGCTGAGAAATTCAGTGTAAAAATAGTCCAAAAGAAAAGTCCAAAAATAGTAGAAAAGATAGCAAATAAAGAAGGGAAACAAGCTAAGAATTATACCTCTTGAAGAGGGATATCCTTTTTTAGTTGCGAACCAACAAATACACACCCTCAAAAGCTAATTGCAAGCTCAAAAATACCTCAGCACAAATACTACAAGGTTTGGTTTAGAGTGTATAGGCAAAGAGTGAAGAACTTGCAAGAGAGAGAGAGAGAGAGAAAAATTTTACTCCCAAATTTTTCTAACCTTTAAAACAAGATGGGAGGTCATCTATATATAGAAAAACATGAGACCTCCTCAGAAATATCCATACAGACACGTATGGACTGGTGCATGCATCTGTGGAAACAGCTAGCACAGTTGGCAAAAATATATGAAAAAACACACAAGTGGCTGGCAGTCCACAATAGTAGCCGGCAATCCACACTAGTGGGTCTGCAGGTCCCAGGATGTTTAGGCTTGAAAAACTACTATTTTGGTCCAAAAACATGGCAAGAGGTTCACAAGATTTTGAGGCTCAAAGCTGAGGCATTCTATTGTGAATTTCGAGCATTTGACAAGCATATACAAATTCATCATTGGGTGCGCAATCGGTGGCTCCCAAGTAGTATGGGTGTCAAAAATGGAGTGTCTACAAAACTAGACAACAAGGCGGGCTTGGGCCTATTTTACTCAGGGCTGGCACGATTGATGGCTAGTCAGGCCTTACTTGGGTCCTTGGTGGAGAGGTGGTGGGACAGCACCAACTCCTTCCACTTCACCTCCACAGGGGAAACGATAATGACTCCCTATAACTTCTCGATGATTACCGGCTTGAGAGTAGGGGGTGATCTGGTCCCTTTCGACCTTGACATAGGCTAGTGAGAGGCCATTTGGATTCACTTTCTCGGCACACGTCCTCCTCTAGATAGGCCGACCATGGTCAGATATAGTTGGTTTTATAAGCACTTCCACGAGACCCAGCCCGAGACCCAGGAGGAGGTTAAGCAGTATGCTAGAGTCTTCTTGATATACCCCGTCAATACTACCTTATTTGCGAATAGGTAGAATACCGTAGGTCTGTACGTGTGGAGTGCCCTGGTGGTCCTGCTCCGGGTACAATTCTATGATTGGGGTGACGCTAGCCTCGCTACCCTTTATGGCTACATGAGCTCTGGTTCCCTCCAAAAAGAGGAACAAGGTTCGGCGCTATTGGAGAGCTTGGGAGGTACACACTACACTTTTACTTTCAACTTCTATTTGTTCATTTATGCTTTCTACTTTGAATTTTTTGTCTTTATCTCTGCATTTCTACCTGTTGACTCACAAATTGATCTTTCCATGCAGCTCTGGTTGTACACGTACTTTCCTGCCCTTGCCCCTGTACCTAGGGACAAGGTAGAGGCTATTGTGCCCTATTCTCGATGGTACAACGGCTGGTATCATCCTCGGCGTCGTGGCAATACCCGCTCCGCTTACTACCATCGCTTCTTTGACATAGTGACGGCCCGTGAGGTAATCTAAAACTCATACCCATTTCATTCCATTATACTACTTTGATCTACACTCTGACAACTAACGGCAACTAACGACTGTGAATTCTCTATTTGTAGATCACGTGGCAACCATGGGTGGTGATGCCGACCGATACGAGGGATGATTATGCCCGGTCCTTTGATACCTCTGGGATGCGGATCTTGCAAGAGGGTCCTTTCTGCAAGACTTGGTATCTCGCGGAGAGATTTATGCGCTAGACCCAGGGCCTACCTGCCCCCATTGTTCCTGCTCCGCCCCCACCATCTATTAGGACAGCTGATAGTCTCCTAGTTGAGGCCATCATGCAGTATATGGCGAGACAGAATGGCGATCTATTTTATGGGATTGGGGATTATATAGCTTTCATTAGGACTCATCTGATGCCACCCCTAACTGGAGCTCGGGCTGGAGACGTGATAGGTGCACCCGCTGATGGGCGTGATGTTGGAGGGGTTGCCCCCACTGTTCGTGTAATGGGTTTGCCGGTGATCCTAATTGCGATCCCATGTTGGCGGCCAAGTGGGACGGCCTATCAGATTCTGGTCGAGCGGCCAGAGGAGGAGCATGGGTACATCAGGGACCCTGATATGCAGTAGGTATACACTTTGCCTCATAGTTTGCATTTCACATTCCATTTTTTGTATGCTGATGTTCAAACTCACTTGCAGGTGCCATTGGAGTACATGGACGGTCTTCTTGGATTGGTCACCTCTTTAGTGTAGATGGTACAGAGGAGGGAGACATTGCTTACCCTCTACGGTTACCAGGTATTCTACCATTTCTCATTCATTTGACTGCTCTGATTCATACCCATACTAATCCTGCATCATACAGTTCCAATTTGCGATACTCATACTGAATCTACCCTAATACTGTACTAATACTCTACTTCTTGCTTTAAGGCTCCACCTACACCTACGGCACCGGTGGCACCGGTAGCACCAGCGGCACCAGTGCCACCTCCTCCAGCTGTGAGGAGGAGAGGTAGACAGGCTCCTTCACTCGGCAAGGGTGAGACCAGAGGTCAAGGTAGAGACAAGAGTGCCCAGGATCAAAGCAATGAGTCTTAGGAAAAGGAGACTTCCTCTTCCTCAAAGCTGATTTTGAGTGGGAATGACGCTGAGACTAGTGGCACCGAGGAGATAGCGAGTAGGCACTCCAAGTCCAGGAGTGAGGATGATGAGGCTGGCTCTGGATCGAGGAGCGGAGAGGAAACGAGACTGGCTTTGGGTCCGGGAGTAAAGAGGATAATGACAGCTCTAAGTCCCACTCCTCTGATGATACTGATTACGATAGTGCCCCTGAGTCCCCTCCGTGGAAGACGACGAAGAGGGCCTCTCAAGCTTGACTCTGATCTTGTATTATTTTGCTCTTTTCTTTTCTTTAGTAGGTTAGCACTTTGTCTAGCTTCAGATAGGACTTTACTTTTTGTTTTAAACACTTGTATTTTATTTTTGTAAAAACTATGATCAGGGTAAAACCCTGCAGTTTTATAAAAAGAGTTTTATTTTACATCTCGAGAATGGCACCATACTTGTATAAAATTGGAACTGAATTTGAAACTAAAAATGCTCATACTGTGAATGATGTTTGTAACTGGATATTGAGCCTTCAACTAACCAAAATACAAAATACAACTTTAATAAAGGAAAAACAAAGTAAGAAAAAAAACCTAAACACAGCTATTAACACTTCCTAGAAATAAAAGACTCAAAACAAGACTCAAAAACAAAGAGCGACCAAACATAGCACTGCTGCCAATTGCCTGGCCAACAGACTTGGTCGACCGGCCACTTAACTAGACAGCCGCCTAGGAAATGTGGCCAATAGGCCAATGCATGTGGCTGGACAGCTGGCAACAGCTGTCAGCCACTCACATAACCTTATCCTCTATAAAGGTCTTCTCTTGCTCATTTCTTCGACAGAACACCATCTTTTCTGCAGTTTTCTTTGAAAATTGAGATATTTCTTGCTGAGAGGCTCAAGGATTGGATGGCCACTTTGGACGGCACGAAAAAGGTGAATTTTTGTTGTTTCGGCATAAACGTGTTTTTTCATTAAGTCATACTTTGCTTTGTTTTCCGTTCCTTCATGCCGCTGTTCGATGCTGGAACCCAGTTACACGTGTTTAGCTTCGGAGCGCAAGAGATGTGTCATACGCTTGAAGAGTTTCAAGCATTGATGGAGTCCTAGCATGATGAGGAGATTATACCTTAACACCGTTTTGGCCATGCACGGGCTCTTGAACGGATGTGTGGGTTTACTTTACATGAGGCTCGGTCCTTGGCTCATTACGGGGAGTTGGATATATCCGGTTTGATTCATCAGTTTTTCGGCATTGGAGACAGAGTGACCTTCTCTGGTGAGGTTATCGTCAATACGCCCTCTGCTTATGTTTACTTGCACACTTTCTTCTTGCCCCTAGTCGTAGCGGAGCTAGTATTAGATTGATCGAAGTGGCTCAATGTCTTAAAAAGAGTAAGAGCAGCATAGGTTTGGCATTGATTGAAACATTGATGAGTTTGGATGCCTTCCATCGGCGAGAGACTACTCGATTTGCAGGCAGTCCACTGCTTCTCTAAGTATTGTTTCCCACTCTCTCTTATTTATGATTTCTCACATCGCTTAGCACTTACTCTCTATTTTCTCTCAAAAACCCTTTTCTTACTTTTTCCTCTCAACATACATCTCTCTATTCTTTAATCTCTCTTATTTTTCATCCATTCCCAAGTGTGGTTGATGGAAAACAATTTTTGAAAACGGTCACTTCCTGACACACATGGGATCGATCCTCAAGACGTACAACCCCGAACCACAAGATCATAACTACCCACAACTACATTCACTATCACTACTCTGTCTTCCAACTGGCCCTTCTGCCAAACGGTGGCAACACGACCAAGTTAACAGATGACGAAAAAAGATGGACCGATCAAACAAATGGACAAGACAATTAAGTTGGAGATGGTTATGGTCGAACTTCAGGATAAAGTTGCCTACGTATCCCAAAGATGGGAATCAGGCCTTATGTAGTTCGGTTCGAGTTCACTCAAGTATTAACTCTCTCCTTTTGCGCTCTAACTTTTTCCAAACCCACCCTTTCAGGTTTTTAACCTTGCCAGCTCTATTTTTCTTTATTTCCAATTTTTCATGCTCTAACTTTTGCCTAGGTCGGCCTTTTGCGTTTTCGGCCTAGCGAGCCTCTCAAGGATAGTATTTCTTCAATTTGTCCATGTTAATCAGTTGCGAGAACTCTAAGCCATCGAAATCCATAAAGATAATCGCTCCTCTTGACTGGATAGACTTGATGATGTAAGGATCAGTCCAATTAGGTCTGAACTTGCCCCTAGGGTCATGGATCGGAGCCCAGTTGTCTTTGAGCACCATATCTCATTCTTTAAGATTTCTAGATTTGACTTTCTTGTTTAAGGTCCTAGCAATTCTGCGCTGATATCCTTGGACATGGTACAATGCCTTCAGCCTTCTCTCGTCAAATAACATCAATTCTTCGAACCTGCTCTGCTGTCAATCTGCCTCTGTTATTTGACACCGGGCCATAATTCTTAACAACGGTACTTCAATCTCGATCTGCAAAACAGCTTCCATCCCATACACTAGAGAGTAGGGGGTCGCTCCCGTGGATGTTCGAATTGATGTTCTATAACCCCAGAGTGCAAAAGGCAATTTATCTGGCCAGTCTTTATTAGTTTCAACTATCTTCCGTAGGATGTTCTTAACATTCTTATTTGCGGCTTCAACAGCTCCGTTGGTCTGTGGTTTGTATGTTGATGACTTGTGAAATGCCACGTTGTATTTCTCGAGCAAATCCACCGCCTCTTTCTTGAAGTGCGAGCCATTGTCCAAGATAATCTCATTTGGTACCCCATACTTACAGATGATGTTATTCTTGATAAACTTGGCCACAAGTGACGCCTTCAACACTGAGTAAGATTGTGCTTCTACCCATTTTGTAAAATAATCAATCGCCACCAAGATGAACTCATATCCATTTGAACCCTTTAGCGAGACTGCCCCGATGACATCGATTCCCCAGATTGAGAAAGGCCATGGCAAAGTCATGTTGTACAACTTCAACAGTGAAATATTCATACGATTAGCATGAATTTGACATTTGTGGCATTATCCTCCTCCATAGTTGACCAATAATAGCCTTGACTGAGGATCTTCCTAGCCAGTATCACATCATTCATGTGTGTTCCACTCTCCCCCATGAATGGCCTTTATGAGACATTTCGACTCCTCTTCTTCAACGTAGAGCTTATACATTCCCAGATGGCCTCTCTTGTACAACTTATTCCCGCAAATGATGAACTACATGGCCAGACGCTGTATTCCCCATTTATCCTTGGCATTTGCCCTCGGTGGATACATATCCTTCTCTAGAAATTTCCAAATGTCACAATACCAGGGGTTTTGTTCTTGAGCCTCATCTTTTGCGGCTATCAGCTCATAAGAAGGCGTATACATCGATTCAATGATGATTGGACACATCTTAACCCCGAACGATATGTCTACCATGGAAGATAGAGTTGCCAGCATATTAGCAAACTGGTTGTTCTCTCTCAGTAGATGTGTAAATGTCAGTTGTGGGGGGAGAGAAGAGGGAGTCGTAGAGATTCCGGATAGTCGAATCTCAAAGAGTCGAGATTCAAATCACTAGGCAATTGGCTCGCCAGTTGAAATCGAACCCTATTCGGCCAAATAGCCGATTAGGCAAAGGGGCCGAATGAGGGTCGGCCTATTATAAGATGCGCCGAATATGAATTGGAAATGGACCTAGTCCCGAGGCCCATGGAAGAAAAGATATAAATAGAAGTACATCAACTAGAAAGAGGTATGTGAGAATTGTAGTGCTTAACTTAGAATACAAGCATTCCTGAGTGCGGTTACTGACTTGTCCGTCGGAGTGCTAATTCCGGCACCCCTGACCGAAGTGTTTATTTCTTTTTAGGTGACCAGAAGAGGATCACAAGCGTTCCCCGGGATCAGAAGAGTATTTCCAAACCACTTCTCCATAATTGGCGCCGTCTCTGGGAATACTCAAGCACATCCATGGCGAGCGTGACGGCAGATCCTCCGACAGTCACTGTCGACCATATACCGCAAGATGCAGCCACTCCAATAACCATGCTTGGAACAGAGACTTTCATCGCAAGATGTGCCTTGAATTTCGCCTCACCCTCGACTTCAGATCACGACGCAATGCAAGCGATCCTGGAACAAGCAAAACAAAAGAAACAAAGATTGGAGAACATGATTGTAGAGAACGAACGTCTCCATCAGGATCTGGCCTTGGAGGTGGCGAAGTCCAAACAAGCAGCATATCAAGGCCCGGAACAGCCCGTGAGGACAATTGGTCGACGATCTCGAGCCCGACAACAAGATACTGATAGCAACTTCGACTCATTATCCTCGGAGCTCAAGAAGAAGGGACAATCTGAAATTGACAGTTCTTCTGAAGAGAGTCCCCGTATAAGGCGTAAGCGAAGAAGAAACAGCTCGGATGACGATCAAGACGATCGTTTTCCACGACGGATCGCAAAGGCAGTGCTACCCAAGAAATCCAAAGCACCGTCATTCACCCTGTACGACAGAAAATTGGTACAAGATGACCGGCTATAACAGCACGTCCGAAAAGACAACCCAACCCAAGCAATAGCCTTTGCATAGGATTCACGTTCGCTCCGCGTGATCCACATGATATATAGCCTGCCAATGTCATCAGCGATGCACACAATTCAGTCAAAGTCTAACCCTCAAGAGCAACTCACTCCGGCTAAACAGCCCTATGAAGCCGAGGTTATCACTTTCGACGATTCAGATTTAGCCGGAGTAACATTGCCCATATTAATCCCTTGGTAATTAAGTTGCACGTGAACCGATTCAACGTTGAGCATGTACTCATTGATCTAGGGAGCACATCGGAGATTATGTACTACACAACATTCACCAAACTTGGCTTCTCCGAATCCGATCTCTCTCCAGCCCCTTACCCCCTATTCAGCTTCAATGCCAATCCAGAGTACCCGTTGGGAAAAATCAGACTTCCCGTACGAGGAAGTACCCGAACAGTGGATATGGGATTCTTGATCGTCAAGCTGCCGTCGCCGTATAATCTCGTCATGGGACGATCCTGGTTGCATACTATGCGAGCCGTCCCCAGCACCTATCATCAGCTGCTCCGCTTCCCGACAAAACACGGTATTGAGCAAATCCGTGGCTCCCAGAAATCGGCACAAGCATGTTATCTCCTTGCTGAGAAAATGCCAAAGAAACTACAGGTGAATTCCATTGAGTTGCCGAATCAAAAAAGCCTCGACGATGTTAGGCGGCCTCCAAATGAGAAGGCAACGGAAGACTTAGAACGAGTTCAAATCGATGGAAGCCCCGATAAGTTCTTCATGATCGGCGCCTCCTTGAATTAGGCCGACAAACGGCAGCTAATATCTTTCCTGCTCTGCAACCTCGATATCTTTGCATGGACTCTGTACGAGATGCCGGGTATAGATCCGTCAGTTTCACAGCACCATTTGAATGTCGATCCTAAGTGTAAGCCGATCATTCAGAAAAGCCGGCGGTCAGCCGCAGAGCACACTGCCGCTGTTGTTGAAGAGGTTGACAGGCTGCTTGACGCCGGAGTAGTTAGGGAAGTGACCTACCCTACCTGGCTCTCTAATACGGTGGTGGTGAAGAAGAAAAATGGGACTTGGCGAGTGTGCGTCGACTTCACGGACCTAAACAAAGCCTGTCCAAAGGATTGTTTTCCTCTTCCCAGGATAGATCAGCTTGTAGATGCTATGGTGCGCCATCAGCGTATGAGCTTCCTTGATGCCTATAGAGGTTATCATCAAATCGCTATGCATCCGGAGGACCAAGAGAAAACTTCATTCCTCACCCCAAGAGGAACCTATTGCTATAAGGTAATGCCTTTTGGGTTGAAGAATGCGGGGGCAACCTACCAGAGACTGGTCACCACCATGTTCAAGGAGAAACTCGACAAAACTACGGAAGTGTACATTGACGATATGGTGGTCAAATCCAAATAAGAGCAGAATCATATAGCCGATCTGGAAGAGACATTCGTCATCCTACACAAATATGGAATGAAGTTGAAAGCTTCCAAATGTGCATTTGGTATCAACTCGGGCAAATTTTTGGGCTACATTGTCAACCACAGAGAAATCGAAGCCAACCTGAGGCAAATCACAACAATCCTAGAGCTCAGCTCCCCTCGTTCAGTAAAGGTGGTCCAAAAGTTGATGGGGATGGTTGCCGCACTCAACAGGTTCATAAGCCGGTCCACAGATCGCTGCCGACAATTCTTTCATACATTACGGCAGGGCAAGGCCTTTGAATGGTCCGCCGAGTGCGAAGCCGCTTTCAACGGCCTGAAGGCCTACCTCCGCTCAGTACCACTCCTGACAACACCCTCTGCTGGCGACCCGATGACCGAGCCGTCAATGCCGTATTGATAAAGGAAGAGCTGGGGGAGCAGCGGCCAGTATATTATGTGAGCAAGGCAATGGTTGACGCCGAAACACGCTACCTTCCGCTGGAAAAGCTCATCCTAGCCCTAGTTATGGCGGCAAGGAAGCTCATGCATTACTTCTAGGGGCATAGCATTGGGGTGTTGACAGATTATCCCCTCCGATCAGTACTACGCAATGCGGAAGTATCTGGACGTGTTTCAAAGGGGGCTCTGGAACTTGGCCAGTACAATATTCAATTTCTATCCAGAACCTCAATCAAAGGACAGGTGCTTGCCAACTTCATCACCGAATTCACTAGGGGCCTTGCCGACTTCAAGTCTGACACCGCCAACTTCAAGTCAGATGAAATTCGACCAAAGCCGAACTGGAGAATTTATGTTGGGGACATCTGGCAGTTGTATTGTGATGGATCGTCTAATCAACGGGGCAGCGGAGCTGGATTTGTAATCATGACCCCTGACGGCGCAATAATTGAGCAGGTCGCCAAGCTCGGCTTCAAAGCATCAAATAACGAAGCCGAATATGAAGCCCTTTTAGCCGGTTTACGGAACGCGCATATTCTGGGTGCTTGTCGTCTGCTTGTATTTTGCAACTCAAAACTGGTGATCAATCAGCTGAAGGGGGAATACGCGGCAAGAAACGATCGTATGGCGACCTACATGAAAATGGCCAATTCCCTGTTGGCAAAATTTGACCATCATGAGTTGAACCAGATAACACGTGATCAGAACACCCATGCAGATGCCTTAGCTTGCTTAGCCTCCGCAATCAACTTAGAGGTTAAATGGACCATCGAAGTAGGATTCATCCCAGAGCCAAGCATTGGCCCTCCGGAGGAAGTCCAAATCAACGTTGTCGAATCTGCACCAAGTTGGATGGATCCCATTATTGCATTTCTATCTTTTGAACAGCTCCCAAAGGACAAGAAAGAAGCACACAAGCTGCAAAATAGAGCCATGCGATACTACCTGGATCCGCAAGGAAGGCTTTATAAAAAGTCAGTCTCCGGCCCATATTTGGAATGTGTGCACCCGGACAAAGTCGGAGAGCTTCTGACTGAGATACACAAAGGCAGTTGTGGAGCCCATTCTGGCAGACGCTCGCTCTTCGGCCCATCGAGCTATAACGCAGGGGTATTATTGGCCGACAATGAGAGCCAACGCCGAGTGTTATGCAAAAAAGTGTGAACAGTGCCAGAAATTCTCCCCGTTAAACCATCTGCTTGTTAAAGAGTTGAACTCTATTACCAGTCCTTGGTCATTCGCCCAATGGGGGCTTGATATTGTAGGACCATTACCGAGGGCCCCAGGGAACAAGCGATACATGATCGTCGCAATAGATTACTTCACGAAATGGGTCGAAGCGGAGGCGTTAACACACATTCGAGATGTTGACGTTAAGCACTTCATGTGGAGGAACATCATAACATGATTCAGCATTCCCAGAGCCCTTATCTCAGACAACGGCACCCAGTTTGATTGTGGCGTATACCAAGAGCTGTGCAGCAAATATGGTATTCGGCCTTAGTTTTTAACGCCGGCTTACCCCCAAAGCAATGGCCAGGCCGAAGCCTCTAATAAATCCATCTTGGACGGCATCAAGAAGAGGCTGGAAAAAACCAAAGGAAAATGGGTCGAAGAACTGCCGAGTGTACTGTGGGCTCAACGAACTACGCCGAGAAGATCGACTGGAGAAACGCCGTTTGCCCTATGCTTTGGAACCCAGGCAATCTTACCCCTGGAGATCGGCCACCCGACACTCAAGTCGCAAGTTTTTGATACGGGCCGAAACGACATGATGCTGGCTTTGGATTTGATTCTAATCGAAGAACGAAGAGACCGAGCCCTTGCCTCCATGGCACGGTACCAGCAGTAGCTGGCAAAGTTGTATAATCAACGAGTTTAGCTGCGCCGCTACACACCAGGAGAATTGGTCCTGAAGAAGGTGCTTCCGTCTGACAGGAAACCGGTCGATGGAAAATTGGGTCCTAACTGGGACGGCCCTTACCAGATTGATTCAATCGCCGAAGTAAGGGCATATCTGCTCAAAGACATGTCAGAAAGAAGTCTGTCGCGGCCCTGGAATTCCACGCATTTACGCAAATTTTATCATTAACCCGACTTGTGGGACATGATGCTTGTTCCGAACTGTTCGCTACGTATATCTCTTTTTCCGTAATACAAAGATTCCCATTCACCTACCACAAAATCTAGTTCAAATATGTGTCGTTAAAGCCTCCGGATTCGGAGTGCCCTTCATGGATATCACGATTGGCCAATTCAAGTCTCCGGATTCAGAGCCCCATCGGCGAATGACGTCTTTGGGCCGATAAAGCCTCCGGATTCGAAGTGCCCTTCGTGGATATCACGATTGGCCAATTCAAGTCTCCGAATTCAAAGCCCCATCGACGAATGACGTATTTGGGCCGATAAAGCCTCCGGATTCAGAGCGCCTTCGTGGATATAATGATTGGCCAATTCGAGTCTCCGCATTCGGAGACCCATCGGTGAATGACGTCTTTGGGCCGATCAATGTACCCTTCGTTTCATGCGTAACATAATGATATCGATTAAATCAAGCCGAACAGTGTCCATTCAATCGTCTGGCATACGTTTATTTAGACATTTATATAATAGAACGCATGCAAGTATGTGTGTACCGAACAAAATTTATAACAAAACACTGAAAATATAATGCTTTTTTTTATTTATTTATTCGACCAACCAATAATTACATAATCTTAGACGCGATCCACGTTTTAACATTTATAACGAATATTTTTATTCAGCATCTCCCTCATCATCGCTCTTTTCAACTTCAAAGGTGGAAAAGGGCAAACGATCACGATGATTCAGGTCACATAAGTTGAAATCGACACCCTTCGCTTGGAGAGCCTCCGCGACCTGAAGAGCCGCAAGCCAACCATGCTTAAAGCCGCGATTCTTGCATCGGCAGACCTCCTCAGCAAGTGTCTCTTTCGTCTTGTCGATCCCAACTTTCCGACCAGCATGGAAACCCTCCTCGTAACCCTTGGCCCTCGCATTTGCTACGGCAAACATGTCTACCGTATCTCGGTCGGCGATGGCATGACTCAATAGTCGTTGGGTCACCCTCTCGTCCACAATCGGGTTTGATTGACCCGCCGCATGCGGATCGGCGACTTTAACCTTCCTAAGCTCGCCCCCCGCCTTCTCCGCACGGGCCTCCGAACTGCAGACCCGCTCGTCCATTTTCTCCATCTCCCGCCGCGCGACGCGCAGATGCATGCCGACTTCGTAGGCGATGTACAGCCATCGATTGTTGGACTTCCAGTGGAAAGATCTATCGAGCGAACTCGACCGCTGCACCTAGATCATTGACGATGCAATCTGCCTCAGTCATCGGTTTATTTCCCACGAACATCGCAAAACTCAATGGTCGTGGCGTCGCGTCTGACTCATTCCTCAGTCGTGGTTGCGGAGAACTTCCCTGTTGATGCTACTCTCTTCGGGGTGATCTGTTTCGACAGCTTGAAGGTTGACGTTTTTCACTCTCCTTGGACGCCCTTCCTCCCGCACGTGTAGGCTCGCCACTGCGATTCATCACAGTATCTAGCTCAGCCAGCGTTTGTCCCTCTCCTCTGCTGTTGAAGAACAGTCTGTCTAACATTCACCTTTGCCCCAAGCTAGTTCAAATCGAGTCTGAATAAGAATACGTGGACCTACTGGAGCGAGCTCACCCCATTTATTCGTAGGCATGCAACGACCCCGAGGCAATTTCATTAATGCTTTTGGCAATCTCCAAGCGACGGATGCCAATTGATATGTGCCACAACCACTTCATGTACTGATATTTGGCTTGTTAAAACGGCCTAAGTATCTAAACGGCGATTATGGGCGAATGCCTTGAAGTTCATGCACTGGCTGGGGCAAGGGCAGATTTATTAATCTAACTGACCGAGCATCTTGGCCCCATGCTGATCGATATGTGCCACAGCCACTTCATGTACTGATTTTTGGCTTGTTAAAATTGCCTGTTTAGCGTATCGCACTTTCTTGTGCATTTCAAATCACTCACGCTATTTAGCGTATCGCACTGTCTTGTGCATTTCAAATCACTCGCGCTTTCTTGCGCATTGCATTGTTTTGTGCAATTTACACTCACACTGTTTAGCGTATCACACTGTTTCGTGTAATTTACTTTCACGCTTTCTTGTGCATCACACTGTTTTGTGCATCACATTGTTTCATTCGCACTATTTTGTGCATCGCGCTATTTTGTGCATCGCACTATTTTGTGCAGTTTACACTCGTGCTCTCTTGCGCATCGCACTATCTTGTGCATTTCATTGCATGCTCTCTCTCATCTTGCATAGAAAATGCTTATAACATTTGTCAGTGCATTGCATCGCACTGTTTTGTGCACCTTACTTGCATTTTGCATGCATTCTATCGCGCTATCTTGCGCACCTCACCTATACTTGTTAGTGCATTGCATCATTTTGAATACAAACCGGCTTCGCGTAGCGTATAAGTCCAATTATCAAAGTCTTCTTTCATATCATTTGCATCCAGCCCCTGAACTACGCTGGTTTGATTCCTTGCAAACGGATACGTAGGCAACCTGCGGGCACAACCATTTATTTATCAGTATTTTATTTGTTTGTCTAAGTCTTCGGCCTTGTCAAAAATGGGTCGTCTCCGGGCTTTGACATTCACTCTCGTCATCTTATGACTTCCGAGTTCTGTCAAAGAGGGGCAACTATAGACACCCCATTTTTGATCGTCCTCAAGACTTGGACGTCACCGTTTGAACACTCGATGATCATCCTTGTTTGTGCTCGTCTTGAGTTCCCGGAGGCCTCGGCTACACGCCTTGCCTCAGAATCTCTCGACTCGATCGTTTTGTGTCTGGTTTTGCACCAAACACTTATGTTTTGCTTTGGAAGGCAGGGAATGGATTTTGGAACATCCCTACACTCCACTGGCCGTGGCTTAAGGCCACCGGCTGTGTCTTTTTGCCATCGGCCAAATGTGATGGCCGGCCGGCCAAATGTGGTTTTCAACAGATATTTCTGCAGACAGCTGGCAGCTGTCATTCCAAGCCATACCCCAGCCCATGCCTGGACGTGGGAGCTCTGAGGAGCTGCAAATTGATATGTTTCTATGTCAATCAAACTTCTTGACAAAAGAGGAGGACAAGGAGAGAAGAAAAAAGGAGAGATACAACTTGGAGAAATAAAATTTTTTCTCTCTCTCTAAAAAATTCTCAGCTCTCTCCCTATCTCTTTCTCATCCAAGCTTCAAAATAACTTGGTTCTTGGCCATTTCTACATCAACTCCTAGCCTATCAATCTACACTCCGTTCCAGAAACTTGAGGCTGCTTTCCAGAGGTGAAAGAGCTCCCAAACTTGGCCCAAAAGTTGTTGAAGTTTGGCTCTACAAGGGTGAGTCCTTTTTTTCCTCTTTCTTGTCTTGTTTTGCATGCTATCTAAGCCATACTTGCAAGCTTTTTTGGGCTCCGACCCAAACTGTAAATAGTCATATTTTGACCCCCTTTTCATGTTTGATCAAGGACCTCCTGCTGTTTGAGGTCTCCTACTACCACTTGCCTCTTTATCTCTCTTTTAGGCCAATTTTTGCATTGTATTTTAGGCTTACTTGTGAGCTGTTTTGGACCTTTCCATAAACTGTGAAACATCTTGTTTTGAGCCCCTATTAAACATTGTTTAAGGGCTCTCCTCTGTTTGAGAACAGAAGCTACCAATTGTCTCTTTACCCCTCTTTTAGGCCTTTTCTTGCATGATAGTTTGGCCTTATTTGTGATTATTTTCGTGGCTTAATGTAAACTGTAAGGTGCCTTTTTTTGAGCCCCTCTTCAACTTTGTTGAAGGGCTCCTTTCCATTTGGGGCCAGATGCTGTCCCTTTCTGTTTAATCTCTCTTTTGGGGCCATTTTTGCATGATAGATTATCCCTATTTGTGTTCATTTTTGAGACTTGTTATAAACTGGAAATATGCATGTTTTGGGACTGTCTTGCATCTTTCTTCATGCCTCATGATCAAATAATGCATGCTTTGTATAGCTGTAAGTCATTCTGCGTGCCTAGTTTCGAGTTGTGGGTTTCATCCCATGCATCGGGTGCCATTTTTCATGTTTTGGGGCTGTTTAGCATCATATTTAGTACTAAAATTTGCATGTTTGTATGCCATATTTCACGCCTTGCCATGCTTTGGTAGAGTGGCATTTGATGCCTTAGGCTTGGTCCTCGGTTTGCGTGCATGTGTGCACGCATTTTGAGTGTCTCATTTTCACCTAATGGCTACTGATGTGAGTGTATCTGAGGTCCATTCATGTTAGTGTAAGTCCATCCTGCATTGTGTATGCCATGTTTCAATGCGTTGTACATGTTATGTTGTTAGCATTGTGTGTGCCATGTAGTTGCATTGCATGTTTGTATGTTTGCTTGCATGCTTAGGTCGCATGTGCATCATTGTTCATTGCCTCACCTCTTGATCAGCCATGATTGAGGTTGGGCCCCTTGTATGTTTTGTGTGTATTGCATTTGACATTGAAATGCATACTTGACTCTTCGGCCATCATGCATCGAAATGCGCAATTGGTGGCCTGAGGGTCGAGGGCCATGCTCCTTTGAGTCCATTGCATGATAGGGGGTGTGGCCATGCATACATTTGCCTGAAAAATTCCATGTCATACACTTCTTGCCCTCTGCTGCTATCAATCGCAGGTTCTGCAGGAAGCTTTGGCCGGTCGGCTAAATATAGTGCCGACCGGCCAGTAATCTGTGGCCGACAGGGTAAATGGCGGCCGGTGATCATCCTATTAGGCCGGTGGTGTTTCTACTTGGTCGGTGGTATTCCCCAACATCCAGAGAGCATGTCCTTGGACTTTGGCAGTCCTCAGAGGGGCAAGGCAGTGTAACAGAGGCAACAGTGGCATGGTACGGATTTCCGGGCGAGACGAGTCAAGAATGCCTCATTCACGCATCCCGAGGCGGGGCTGTGGCCACCTTCTTTTGTGATTAATTTGTTAATTAATTAGAGGGTCTGTAATAATTAATTAGCTAGGATAGTTGATTCATTATTCGGACTGTATTATTCTTTCGGACCCTCTGCGCGAGGGCAATGTTGTAATAAGTGTGCATGTGTGTGATGTATGTCTTCCAACCCCACGTCTTTCTCCCTTTTATTTATCAGCTTATGATGGTTAGATTAGGGCATGTTTCAATTAGCATACAGTATGATAGTATGTTTGCATTCATTCATCTGTCTTGCATGCACCGGGCTCGGCGCATCATGCTAACTACATTTGTATCTCAATTCCAAGTTGAATACATGTTAGTTGTAGCATTTCACATGCCATCTTTAGAATAGCCGAGCCTATCTTAGTTGCATTTTGCATGTGTTGCATTAGGCATTTCTGTATAGTTATGATCATGCATGGATTTCTAACATAGCTTTTGTTTTGGCTTGGAGTACTCGGTAAGTGTTTATGCTTTAGCATCCTTGCATGTGTATGAGTGACTGCCATGATAGCATGCTTACCATGAGGCTATATGCTTATGTGATATAACTGCCTGAATGCCTGTGGGTGAAGGTTGGATTATTTGAATTGGAATAAATGCATTGACTGTGAGTTTTAAGCCCACTAGATAGTGGCAAAATTATGTTTTTCTAAGCCCACCCGAGGGTGGCAAATCCACGTCTTAGCCTACTTGCGGGTAGCACCATCAAACCACTTTCAAAAATGAACATGCAATGTTTTGTTCCAATTTAGGCGATTTGGTCTATACTTATTTGCTGTGCGCATAACATAGCAATTCTAGGCTAATAAATGGAATAAGAACACATAACGTTTTCAAAAACGGATATTACGGTTAGTGGAGGCCGATCTTCGGATCGGGCGAGAGGGGGTGCTCATAGCTGACCTTCCCCAATCGTACCCAAGCTCCCGAGCCGAGGCAACTTTGGTGATGACGGACACGTGGCCTTTGGCACCGAGTCAGGGTTTCCTAAATTCCCCCATAAAAAATATTTAGGTGGCGACTCTGTATCTGGCAAAGCAGTCCATGTTTGGCACTTCTTTTCAAAAATCTGTTTCTCAAAACGATTTGCTGGATTTGGACTCTTTTGTTCAGATTAAGGACCGTGACACAAATTGAGTCCGAACTGTAGCGAGGCCCACGGGCGCGTCTACATAGACAAAAAGCTATAAAAAGCTGTAAAAAGCTGAAAATTACATGCAAATCCTAAAACAAAAAAACAAGAGCCGCCCAAATTAGTCCTCGGAGTCAGACTCCAGCAGCTCAACATCCACTTGCTCGTATGGAATTGGCGTAGCCAATGTCACATCAGCAGTAGCAAGGGCTTTGAGCCAGCCGTGTTTAAATCCCCGATTCTCAAATTTGGGGACTTCGTCTACATATTCATCAAAAGCAGATTTTTTCCCAGCATCAAATGCGCTGGAAACCTTCAGGTCGGCCGTTTCCTTCGCCGCCTTTATCTCTTCCAACCCAGCCTCCAATTTAGAGATCGCCTCCCAAGCCAATTTAAGTACGTCGTCGCTCGCATCCGCCCTTTTCTCGGCAACTGATCTCAATTCTTCAACATTGCGGGCTCTCTCCATCTCGGCCTCGGCACGGGTGCCCTCCGTCTGCGCCCTACTCCTTTGGCCCTCAACCTCCGCTTGTAAATGGCCAATTAGCTCGACGGCATCGTGGTAACGACGACCCATGTCAGCTATTCTTCCGACGGCCTACAAAACAGGAAGATAAAAACAAAATAATATTTACGTAAAGAGAAAAGACAAAGTGCAGATATATACCAAAAGAGCCGATTGCGCGGCCAACCCAATTGCAACCAGATCCGGCTCTGCCCGAAAAGTCACCTTGTCAGCAGGCAGTGAAACGGACGTTGCCAAGCTGAGTGCAACCACTGGATCTTTGATCACCGAAGCATCAGAGGAGATCGGCATATTCTTTATCTTGTTGGATAACAAAAGGTACAATCACATCCGACTCCTCCAAACGAGGTCGTTTGTCGACACGTTCTTCTAAGCTGGCCTCGACATCGGCAGGGCGTTTCTCCACCCTTTGCTCAGCTTCCACACTTGCCTGCACAAAAGGTTCTACCTCGGTACTTCCATTCTTTGCCGTCTCCTTAATAATAGGCAAGGAGGTCTGGAACTGAGATTCGGCAGCCCGAATCTCCTCCGCCCTTCGCCGCGCGGCCATCCTTTCCGCGTTTGCCTTCTTGGCAAGTTTAGTGAGACTCAACCCAGCTATATCTTCTGGGAACGCGCCGGGAAGGTCCTCTAGACCGTGAAAAATATCGTCAAGTGGACGGTCCTCCCGACCCGAAGTGGACGGGGGATCAGCCGAATTGAGGCCGGCTTCTTCAAATACTAACTTCAAAGCCTCGTCAACCTCAGTTTCGGATTGGTCTGACTCGGCGGCCTCAGCTATTTCCGGTCGCTCCGAATCTAACCCCTCGAGACCGATTTGCCTCAAATTTTTGAAATCAGTCAAGATAAGGGCAATAAGAAACTCCTCACCCTCTGGAATTGGAATACTCTCCGCCGTCGAAAAGGTTGTATAAGTCGGCTCGTAGCGGAGCAGAATGTGGGCCACCCTCCCCTGCTTCTGAAGACTCGGCCGGCCGAAATACTTAAGCTCAGTCTTGATTTCTGAAAAGACGGCATCGTCGGTCGATATCAAGACTTTCTTCAAATCGTTTCCTGCAAAAGCAAAACCATGAGGTCTCGAAAATAAAGTTTAATAAATATAACAAGTAAATAAATAAAAGAGGATACTCAGCCACCTGGTTCGCCCCTCTGTCTAGGAATACGATCAAGGCGATTCTTACCTTCGCTGAATTCCCAGTTTCCTTGGACAACAACCATAACATCATCGACTCGCTTCCCAGAGCTGGAAAGCATAGTCACTAGTTGATGGTCGGTGTCTTTGGCCCTAAGGAAATAACGCCCGTGCCGACCAGAAGACTTGGCCAAGGCGTAGCAATGCCAAATAGTAGGAATTCCAAGGTTAAGCCTAAGGCGGCGATTTAGTGCGATAATCCCCATCACGATCCTATAGAAGTTGACGTTGGGTTGAGAAGGGATTAACCCCCAATGGCAAAGCACGGCCCTAAGGAGAGGGTGAAGGGGAAAACGGACCTCGCCCTCTGCGATTGATAGAAAAGGGAAGATGATCGTGGTCTCATCAACCCTCTCCATATCGAGGGTGTCGTCTGCCACAAATGACAGACGGACATCATCAGGAATGAAAAAATGGCGTCGAAAGCCAGAAATTCGATCCGGTGAGAGGAGATCTTTTAAATGTTTCGCCATTCCCCTAGACAATAGAATTATGCTAAACCAAAAGAAAAATAAAACAGAGAATGAGAGAACTTACAAGAGGCGAAGGAGATAGAGAAGAGTAAGAAGTTGCAGAGGTAGTTTGGAAGGCAATCCAACGGCGAGCGTCTAAAAGCACGTATGCATTTGAAAAGACGTTGAAAATTTCAAATCACAATAAATAGAAATGTACGAAGAGGCGGGAAGTTGAAATGATAACCGGGAAGCGTGTGTACAGACATTTGCGTTGGAATACGATCAGCCACCGAATTTCGACTCTGACTCCTCGAGTTTGAAACCAAACATTCCAGCCAACTGTCATTAGTGGAATGTTTGGGGGGCAATTGTGGGGGCCGAGAAGAGGGAGTCGTAGAGATTCCGGATAGTCGAATCTTGAAGAGTCGAGATTCGAATTACTCGGCAATTGGCTCGCCAGTTGAAATCGAACCCTATTCGGCCAAATAGCCGATTAGGCAAAGGGGCCAAGTGAGGGTCGGCCTATTATAAGATGCACCGAATATGAATTGAAAATGGACCTAGTCTCGAGGCCCATGGAAGAAAAGATATAAATAGAAGAACATCAGCTAGAAAGAGGTATGTGAGAATTGTAGTGCTTAACTTAGAATACAAGCATTCCTGAGTGCGGTTACTGACTTGTCTGTCGAAGTGCTAATTCCGGCACCCCCGACCAGAGTGTTTATTCCTTTTCAGGTGACCAGAAGAGGATCACGAGCGTTCCCCGGAATCAGAAGAGTATTTCCAAACCACTTCTCCACATCAGTTTTTCAAACCTCAGAATCAGAATGTCTAGGGCCTGATAATAAACCTTCATTTTCTCTTCCTTGGCCCTCCAATCCCCGTTGGCTTGAGAAACAACCAGGTTCAAGTCTCCGATGACGTCCAATGCCTGCATGTGCTCTCGGGAAGCCATCAGCAGCCCCTAAATTGATATATCTACCTAGATCTTCTTAAGTTGCTTCAAGACCAAGTCTTCTTCTATGTCTTTCTCCTTCGATTTCTCAGCTTCTTTCCCGAAGGGTTTTATTTGATCTAGGGATAGAGATTTTGAAATAACGACCACTATTGGTCATGTGGTTAATTTCATCCCCATACCATGTGTTATCAGGGGTACTGATTTTCCACCCCTCATCAGTGTATGCAAGGTTCAGATCACTGTCCTCCCACTATTCCCCTACAGTCATTACTGGGCTAGTATCGGTTTCTACCCAGATCATATTCATACCACGCCCTCCGTCAGCACACCACTCCTCTTCTATAGCTGATTCAATCTCTACCTCTTGATACTGCTTGAGTTTTTTTGGCGTTCTTTCCTTGTCACCGGATTCCCATTTAGGCTATTCTATGGTTCGATCATCGTTCACCCTGGATTCAACATCTTTCTTTCTCTTCCCTTTCTCTTGCTCTCGGGCTATCTTTCTTTGTATTTCCTCTATCCTCTCTTGTTGGAACTGCTCCAATGCTCGTTCTTTCTCAGTCATAGACATGGCCTCAGCCTTGCTATTCTTACCAACTTCCTCTCTTTTCATTTTCTTCTTCATCTGCTCCTCCGTATCGGATTCCTCTTCACCACTCAACTATCTGTTGCTGGATTCAGGCTGGCTTGTGTCCCACTACCCAATCTGAACACTGCCTATATCCTCTTCCTTAAAGAAGTAGAGGTTCTCCAGGTCTTCCTTTATTTCTTCCAGGTCATCAAGACCTTGTTTGGGCTAGTCATTCAAATTCTGCCCAGGCTTATTTTCCCTAATGGCTTTGATACTAAGACAGTCTGGTAGTATGGTTGTAGCCTTTGGCTGGTCTGAAGCCACAATGTACCAACTGGGATCATACTCTTCTGCAATTAAGGGCCTCTTCTCCATAACTTAGGTGTTAGACATCCCCGCTTCTGGTGAATTCATTGATAGAAAAGGGATCGTCACCAAAGGTCTTGATTGGGTTTTGGGTGTTATATTCATCATGCACATATATGTGCTGTTAGGAATAACCACCTCAAGCATAGGCAGATAGGATAAGGTGATATATACGCTGGGGTTAAAGGTGGGCAATAGTGTATGGATAAGGTTGATATTTATGGGTGGGGGGACTTAGTTATGGACAGGGAGTGGGTTAGTGGTCACATTTGGTTTGGAGAATGGGGCTATGATTTTATTGTCAATGAGATCATGGATTTCATGACGAATGTGATAGCAACGATTAGTGAGGTGACCGTGCTGTTGGTGGAAAATGCAGTATTAGGTGGGGTCGTGTTTGGCTGGGAGTGGGCCAGGGAGAGGTTGAGGGTCAAGGGGCTTAAGGTGCCCATTTTCCATCAGAAGTTTAAGAGCACAGGCTGGGCTCATGTGAAGAGGGGTAAAGGTTCTACACTAATTTCAGTTTGGACTAGTGGGTTGTGAAGTTGCACCAGCAAAGGGATCGACTATTTTGGATGTTATGGCCACAATGTTGAGCTCAGCAGGCCAAGGAATAGTGTTATTCCCAGCATTGGTACTCCAAGTAAATGACCTCTTTGCTGGCTCACTGGTTCTATGAATGATGCCCTTCTTAAACGCGCTTTCAATTTGAACTCGCAACTCGTGCAAAGCGAAAAATGTAGACAGTAGCGCTACTATCATTTGTTGTAACATATTTGGTTCGAGATTCTGAACTACCAACCGGACTTGTTCCCTTTCTGAGGGCATGTTCGTCATTCTGGAAACCTTTGCCCTCCACCTTGTAACAAAGTCGATGAAGGGTTCCTTAGAATTCTGAGTAGTCGCTTCTAGCTCGCTGATTTTTACTTCTATCTGAGTATTGTATAAGTATTGATTAACAAACCCCTCAGATAGTTCCTCCTTGTTTCGTTTAGTCGTGTCCTTCAATTTGGTGTACCAGATAGCTACCACGTCTGATAGAGTTCTTCCAAACAATGACAGTTTCTGAGCCCGATTCAAGCCCATTAGTCTCAGAACATCCGAGAAAAGATGAACTTCGACAATAGGATCTCCACTCCCATCAAATCTATTGATGTGAGGTATCTTAAACTTTTTTAGCAATTTGACAGAGGCCTCGATATAACCGTCTTCAATATCCGGGATGGAATTGAAGGCTTAGGAATTTTTGAGCGCTTTCTCTAGCCTGGCCATTTTTATCATAGCCGAATCAATGTCATTGATGTCGAAGGGAAGGAGTCCCCCATGGGTTATGCCAGAGGCCTAAAGGCTTGAGCCTATGCTAGCATCTCTTGGCAATCTGGGATTGGAGGATTTTCAACTGGTGGAGGTGGATCAGGATTCGACTGGGCAGCTTGGACTAGATGTACAGTATATGTCGATGCCCCAGATGGGTGTCGCATTTCAACAATAGTTTCATCCTGAGCGGCAATTCTTTGATTCAATGTATCCATGGTTCTTTGAAAAGCTGTCATCATAACAGCAACCTCATCTGCACTTTGCGCCATTACGGGTTTGGGAGAGTTAGCTATTTGTGAGCTAAGTGGGTGAGAACGAACATGTGACTGTTGAGTGATCTGTGCTGGTTAAGACTGACTGGTTCTTCTCCTCTGAACAACTAGTGAGAGAGACTAACGCTGGCTAACCGTTCACTAGATCTTGCATTTTGCAAAGTCTACCAAAGCGAGTCCACAAAACTTGGGGGATATCAGGTCTTTCTGAAGTTGTGATTGAAAAACTACCTAGCAAAAGAAATAAAGAAATGAAAAACAATAATCAAAAATCGGACAGCACTTCAACCCAATTTGCAATAGTTTATGATCACAGATGAAGAACTGTATTTCCTACTGAATTCTGCTCGCACAAACTAATATCAACTATACCTCTGATACAGTGCATTCCTGTACCGTTTCACTGTAAAGCACATACCAGGTAAAGAGAGCTAAAACAATCCTATGAGAGGGTACGGTTACCCTGTCCTAGATTTTGACATGATCTACGGTTTTACTACTTCAAGCAAGTAGTTTCACAAAATCCTGTATACGAGTGAGCATTATGTCCTAAGTTGGAGCAGTCACTATGGCTTTATTATATGCAGCTAGGTCGAATGGTCAAAAGGGGTACCTCGGCAAGATTACCTAATATACCTCTCACACCTAACACCGAGAAGTGAAAGGAGAATCAAGAGGTACGATAGTAATCCAGATCTAAGGGTTGTGTTTCCAATATGGCAGAACCCATGACTGGCCAGCCTTTTGGCAAACTTTTCAGGCAAGCCATCCAAGAATAGCAAATGGAAAACACAGTGATTTAGAGTAACAATGCAAATCCAATGCAAAGAACATATATATGTAGATAAAATTTCACATCATGAAATTCAAGTCAAGTTCTCTAAATCCCCAACAGAGCCGCAAAAAATTGTAACTAGCTTTCCGTGCTCCTTGGAGAGGTTTAGTTTCCTCGGATACAATAGCCCTACAGTTCAAACTCACGTGGTTCTAAATCTGGTTTCACAAGTCCAATGTGAAACAGAAAAAAACAAAAGAGTCCAAATCCAAAAATAAGCCTCTACTAATCATGATATGATTTTTATTTACATTATATGCTCTTATTCTGATTATTAATACTAACTTACTATGTGAGTCACGTAAGTATAGACTAAGTCACTCATTTTGGAATGTTTTGATTTCATGTTTGTTTTGAAAAGTGTTTTGAATATGTACCACTTGAAAAAGTGAGCTCATATGTACATTAATCAAATAATCCCAACTTAAGCAAATAGCCTTCATCCACAGGCACTCGGGATATATCAAATAAGCACTTAGCCTCATGGTAACATGCTTGATATGGCAACACAAACATACATGCAATATGCTAAAGCAAAAACGCTCACCTGGTACTCAATCGAGGCAAGCCAAAATAGAAGAAAATAGTTAGAAAAATGCATGCCCTAATATGCGAACTACTAATGCAACACATACAAAATGCAACTAATAGGTTCGATTTATTAACATGGCATATGGCTTAACTCAAAACCTGCGATAGCGCACATATTCAATTGAGTGAGAAATGACAACAAGGTTAGAATGATGAACCAAACCCAATGCATACAAAAATGGATACAAGGCATGGCAATGATATGAAAATGTAAAACGCGATGTTACCATTATAAGCATATAAATAAAAAGGAGAAAGAAATGGGAGTTAGAAGACATACACGATATTACAAGTGTGCCCTCATACAAGAGGGTTCGAATGAATGTCCTAATTAAACTACTTATTATGACACCAAATAAATGAACTAATGCTAATTTAATTATCTATTACAAGTGACTAATTTTAACTAGCTACTAGAACTTCGAACAAATCCGATGAATTTAAACATACTACTATCAAAGCATTAATTTAAAGGACCACGGAAAATGAAGCGTCGCATGGGCACAAATGAGAACGTCCTCTCGGAAACCTCTCTGTTTTGCTACCAGAAACTGTTCTGCTTGCAGTCAGAAAATTAATCTATTTTTGCCCCAACTTCTGCTCTGTTCTACCATGAAAATGACACTGCTTGCACAAAATAGAGTGGCCAGCTGACCTTGGAAAGTGGTTGATCTTTGGTCGGGCATAAAGGTAGCCGACCGGCCACTGTTTTTGAGTACTGCCCTACTACTACAAAAATGAAACAGAGCAGAAACATTGTGTTTCCAGGAGATGTTTGTCCTTTCTGCCTCTCCCTATCATGAAACTGGTGAAGGGAGGAGTAGATTCGGTTCGCTTATCATCAATATTGGAAAAGTTGTTACATGATGATCTATGAACTGATAGGACAAAAGCTCAATAAATGGAAATTAAAGACCAACAAAACCATCTCCCTATCATGGAGTTACCTCAAGAGAAGTGGTAGACATTACTTCTTGCATCATTAACATCACTAAAGAGTATGTAATGACTCAAGACGCAATAGGTTCAATATAATGTCCAATTGAACCCAAACCAATTTTATTACTCTTGTTACCATTTTTAGTCCAATTTTGTTAGCCTTTTTTACATTACCTTGCAATTCTTTATTCTTTTTTGTTGAAAAGTGATAATTACATCCACTAATGAAGAGAAGTGCCAAACAAGAAGTTGTGCTTAGCATGAGAGAGATGCAATGCCCTGGTAATGAACCTCCAAAGAGATTAAACCATTAAGCATGGAAGGTCTCTTTCTCATGCCTTAAACAACAATCAATTTTTTGAAACAACTCTTAAACAAAGAAAACCAAGAAAGGAGGGAGGTTGTAGAGATGATTATTACAAGTGTGAGTATATGTATGAAGACTATGGAATAAAAAAGCTATCAACTCAAATAGATTGGTGTCTAAGGCCAAAACCACCAAATCTATGAGGACTTATAACAACACATGCATAGTATTCAAAGCATAAAGTAAATAAACAACTAAAAAACCCCCAAAACTAACAAAAACAATGCTGAAAATTAGTTTGAAAAGCTAGAAAAAGCAAGTAAAAGAAAAGGAGAACAAAGCTAGTAAACAATCCAAAGGAAGGGTGGCTAATCCCTCCACTTTTTGGGCCTTAAAATCACATGTTTTAGCCTCTGAAAACTCTGAAAATCAGTAGCTAAAAGTTGAGAAACAAATGGGAAACACAAGGATATATGCTTGGAATAAGGTTCAAGCAAGGGTGGTTAACCCCTCCACCTTTAGTAACTTTTAAATCACAAGTTTCAGCTCACAAAACTAGTCCAAAACAGTGCGAAAAACAGCAAGAAAAGAGTAGGAAAGAATAGTGTAAAGATGGCAAAAGTTATGCATGTGAAGAGAAGATACTCTTTGGTTCACAAACCACAAGGTGATCACCCTCAAGAGTTGAAATTTTGGTTCAATAACCTCAGTAAGAAGCCTCAAATTTTTGGTTTAGGAAGTGTATGTATATTGCAAGATAGAGAGGGAGAATGTTTTACAAGTTTTTGGCTCTTGACAAATTTTTCTAACCTAAAATCAAGAGGGGTGGTCATCTATTTATAGAAAAATAGGCTTCTCAACCGGAAATATCTGTATGGAGCCAACTGGTGCAAGGCATGCACATGGAGGGGACAATTGGCAACAAATATCTATTTGCCGGGAAACATTGTCGGCTGGCCAGCCAACCACCTGTTAGTCAATAGGCCTCTAAGTGGTCAGGCTAGAAAAATTTAGGTTTTGGTCCAAAGGAGGTGCAAGGTTTTAGGCTCTGAAACTCAAAACCGAAGCTCTTTGCCGAAGAAATTGAACGGTTTGTATAGCGTACTAATTCATCATTGAGTGTTCATCATGAGGCGCCCACGTCTTAAGGATGATCAAAAATGGGGTGTCGACATCATACTGAATAATTTAAGTTAAATTCTTGCGGTTGGGAGGATGACATCTCTTTGGGGGATTTCTAGAATACTAACACCTAACTTTATAACCCTCTACTTGTTTGCTTGATTATCATGTTTAATTGTTTATTGTAATCATGAATGTGTATTGGATTGGGAAAAAGGACGGGCTAAGTGTGAATATTTACTAGGCATCCCAAACTCATGGCATTTCATGCCAAGTACAGAAGAAACTTATCAGGATGACGGAGAACTAGAAACGTTTGAAGACTATTGATTATTCTAGACGAAGTTAGAAGTTATTTTGTTTAAAAATCCATCTGTAATATTTTATCTTTTGGAAATGTAATATTGATGGAACTTGGCTTTGTAACTAAATTTCAACTTTTGTAGTTATTATTGTTTATATATATACATATCTTTTGTGAATCTATCCTTACCCTCCCATCAATTTATATACATCTTGTGTTAATTACCTTATTAAGATCTGTCAAAAAGGTAGCTTTGCTATCTAAGATGGTTGGATTTTGAAATTGACTCCTCTGACCTTCCTCAGATCTTACATGGTTATTGACCAAAGGACTCATTAGTGATATTACATTGACCTCAACCCTTAGAGTAGAATTTGGGGCGTCATAACTTGGCATCAGAGCGTAGGTTCAACCCTTAACCCGCGTGACCTGATTCACATCTTTGGTACCCTTGCCTTATACACTATTGTATTATTATTATGACATTATTATTTAATATCAACTTAAAAGAGACTAGTAATAAAATTCTTTCCCTTTACCATAAGATGGCACCTGGTAGTAGCCAACCATCTGATATGAGCTACAATAAGTAGGAAGCTTTCCGCATACAGGGTAGGAGAGTCTTGTCCGTCCATACCCAACTCAACCATCGACGATGTGACTTGGCAGCTGAAGATATGATCATCCAAGAGATACAAAGGTGGAAACAAATTACTCCCACTATATGATATAACAAAAAAGGTCCCCGGTTCAACGTCGGTTACAATACATGAGCTAAGCAACATGGTGTAGACACCCAATTTTGACTGACCCAAAAACTTCGGGCACTTGTAAGTCTCCATTTATGACATGGTATCTTCACCCTCAGAATGTTGGAAAATGCTTAAAATTGTTGTGATACCTTATTTCGGCCAAAAATTGACTTTTTTCCAAAAATAACCAAAATACTCCTAAACCCATTTTTTAGCCAAAAACTAATTTTTCAAACACGAGAATAAAGGGAAGCCCAATTTTCCAAAATTACTGACCGATTTTATCAAAAATATCGATCGAAGAACAATTTGGGCTCGCTTGGGCCATAAGTAGGCAAAAGCCATGCAAACTAGCACCTAACCTACAATGTTAACACTTGGACCCCTAGTTGCACATGCATCCACACGTGCATGGTACGGCTACACCTAGATTGTGCGGCCGCACTTCCTCTATGTAGCGACAGACAGGAATGAAAATTTTGAATGGATGGCAATGCAAAATTGAAGAGAGGCTCTAGGGAAAAAGTGGCGCTCAACCCTAGAAGCCTCCTTTGGCTTCCTCGCCAAGCTAGGAGTGCTTATAAAAGCACCCCTCCCCTTCTCTTTAAAGGGTTACATAATTGTGAACTTTTTGAGGGCATTTGACAGCTTGAGAGAAAGACACCCTCCCCCCTTTCTTTTCAAAAAAGAATGGTGCGCCCGAACCTGTAATAGCAGAAAAAGGGCTCATCTTCATCATCATTATCACTGCTTTTTACTATTGTCGATTGAATCCAAATCTAGACAAGATCCCAAGAATGAAGCATGAAAACTCCGTGACTCCAATCATCTAGTGAAAGTCCTGAAAGTAGCTATTGTATCATAAGCTATTATACTCGCTCTTTCGGAACATGGATGGAACCGGCATGCTCAAATTGCTTTTATCAAGTCCTCTAGAAAATATGGGATTCAAGTCCTTCTTCGAAATCTTGCGTAAGTTGGTTGCCTGATATGCTAGAATGGACCTGATACAATTGACTAGTATCGAGGCATGCGCCCTTTCATCACACGCGAAAAAACCCAAAGGATCGAAGAAAGATTTATGAGTGACTGGCAGGAACTTTCGGATAAAAAGCTGCACAGACAGGACACTTTAGTCATACGAACTGGTGAGGTATTTGGAAAAGCATGTGGCCTCACATGATGATCATTATAAACACAATATTTTAGCGGGATGAAAATGACAAGTTGATTTGAATGGGAAATCAAGAGCTTCTTGATCACTACAGCTTATGCACCCTCTAGACATCCTTAAGATGGTTTTATGTTCTAAACTCAACCTCAAACATTGGCACGCCATTCAAGGCATATCATTTTATCATTGGCACACAAATCATTTGCATGTCAAAAATATTTCTCAAAATCATGGCACTCTTGGCAAATCTCAGCACCCATCTAGTAGATTTTGGCAGAAACATGGCATGCGCTTGACACCACTTAATGAATCTTGGCATATGGTAAATCTTGATAAATACTTGGCACCACATGAAACATTTTGGCAAACACCTGGCAAACTTGGCACCACTTGAAAAATTTTGGAAAACATTTGGCATCACTTAGAAAATTTTGGCAAATACTTGGCACCATTTAATACATTTTGGCTAAACATTCCACACCACTTAGTATATCTTGGCAAAATTAGAACCACATGGCACCACATGGCATCTAAATAAACCCCATGTCTTGCTGATGCGAGAGTGGAAAGACATCTAATAAACTCCCATGTCTCGTTGACACGAGCATAGAAAGGCACTACCTGGCATCTAATAAACCCCACGTCTTGCTGATGCAAGCATGGAATGGCAGCTAATAAGCCCCCATGTCTCATTGATACGAACATGGAAAGGCACCACTTGGCATCTAATAAACCCCACATCATACCGATGCGAGAGTGGAATGGCACTTAATAAACCCCCTTGTCTCGTTGATACGAGCATGGAATGGCGCCACCTATGATTTATTAAAACCCCATGGCTTGTCGATACAAGCATGGGATAGCAACACTTGGCATTTATTAGATCTCCATGACTCATTGATACGAGCATGGAATTAAGGCTTAGAGAGCAATTCCAAAGCTTGTGCACCATGCTACTTTTCAACCTTTATCCGCTCAACCTTCTGCCTCTTTCCTTAAGATACCTACGACATAAACATCATCAAAGCTTGATCTTAAGGCTCCTTGCTAAGTGTTCAAGTCATTTCCAAGAACCTTGAGGGTGCTAGGAAAAGGGTTTGATAGCTAAGAAGCTCACCCTCTTTGCAAGAGGTGAACTTTTGCATCTTTTACTTAACTTCTCTCTCTTTCTTCATTGTCAAGCCTTGTGCTTCACCGTTAGCTTGTTATAATCATGTGATGGGTCCTCATGGATGTGGGGGGAACTAGGACATAACCACTCATCCATTTAGTTGATTTTTCTTTTTACTTTCTTATACTTTTATACTCTTTTCTTGCTTTCTAGTGCTATAATTCATTGTTGTTGTATATAGATACGATACTTGGAATCTTGTGGATGTGGAGGGAGTTAGAAAATAGCCACTCATCCATAGGTTTGATTATGTAGTGCAATTTTTTTTCATTTTCATACACTTCATTATCACCTATCTCATCATTTTATTCAATTATAATGAGTAGTTATGATTGTTACATGGAGTTAGTTAGATGATTTTCAGGAATTGGTGTTGAGAGAGTTGTAGGCTTTCATTTTTGTCGTTGTTTTCTTGGAAGTAAAGTAAGAGGTTTTTGGTCAAAGATGTTAAAAATTCTCTTTTGAATCTGTCTTGAACATGGAAAATGGTGGGAACATCCTTTTTCCGTAAGTAGAAGAGAAGTTTTCAACACTCTTTAATGAATCACTTACTTTCAAAGAAAAACTTCCACCAAGAAATAGTGGACATTAATCTACTCTCTTCAATTAATAACATGAATCTGGGTATTAATCTACCCTTATTCACAAAAAGATAATTGTAGGTTTCCATTTATTTATTGGGCTTGAATTTCTTCCGACTTCAATTTCTACTTCATTTGATAAATTGTTGTAAATATCCTGTTGTACATGGCTTTTTGTGTTGTTAATTGGGGTTGAGGTCTACCTCTTCCTTGAGCGTCTCTGTGAGAGGAAGAGGTAAAAGGATAAGCACCCTTTAGAAAATGTGTTGTTGTTCTGTTTTGGCTCTGCTACATCAAAACAGAGTTTCTCTCGATTCTTTCATCTGATCGGCCAAGAAACAATCCGGCCAGCAAAACTTTCATCTGGTTGGCTAACCTTTCTCTAGGCAGAACAAAGCAAAATAGTACAGTTTCTTAAGGGTGATCTCTTAGGTTCTTGAGGTTGTTGTTTGTAATTTATTTTCTTTTATCTTATGATTTGTTAGATCTAGCTTCATTTGGCTGAATAAATTCATTCATTGTTGTAATAATTCCCAACCCTGCATCTTTCCATTTAATTCATTCATTGTTGTAATAACTTCCAACCCTACGTCTTCTATTCACTCATTATTATATTAACTTCCAACCTCATGTCTTTCTATCCCTTTTGTTTCTATGCTTTCTATGTGTGTTGATAAACATCATGTTTTATTCATCATATCCATACCTTGCATCCATTTTTCATGCATTTGGATTTGACTCACTTGCATCTATGGGTTTCATCAATTCCTACATGATTTTATACGCTATATGATGCCTTAAAATGATTCACATATCATGTACTTAGCAACCGAATATATAGTTGCATTCTTGTGTATGTATTACATTAGCTATTTGCATATAGGATCATGTACATGTATAAAGCATATTATTTTGCTTGCGATAGATGAATGCTAGGTGAGCATTTACCGTTTTAGCATCCCGGTTGTGTATGTTATTTTACCATATTTAGCATCTTAGCGTGTGACTAAGTGCTTAAATGATATACCTCCTTGAATGCTAGTGGATGAAGGTTGTGTTGGGTTGGAATGATATTGATTGATATGCATGTGAGCTCAGTCTTTCTGTGAGTTGTACATTTATTCAAAAATCTTTCAAAATACATAAAATCAAAGCATAACCAAAACAAGTGACACAATTTATAAATTGTTTACTTCACATAGTAATGTTAGTATTATTAAAATAACCGAAACATGAGCATATAGTTTCTATAAAACTCATATCATGGCTTAGTAAAGGCCGATCGTTTGATCGGGTGAGTGGGGGTGCTCAATTCATGACCTTTCCCCCTCGTACCTAAGGTTCCGAACCAACGCATCTTTGGTTATGACGATCGGTGGCCTTTGGCACGAGTCATGGGTATCCTAGTTTTTCCAAAAAGATTAGGTGGCAACTCTGAAATCTAGTGATGCAGTCCATTTCTGGCATATTTTGCAATATTTCACACTACACTAGTGATATTAGATCACAAATTAGGAGTCTGAACTATTAGGTGCACTTGGGTACCCCCAGGACACCTATACACAGTCTTTCCACAAGCCATATATTGAGTATAAGACAAACGTCAGAGTCTGGTCCACTTAACTTGGGAAACTTCTATTTTAGGAGCAATGGCTGCAAATTAATCCTGTCAATGGGTGAATGGACCAAGTCAAATTCTAATCAAGACTCACCATGGCTCGTCAAAATCATCATCACCAGCAATTAGGTTGTGGTTTCCAAATAAGAAAGTTTGAGGAATTTTCAGAATTCTTACTAGAGTGATCAATCAAACAATTGCATTCCCGTTGTTTATTGCTTGTCAAGTAAGAATGCCCCACTTTCATTTTAAAAGTATATGATCAAATTACAACTTCTATTTTTTTTATTTTTTTTTCAAAATAATGATCTACTGGTTTTTTTTTTTTTTTGAAATTTTTTGAAGAGCTCATTTTATTCCTAGTACTCAATCAAATGATCACCCATTTAGCTAAATATCACACAGATGAATCAGAATTTTATTCAAAATGGCAGACTTGGTCACCACTTCCTCACCCATCATTTTTCAAATAAAATTAAGGTTTCTACAAAGTTAGCAGCCCAAGGAATTTCATTTAATTAAAAACACTTTCCAAAATTTCTAAACTCTAAGAATATTTTATTTTAAAATTTTCCAAGGAGTTTCAAATTTTTTCCAAGAAATCAATTAAAACAATTATCTTCTAGTCAAATGTCTTCTAAAGAAATTCAAATTTTATTTTAAAGTGAAAGATTCGATCATCACCTCTTTGTCTATTGCTTTTTCATAAAATCAAAATTATTTTCAAAGTCAATAACTTAAAATTTTCGTCTAATCAAAACTTTCCAAAATTCTACTTGGAATTTTTTTTTTTTTTAAATCATTTCCTCCCAAGGAGTTTTGGATTTTATTTCAAATATCTAATCAAACAACTGTATTTTAATCAAATATCTTTTAGGGGAATTGGAATTTTATTCAAAATGGAAGATTTGGTTACCACATCCTTATCTATCATTTTTCCATAAAATTTGAAATTTCCCCCAAAGTCAATGATTTAAAGATTCTTATCCAATCAAGCACCTTACATAATCTCCAAGGCTCTACTTAAGTTGGAAAGTTTTTTTCTTTAGAAGTTATTCCTTGATCACATATTTTCTTGGGGATTGTTACTTAAATTTGGGAAAGCCAATCATTTTCAATTGACTACTAAGGTAAGAATTCAAATTCAAACCCAAACTCAAACTCAAATCCCTTAAATTAGGAAGCTACTCCCTAATTTATCACTGATTGCTCAAATCATAACCAAGATCGAATCATTGCTTAAATTGAACCCCTAAATATTAGAATTAGATCACTGCCCAAATAACTCAGATTACCCCCAGAATCAAATCACTTCTCAATCAAATCCCTAGATTTTGGAACCAAATCACTACCTTTCTAACTGATCACCGGAATCAAATCAAATCATTTACATTCGAGACAAGATACCACATAAGCACATAAATTGCATTCATGCCTATTTGGGGGTAGGGTTGCCTTGTTCTAATTTGGAAATAGGATCTAAGATTCACTAAATCACAGAAAAATGTAACAATACAATCCTAAAAAAGGGGAGTATCATGTCCTAATTTGGAATATGCTAAAGCTTTCTATATGCAAAGGGTAGATTTGGTCAAAATAGTACATCAGTTATGGCTATCAATATGCCTCTTTTACCACCCTACAGTACAAGGGGATAATTGAACAGTACTAAAAGCATAATCTGCTACTCGCTTTGTTGACATAACATAGCTCACGAATAGTGTCCTAGATATTATGCAATAAAGTTAGGTGTTTCCAAACCCACAATGATGCAATGAATTAATAATTAACCACTAATCTCATAAAAATAGAAATCTTCAAGTCAAGCTAACTTAATTCCCCAATGGAGTTGCAAATTGTGGGCGCTGTGCCTTTTTTGAAGTCTAAGGCATGCATCCCACACCGACTTGCTTTGACTAACAAAGAGCCACCATTTAATTTTTAAAGGGGAATTAAAAAACCTTTAACAATAAAACTAAGATAAGGCCCAGTCCGTGATAACCAAAAAAATTTCTAAGTTCGGGGGCTTAGGTACAAAAGGGGAATGTCATTTACATGAAAGCATCCCATTTTGCCCATTTGGAAAATTGGTCTCTACTCACTCTCTATTTTATGATTTTAGTGGTTAATTATTTCATACAATCCATTGTTAAGCCTAAAACCTTCACTAAACCTAAAAACCATGTGATTTGAAGAAAATAAATATCATTTATTTTAGTTTAAATGAATAAAGTCGTATTTTCCATAAAATAGGTGGTTTTCAATAATTAAAAAAAATAAGAAATTAAAAAATTAAAAAAAAAAAGTGGATTTTTTTATAATCCATGGCCTTAAACATAAACTAAAATAAATAATACTTATAAAATCATTCAAAACAGATAATTTTGCATATAGATAGCACATAAACTTGCACAATTGAAGAACAACACAAATAGCACACATATGTCAAGGATGAAGAGAGGAACTTATTCAGATGCCCACTTACGCATCTTACATGCACACATAAAATAAACATGTCTTGATCATACAACTAAAACACACAAAATGTAACCTAGGCCTGATTTTGAGGCAATTATATAATGAATATGCACAAAATACAACTAACAAATAAAAAATAAAAATATAAACTAAATGCATGAATTTCAAACTGGGCCATGCATGCTCATTATATGATTAAAACATACCTAAAAATATGTTGTTCTAATGAAATAAAGAAAACATACAAGAGAAAGGCGAAAAAAAAATTAATAAAACTTAGAGATTACATGATGCTATGGTGGATTAATGCCCTAGCATACTTGAATGCTGAAAATAAGTATAAAATACATACTGAAATACATAAGGTAAAGAAGTTTACTTGTTGGTTTACTTAAACCGAAGAATATACCAAGAAAAGTGAAAGAAAACTATTTCTCGCTTGTAAGCCTCCCTTAAGCAAGGGTTCCGAGTTTCATTCAAGTTCTTTGAGTCCATAGATGATTTTTAGTGTTTAGAGTTGCTTTTGGGGCGTGGAAATTTTAGAGTTAAAGAAAAAGAGACGAGAAGAGTGATGGTTTTGCTCTCAAATTCTCACAAGAGCTCTAAAAAACTTAACCCCTTGAAAGGGATAGGCAAAAGGGAAGGTTCTAGAGCCCCTCCTAGGGTTCCATCGCTTTCTCCCTTCGCCTACCAAAATTACACCAAGATTGAATTTCCAAAAATAACTCTGTTACGCTTAGATGTGCGCACACGCAACGATTGTGCACACGCACAAAAAATAACTGTCACGTTTAGATGTGCACACGCACAAACCTTGTGCGCATGCACAGCCATCGTGCACACACACAACTAACATGTGCACTCACATTGTTTCCTTGGTACACGTGTCATGCATGCACAAGTGCAGGGTACCATGTCCTTGGCTTGTTTGTGGCCTAAGTAAGTCCGAATTGCTTTCCGATATATTTTTGATAAAACTGGTCACTTATTTTGGAAAATCTATTCGATCAAAGTACAACCAGGCCTCTCTCTTTTTCTCGAGGTTAAAAAGTTACTTTTTAGCTTAAAATGGGTCAAGGGTAAAATGGTCATTTTTGCAAAAAGTCGATTTTTGGCCAAAACAAGTTTATACAGCAACTCCAAATAACCTTAAACATTCTAAGATAAAGTAATGACCATTTCATCACTGGGAGACTTGCAAGTACCCAAAGTCTTAGGGTCAATCAAAATAGGATGTCTATATCATGAAACTGAAATTAAATCTAAATAAAGGAAGAAATGAAGGATGAGGGAGAGTAAGGGTAGGAAGAAAAGAAACCCATTCCAATGCACACATCAAACATAATAAATCAATACAAAACAAAGCTAGGATAAAGTAAAATACTCCGGCGAGGATAATGAGGTCCTTGACTTTATACTCATGGAAACGGATATAGACTACCCAAATCCATGAAAGAATGAGAAGGTAGGTCCAACCTATCCTCAAAGAGGAAACTGTGCGTAGGTTTCTAAATTCTCAATAATCCATAAAACAAAAAGGAAAAAGTAAGGAAGGTTCTAACAAAGATAGAGAGATTCTCACCCTCTAATACATGAAAAGGAGTATAAACTACCCAAATTCAAGAAATATTGGTGAGCGAGGAGATTCAATCTATTCTTGTGGATGAAACCTGTATGGGCTTCTATATCAACAAAAATCAATCAAAATAACAGAAAAAGGAAGACTCTAATGAGAAGAGAGAGGTTCTCTTCCTTCTACTCATGGAAATGAGTATAGCCTACTCAAATCCATATAAAAGAGGTTCGAGGAGAGGAGATCCAGTCCCTTCTCATAGAGGAAACCGTGCATGGGCTTCTAACCCATAATAAATCAAGAAAAAGCAATTCGGACTTTGACAAAATTAATATATAGGCCTCCACTCACTACAGAAAAGGGAGAGAAGAGAGAATCCAACTAAGTTACCAACAACAACAAGAAAAACAATCCGGACTTGGCCAAAGTCACTATATAGGCCTCCATTAGCTATAAAAAGTGGGTAGAAGAGAGAATCCAACTAAGTAATTAGCAATCTCAACAATAATGATCTCAAAATCCTAAGAAAACTCCAAAAGATGTAGAGGACACAATAAATTCAAGAAGGGAAATAGGGATTACCTCTAAGCGAGTAGAGATAAGGCCCAAGCTAGTCACAAACTCCAATCCAAACTCCCTCTGGCCAATAGAGATCTTTAACTCCAAGTCTCCAAGCAAATGGATGAAAAAAATAGTCTAAGTGTATGAATATCAAAGCCCAAATCTTATTAACTCTTACTCAAATTAATTAACTAGATTAATTACCTAATTAACTAATTAATTTAGAGAATAAAATTAGGAGTTTTAGAACTAGGAATTGTGAGTTTGGAAAATTAGAACCAACCTCTCATTCCTCCAAAAAGAGGGGTTTAATTAGGTTTGGGGGGCTTGGAATATACCATTTGAACCCTTAGGATTCGGATGGCATATTCCAAGATCCTAGGGGACACCTCATGAGAAGACTTGTTTGGTTGACGTCAAACAGCTTTTGCCGGATAAGACTTGTTTGGCCGGTCAATTGTTGTCCATTGTATTCCTTGCAAAATCTATTTAGTTGGACAAAAACGATCTGGGCATCCTCGTCCGGTTCAAAGGTGTCCATCGCATTGTCAAAAAGTTGTTCAACCATGCCAATCTTGTCCAACCAAAAACTATCTTCTCATTCATTTTCCCTTTCAAAGCTCTATTATGAAAATAGATCAATCATTTTTGAAAAACACAATGCCAAAATTGGCTAAAATGAATGAAAAGGTACCACTTTCCTTAAAATCATTTTTTAAAATAGATTTTGAAGGTCCAAAAAACTTTTTATCTAAAACGGGTATAGGAAGGTTGGTCTCTCATCGTTCTTGGCTTGTTACTCTGAACGATCTCTGATTTCATAATCAGGTGCATAGAGCACCCAAGTCCTACGACCGGTCAAAAATGAAAAGTGTCTACACTTATTTTTTGTCAATCATAGAAAATATTTTTTATTGACTTTTGTTTTTCATAATATCAAACGCTAGAAAATATAGAACATATTTTTCAAATAAATATTTTTGTCCCAAATAAAAGGAGAGTTATGAAAAAGAAAATGTGGGAGAAATATAAATGATATATAAACATTTTTTTTTCCTCTTGTGTCCCTTGTCTTCTCCTTTTTCTTTTAAACTTCTACCAAAATCTATAATCTAAACACAACTTTAATCTCATGCTATTTTTGTTAGCCAAACATAATCCTTACTCAAATTCATGATGAAACCATAGCTTAAAAATTTTATGGAATTGCTCATTCCTCCAAAAGATTCCCATGAGATTAGAGATGAAAAGACCATTTTATTCTTATATTACAAAAATAATAAAGTCATAAAATAAGGACTTTTACATAATTCAGTTTTAAGGGCACTCAGACCAAATGTTCATTTCTCAAATTTTTGGATTGTTAAATCTTTTTAGGCTAAAAGAACATTAACTGTTGAAAAGAATACCTATATATTTAAAACTTACCTAACTATCTATCCGTTCAAATGTCACTTATCTATTAAAATGTTACATATTTGTACATATGTTACCTATTTATTTATCTATCTATCCACTTCACAGCCACCAACTATCACCGTTGGCCACTAGCAGCCACCAACAACTTTCCAATGACTTTTCTAGAACCAACAATTTTTCAGCACGTGTGCTTATCATCAAAAAATAAATTAATTAATTTTAGACCAAATAATATATGGAATTGACTTTTGATAAATTAATCTTAATTTTAACTAATTAATATGCACACACAATTCATCTCACATTTTTAATCTAACACCACCAGATGCGTAATTTCATCACTCAACTAATCTCACCATATTCATAATTGGAGTCAACTACTTCTAGAACCAAACATGCGAAAAGCTACGGAAGTTAGTTTCCCAGATGTGTTTAAGCTAAATAAGGGTAATGGGAATACAATAAATTATCATAGCTAAATAAGTAATTTTTTGGCTACAAAATGTCAAAAAAAATTATGTGCTTTTTTGTTAAATAAGTAAAGTTATATTATGATAATTTTTCAACAAAAATATAATAATAATTTGAAAAAACACACAAAAAAAAAATTCTCAATAACTAACAAGCAGATTTTTTTATAATCAATTGTTTAAAATTTAAAAAAATAAAAATAAAAAAGCAAAAAGTAAAAAAATATATATAAATCAATAGTGAAAATCAATCATCAAGCTGATAGAAGGAACAACTAAGGAAAAAGATGAGAGGATCGTAGATCAGAGTCGAAGACCATGTTTGAATTAATTTTCCAAAATTATTTTAAATGGCTTTTTTTAAAATAAAAATTAATTTAATAAAAATAAAAATATTTTTAAATTTCAAAAAATTATTTCTACCTATTTAAAAGATAAAATTATAAGTAAATTTTTCTCTTTTTGGGGATATTTACCAATAAATCCCATCTCACAAACAAGTACTCCAATTAGTACCAAGTTTTTTCTATTAATCTGTTAAGTCCTATTAGTGGAGAGTTTTTTTCCGTGTGGTCCTATTTTTTATTTGGTAGTGTTTTGGTGGATAACTATATCCTTTTATTAATGTAACAGGTATGATATGATACTCCAATGTGGTAGGTATTAATGTAACACTTCAATGATGTGACACTCTAAAAAATTAAAAACTCCTGAGTGTACTTTTCTTAAATGTGACATCGTGACGGGTATGATGTCACACTCCAAAAAAGATTTTAAAAAAATTTAGTGTACTTTTTCTAAATGTGACAACATGACGGATATAATGTAACACTTCAAAAAAAATAAAAATAAAAATTCCTTAGTATACTTTTCTCAAGCGTTACAACGTGGCGGGTATGATGTGACACTCTAAAAAAAATTAAAAACCCTTTGGTTTACTTTTCCTAAACATGACAACGTGGTGGGTATGATATGACACTCAAAAAAAATTAAGAACTTCTTAGTATATTTTTTCCAAACGTGACATATGACACTCCTTACTGTACTTTTCTCAAACGCGTTAACTTGACGGGTATAATGTGACACTCTAAAAAAAATTAAAAACTCCTTAGTATACTTTTTCCAAACGTGACAATGTGACACTCTAAAAACAATTTAAAAGCTCATCAGTGTACTTTTTCCAAATGTGACAATGTAACGGGTATGATGTAGCATTTTAAAAAAAAATTAAAAACTCCTTAGTATACTTTTCCCAAATATGACATGTGACACTCCAATGTAGCGGGTATGATGTGACACTCTAAAAAAATTAAAAACTCTTTAATGTATTTTTCTTAAATGTGACACTCTAACGTGTCAGGTATAATATGACACTAAAAAAATTTTAGTGTACTTTTTTCAAGTGTGACACTTCAATATGGTGGGCAAATGAATCATTACACACCCAAAATGACTAAATGAATCACAAGAAAAAATATAGAACTATATGAATTACAAGTCCAAAATATGAGACTCATTGGTCAATCTCTCTCTTTTTTTTACTAAATTAATTTTTAATATTTTTTTAAAAAATAGGTAAATTAAACTGACACCTCCTGAGGTTTATGTTTATTACAGTTCCCCTCTCATCTCTTGGAAATTACATCTCCCTCCCTGAGATTTAAAGTTTCATTACAGATTCCCTCCTCAACAATTTAATTTTTTTAAATACCAATTTTACCCTCACTGGGTAAATTACATTGACACCCTTCACATTTTAGAAATTACAATCCCCTCCCTAAAGTTTAAAGTAGCATTACCAATTGCCCCCTCGGATAGTATTAGTTGGAAAAAAAAATTCATTGAAAAAAAAAGTTAATTGGGAAAAAAATTAATTGAAAAAAAAATTTGTTAGTAAAATTTTTAAATTTATGTTTAAAAACCAAAGTAAACTCATTTTTTGAATTTACGTTTTTTCCTCAAATTTACAAACTAAGACGACCATTTATAAACTAAAAAAAATTATCAAACAATTTTTATAACAGTTTTTAAAATTTTTGTAAATATAAATTGAAAACTGAAAATGAAATGGTTACCAAACAGACTTCAGATAGTAAAAATGTCGTAAAATTAACAAATAATTAAATAAGTTACCAACGTAAGAAATGACTTATTAAAAGATTCTTACGCTATGTATGGTTTGATTTTTAAAAATTTGTTTTAAAAATTAAAAATTATTAATTAATTTGTTTAAGAAATAGAAAATAAAAAATAATTATCATTTTTATATAATTTTTATCTTTCGAATGGTTAGAAATAATTTTTTACAAAATAAATTGAAATAGCCATACGTATGTATATAACCTGCCCAAAAGTTAAAATGATAATTAATTTTTACCCTTGTATGATAATTATTTTTTATTTTTTATTTCTTAACCAAATTAATTTTTAATTTTAAAAAAAAAATTCTAAAAATCAAACCATACATAACCTAAGAATCTTTTGATAAGTCATTTCTTACGTTGGTAACTTATTTAATTATTTGTTAATTTTACGACATTTTTACCATCTGAGACATGTTTGGTAACTATTTCATTTTCAGTTTTCAATTTATATTTACAAAAATTTTAAAAACTATCATAAAAACAATCTTCAGCTCAGCTTCGACCTATCTCATGAGAGCACGGCTGAAATTAGGCCCGGTAGTAGGAAACTATATCAACTGCATTTCGGTACTCCACTTGTGATGGTAACATTTTGCTAATAATAAATTATTTTGATAGGTTTATTATTATTATTATTATTATTATTATTATTATTATTATTATTATTATTATTATTATTATTATTATTATTATTATTATTATTATTATTATTATTATTATTATTATTATTATTATTATTATTATTATTATTATTATTATTATTATTATTATTATTATTATTATTATTATTATTATTATTATTATTATTATTATTATTATTATTATTATTATTATTATTATTATTATTATTATTATTATTATTATTATTATTATTATTATTATTATTATTATTATTATTATTATTATTATTATTATTATTATTATTATTATTATTATTATTATTATTATTATTATTATTATTATTATTATTATTATTATTATTATTATTATTATTATTATTATTATTATTATTATTATTATTATTATTATTATTATTATTATTATTATTATTATTATTATTATTATTATTATTATTATTATTATTATTATTATTATTATTATTATTATTATTATTATTATTATTATTATTATTATTATTATTATTATTATTATTATTATTATTATTATTATTATTATTATTATTATTATTATTATTATTATTATTATTATTATTATTATTATTATTATTATTATTATTATTATTATTATTATTATTATTATTATTATTATTATTATTATTATTATTATTATTATTATTATTATTATTATTATTATTATTATTATTATTATTATTATTATTATTATTATTATTATTATTATTATTATTATTATTATTATTATTATTATTATTATTATTATTATTATTATTATTATTATTATTATTATTATTATTATTATTATTATTATTATTATTATTATTATTATTATTATTATTATTATTATTATTATTATTATTATTATTATTATTATTATTATTATTATTATTATTATTATTATTATTATTATTATTATTATTATTATTATTATTATTTGGTTTAAAATGAAAGAATATAAATCTACTACATCATTATGTATAGGTTTTTTCTATAATTTTTCCATTTATATATCATTTTACTTTTTTAAAAATACTACTGTCATATGTTCGGAATATTTTTTTTTTGGTTAAATTCTGTTGGTGTACCAAACATCTTTAAACAATTAAAAGTTAATGAAAAAGAGCAACTTTATTTTCTCCTATCTTCAGTAAGCTTGACGGTTTACTTATATATAACAATATTACATATTTAATTTTAAATCTACAGTTGAGATTCATTTAATGTGTGGCCACTTTAAATGTACACCATAAATTTGAAAATTTTAATATTCTGATCATTTTCCTCGGTGCATAGAAATTTCCAGATAAATTTTGAGTGCAAAATAGAAACCACACTAATTATTGTTGAACAAGTGACTTTGATTTTCAGTTTGATGCCTACACAAAGGTACTAGAAACCAACTGGGATTAATGAGATGAACAAACATATACAAACATTTACTAAAAATCAAACCTCCAAAGGTGAAGAGGACAATCACAATCTTACATGATGGGATTGATATATATATATATATATACACATGTATAACCCGTACTAACATGTATAATCTCCATGTAGCTAGTTTATGTTTTCTATATATATATATATAAATAAAAACCTACTGTGATTGAAACTCTCCTCAATGATATATAGCAATGGAATTTGGCATGTCTAACACGGGGATGCTTCGTGCAGAGACACGATTCTCTCCCCTCAAATCACTCTAGTATTCTATTTCAAAAAATTTGCAGTCATATGATCCTATCTTGAGATTCTTATTTAGTAAAAAAAATTTTGATGGGTTAAATGATATGCATGTGTGCGTATATTTTTCAATGTGATTTTCTTTTGTTCCAACTTTAATGCTATTGAACTATTGTAGTTTATAAAATTTGCACAGCTCATCATGTCAAATATATTGTGCTACTCCTAGTGAAAATTCATGTCAATTCTTCTGCAGTCGAATCCTTTGTCTCAAAATTATTGTTTCTTTATTTATTGTCCTTAATGCACTCTCACATTATAGTAAAAATATCAAAATATAAAACTATCAAAACACTAGCATGCTACTAGCAATGCATTAAGAAAATGGAAATAGAGATTTTGGGAACATAAATGGCACCCATTTCTTTATCATGACAACATCACAAGGATATATATATATATATATAATGCAGTGCTAGTTGCATTTCTATTTTACTTTATATTTTGTTTTTCGTATCAATGATTACATGTCATAATACACACACTTATTACTTCATATTTTGTCTTTCGTATCAATGATTACATGGCATAATACATATACTTAGATGATGAAATATAGTGTCATTATAAAAAAAAAAAAATGCGAATAATACTCAATAAATAAATATATATTATAAAAAAAAGGGGGGGTTAAGCTTCGCATGGGCTTAAGTTTGAAAATTATTAAAAGCATTATCAATTGGTGTGTGCAACATGTCAAGTGATACAAAATACTCTAATCTCGGTTGTTAACTAATAACTTAGGAGAAATTTATAATGTGTACCCTTTGAAATGGTGCATATTATAAAAAGGTTTAAAATTTTTTATAATAAATGTTATGATTGTTTGTGAGAGGGAGATTTATGATTTGAGATTGAACCGTGACGTAAGCCGGACAAATTTGGGCCGAGGTATTGGGCTCCAAGATCAGGCCGTGATATTGCTCGGTAATGGCAAAGCCCACGTGGAACCGAGCTTTATGATCTCGGTTCCGCGAAGGGCGAACAGGCGGAGGAATAGCCCAGATGAGGCTCCCCGGCTCACGCGTTGCAAGACTGTAATGCACGCATCTTAACCCGGTAGGAAGGCCGGCGCTTGGAGCTTGGCCGAGAAGGTTGTTGGCTGACCGGCACAACCAATCTCCAGCTCAGCTTCGCCGGAATACAGTTGAGCACGGCTGAAATTAGGCCCGGTAGTAGGAAACTATATCAACTGCATTTCGGCACGTTCAGTATGGCCGTTGATAGCCGAGATATTGTTGCCCGGTTGCCGTGCTCCCAGCAGAGTGGGCTGGCAGTCGGGTTAGGTGATGTGTAGCAAGATTTGTGCTGACAGATGGGATAACAGAGCTACGTGTCGAGAGACCAGTGGGAGTAGATTTGGGGTGCAGAAGGATATATAGGCATGTCTGCGCCCCTCATACGTGAAAGGGAACATATTTTGTAAGGGAAAGATTCTACACTCTAACACTCCTCTCTCTCTCTCTCTCTCTCTATCCTAAGGTGTGTGAGCTTCATAATGTCGGAGGGTTTTTCCGGCCACACACCGCCGGGTAGCTCACCGTTACTTTCTCGCAGGTGATCGGACATAAACGGAGCTCGGAAGAAAGGAGTACGGGCTTGCTGGAATATTTGCTCCCCGTACAATTGGCGCCGTCTGTGGGAAGCTTGACAGACAAAACCTTATCTTCCAGGCTCGTCTGATCGCCGTCCATGGCAAACAACGATGAGTTTCCGTTGTCTACCATAGACGGAGCCACCCCGGAGTTCACCCGAAGGAGAGAAGGACCTCCCGCCATCCATCCAATGGCGGACTTGGAGACACCCACCGGAGGACAGTCAGGAGACGCGCGGGATAAGCGCGGAAGAAGTTATGGTCATTCACGTAGTCCGGACGGTCATCGGCGGCGGTGAGAATCACATGCCCGACGTTTGGAACACAAGTTGAGGGACCAAGACGCTGTCATCCGGCGAATGACGGCGGAGATAGAGGAGCTCAAGCGGCATGTCAAAGGGAAAGGTGTAGCTGGAGTGGGTGACCACAGTGAGCGCACCCCATCCCACCGTTCGGGCGGTCAGAGTCAGCGACGCACTCCATCCATTTCTATTACCAGAAGCTACTAGGTTGGTGATTCCGACGTGCATGCAGAGAAGTCTAGCGCGCAAGACAGCACCTACCGGCCCTCACGTTCGATGACGACGTCGAGGCACTCTTACTCCGCTCATTCAGAGAATTTGCGGGCGGTCTTAAAGGAGCGGGCTTGCCGGCGCGAAGCTCAGAGTATACCGGCATTCCAGTGGCTATCCTACGGGGTTCACGCCAGTGAGGAGGTCAGAATGCCTCCACCCCGCCAAGCAGCGCCACTCCTAGTGGATTCAGATTTGGCCAGGTTAAGTGCCACCCCTTTTTCCCTAGAAATAGAAACAACACCGCTTCCGGCAGGCTTCCACCAGCCTAAGTTCACACTCTACGACGGAAAAACCGATCCTTACATGCATGTGAGCCACTTCCGACAGGTTATGGCCGGACATAGGTGAAATGACGGACTTATGTGCCTGATCTTCCCGTCAAGTTTAGGCGAGCTAGGCTTGAAGTGGTTCGAGAGGTTGCCGGAAAGGAGCATACAACGGTGGCATCAGTTGGCCGAAGCCTTTGTGACGCGCTTCAAAACCAACACAAAAACACCAAAGGAGGTCGATCATTTACTTAGTGTCAAGATGGAACCGAGCGACACCCTGAAGGCATACAACTCAAGGTATTGGGAAACCTTCAACGAGATCTTGGATTGTCCGGTCAACCTTGCAATCACGCAATATAAGCGTGGTCTCCCGGTCAGACATAGATTGCGGGACTCGCTTACCATGCACCAGCCGACCTCCATGGGCCAGCTCATGCAGCGCATCAATGAGCACATCCGAGTCGAGGATGACGCGTCAGCATCTACCGTGAAGGCAACTCCGGTAGCAACAGACAAGAAGACAACAGGCAAAGTGCACGCAGTTGGGCAAGAGTACAGCCGCTCAAGTGACCGAGCAGAAGAATCGGACCGTGGCTCGAATCGCAAAAATCGGGGTAGAGGACGTCGGAATGACCGGGATGATTACCCCCGAGATGACGTAACGGATGCAAACAGAAGGTTGAAGGCAAGGACTAGCATAACCACGGTCTTTAAGATTCCGATCTATCGCATACTTAGTGAAATCCGAGACGAGGAGTATGTCCGGTTTCCTACTAAGTTGGGCGATGGACAAAAAGGCTACAATCCGCGGAATCGTTGCACGTTTCATCGAGAGTGAGGCCACCGGACTGAGGATTGTTTGCCATTGAGGCAACACCTGGAAGAGCTAGTCGCGGCCAGGCACCTGGATCTTTACATTGATGGGGGCGTTAAGGCAAATCAAGTTTCGGTTGATCCGCGGGGACCGGATGACCGGGATGCACCTCCTCAAGGGGTTGTGAATGTCATCCACGGCATAGTGGAACCGACGCGTGTTTGCGAGCTCCGTGGTATGATCAAGAAGGTAGAGCACATGAGGGAAGTTTTGTCAGTTCAGCCTGCGCTCAAGAGGGGGAAGACGGAAGCGAAAGATGTGATCAGTTTCTCCTCAAGGGACTTGGAGCACATTCAGACACCGCACAATGACGCTTTAGTAGTTACACTCCGCGTCAAAGATTTTGAAGTAAAACGGATCTTGATCGATTAGGGAAGCTCGGTCAAGATCATGTACTATGATGCTTTCCAACAGCTCAAGCTCCGAGATACGGATTTGGCCCCGGTGACTTCGCCATTGGTTGGTTTCAACTCACAACCGGAGTGGCCTTTGGGAAAGATTATCCTGCCGGTCAAAGCGGGATCTGTGGTCAAACAGGTGGAGTTCTGGGTGTTACAGGTGCCATCTACTTACAATTTGATCCTTGGAATGGGGTGGCTTCACACCATGCAAGCCGTGGCATCGACTTTTCACCAAGTAATGAGATTCCCCTCGGCTATAGGGGCGATCGAGGAGATTTGGGGCGATCAGGTCATGTCAAAACAGTGCTTCGTGGCAGTCAACGGGAGCCGGGCTGCCAAAGGATTTGTTCAAATGATTGAGGGACCGGAGGACCAGGGTGTCTTGGATGATGTGGGCACCAAGGCCGTGGACAAAGCTGTCAAGGAATTGGTGGAGGTGCGAATCGATACAGAGCAGCCGGACAAGTTCTTCTTGCTCGGCTCAAGCCTTACAGCTGCAGAACGAACCGAGATGGTTGAGTTTTTGATGGCCAACATCGAAGTTTTTGCATGGTTGCCTTACGACATGCCCGGCCTCGATCCTAGTTTCATTTGCCATCATCTCAATGTCTTTCCCGGAGCCAAGCCAGTTATTCAACGAATGAGGAGATCGGCGCTGCATCACGCCGAGGTAGTTGCTGAAGAAGTCAAGAATTTGCTAGAGGCACGAGCAATTCAAGAAATACACTATCCTCGGTGGATCTCAAATACAGTGGTGGTACCGAAGAAGAATGGGAAGTGGCGGGTTTGCATTGATTACAAGACCGTCAACCGAGCTTGTCCGAAAGATAGCTTTCCTTTGCCTAGAATTGACCAGCATGTGGATTTGACGGCTGGACATAACAGGCTAAGTTTCTTGGATGCTTATCGCGGCTATCATCAGATTGCCATGCATGGCCCCGACCGAGAAATCACCTCGTTTACTACACCAAGGGGACTCTTCTGCTACCGAGTCATGCCTTTTGGTTTGAAGAACGCCGGGGCAACCTTTCAGAGGATGGTGACCAAGATGTTTGCTCCTTTGCTGGGCCGGACAATGGAAGCCTACATTGATGATATAGTGGTTAAAAGCCGGCATCAGGCAGATCATTTGTCCGACTTGGCCGAGATTTCGCCTTCTCAAACAGGCACAAGCTACGCTTGAATGTCATCTAAGTTGCCTTCGCGTCGTGGATCCGAAAATGTTTTTGGATCCTAGCGACGACCGCGAGTAATCGAAGCAAGAACCCTACCAGACATCCCAATGCCGTGACAGAGAGTTAAACAGGCCTAGTGTCGGCAACGACGATGCAAGAACATCTGCGAATGGCCGCCGGCGCTAAATGCGTTATAACGGTCATCCAGGATCGACTGCCCAGCGCTTTCTTTCAGTCTAAAATCAAGTTCTCACTGGAGGATTGTAAGCAAGTAGTGACGACGCCCTTGCGCGAAGCTCACGGAGGAGTTATCTGTCCTTGGCAGCGCCACTGTTGGTCACACCGGAGCCTGGAGAAGAATCTCTATCTTTTATTTGCCGTAGTCACAGCATGCAGTCAGTGCGTGGCTGTATCCTGGCTGAAGGAAATTCAAGCACCTCACCATCTTCTCATGTCACGCAACTTTAGATGCTGACGACGAGTCGAGATACTTGCCCGTGGAGAAGTGCTTTGGCACTTAATGATGGTCAAAGTTGGCGCCTATTTCCATGCACATAGCCTCATTAAGTCTATCGACCGAGTCCCATCAAAGCTTATTCGCGCTGGCAAGACTTCTCGAGTTCACTCAAGGTGTGTGTGTGTTCGAGTTGGGACAGTTTGAATGTGAAGTTCAGGCCGAGCGGCACTGCCAGATCAAAGCCCAAACCTTGGCAGATTTTGTCGCCGAGTTCTCACCTGGCACTCATCCGGTATGCCCGGTCGATATTACCGAGGCAGATGATGAGATGCAAGCAAGGCCAACCAAGGTACAACCAGTTAGAGTAGGTAGCGACGCGGAGTTTGCGCGCACCACTGAAGCACCCTCAGTTTGTACGGTTTTACCACCCGGTAATGCGATGACGGAGTTGAGTATCACCGACCAACCTGCTCTGTCCGATCCCGCATCACCAAGGGGGGAAGAAATGGAACCACACAGCTCAGAACCTGCGGCCGGCATAATACCGCAACCTGGTGATTCGCCTACGGACTTGAGCATTGCAGATCAACTTGCTGAGTCCGGTGCCGAATCATCAAGGGTAACTGAATTGGAACCGATCAACACAGAACTTGAAACCGCACAGCCGAGCAGTCGTGATCCCATCAACCTTCAAGTCTCTCAGGACCCCTCAGAATGCTGGAAGCTCTTTGTGGGGGAGATATGGAAACTTTTTGTTGATGGAGCCTCGAACCGTCACGGCGCCGGGCTTGGTATAGTTTTGATATCCCCAGACAGGTTGACAATTGAACACTCTATCACCCTTGGCTTTCCAGCATCCAACAACGAAGCTGAATACGAGGCGCTTTTGGCCGGTCTCAAAAGCGCGCTTCAGATGCAAGCTTCCGAGCTAATGGTTTACAGTGATTCCCAGCTTGTGGTTAACCAAGCCGCTGGGATTTATGAAGCAAAGGATGACAGAATGGCAAAGTACCAAGCTTTGGTTAGGGAACATATCAAGCAATTTCAGGCAATCAGAGTTCAACAGATTGGCTGAGAAGAGAACAACCGAGCTGATGAGTTGGCCGGCCTCGCTTCCATGATTGATTGTACATCTCCTAACCCCCTGCTAATTAAATTCCTTCCACGGCCAAGCATAGAGGGAGCCGGGCAGACGGATGTATTCTGCGCCGCGCTAGGTCCTTCCTAGATGGACCCTATAACCCTGTTTCTCAGATATCGGACTCTGCCAGCAGACAAGAAAGAAGCACACAAAGTCCGGGTGAAATCAGAGCGGTTTTGGCTCTCTCCATCTGGTGCGTTGTATAAAAATTCCTTCACCGGTCCTTATCTGAAGTGCGTGCATCCGAGTAGCGTGGAGGCCTTCTTGTACGAAATTCACGAAGGTCTCTGTGGCAGTCACATAGGGGGCAGGTCCTTGGCCTACCGCGCTGTCTCGCAAGGCTATTGGTGGCCGTGCATGCAAGCCGATGCACAGAAATATGTTCGCAAGTGCGAAAAGTGCCAAAAGTTTGTGCACCAGATCCATCAGCCGGCTAGGAAACTTCTTCCCCTAACCAGCCCTTGGCCTTTTGTAATGTGGGGATTAGACATAGTGGGGCCGCTCCCGATAGCTCCAGGCAACTGGAAGTTCTTCATCGCGACAACCGACTACTTCACCAAATGGGTTGAAGCCGAGCCTTTGGCAACAATCAAGGAGAAAGACGTGAAGCGGTTTGTCTGGCAGAATGTAGTAATACGGTTCGGCGTCCCTAAACTTTTGATCTCTGACAACGGCACCCAGTTTGACAGTCGCCTATTCAGAGGGTTTTGTGAAGATTTGAAGATTGAATTCTACAACTCCACTCCGGCTTACCCGCAGTCTAACGTGTAAGGCCCCTAAAAATATGTATTTACTTTTAAGACTCTAATGATGAATTATTTTCTTAAAGCCCTCGTTACTTGAATTAATTCGAATCTTGTCGATTAGCAAATTTCTATTTCTTTTATTTTTATTTTATCAAAACAGAAATTCCCTAACCTAATTTAATTCTACCTAGGTTACATGTAGTTAACTTCAAGCCCTCATATATATATATATATATATTTTGTTTTTTTTATTATTTCTAAACTTGCCCAAAATAGTACTTATATTTTGTACCTTGGTATGCCATCAATCTTGCTATATATATATGTGTGTGTGTGTGTGTGTGTATATACACCTTGAGGGATGTGCCTAGGACCAAAATTAATAAAAAAAAAAAACCTCATCATACTCCCCCAAGGGCGGCCATCCTAGGGAAGTGAGAGAGGAGCCAATTTTCAAGAACCATGATTATGAAATTCTAGGAAACACAACCTAGTACCCTAGGCCTAGGAAGCTAACTCCAAAACTAGTTCCAGTTTAACTAAATATTGCCTAATCCTTGAGTTAGCCTCCTACATCCTTCCTATTTCCCTTAAAATTTCAAACAAATCCTAACCTTTCCATCCATTTCCAACTAATGGGCTTTTTTGTCCTTTTACACCAAATTGCCTATAAATATCAACCTCCCCTAAGCTTGGCAAGCACAAACACCACACCACACACACACATTCGGTTAGAGAGAGGGAGGAGAGCAAGAGAGAGAAGTCTAGAGAAGAAGAAAGGAGGAAGAAGAGAGCTTCTTGTGCAAAGCTTAGTAGGTAAGCCACAAACACAACCTTCTCTTTCATTTTCTTTTTCTAATACATGTTTCTAAAGTTTCTAAATAATGTTTTCAGATCTGTTATTACTAAGTTCTTATGTTAAAAATGCTAAGGTTTGAGTATTGATTCCATCTCTCTTGTATTTTCTCCATTTTGGCACAAAACCATCTTCTTTTTGTACCAATCTCTCAACTTTTCAAGGGAATTTCTGAGTTAAACATGGGATAGTTAGCATGTTTTCCTCACAAAAAGAAATGAAACTTTTCCATGGTGGAACCCCCTTTTTATAAATTTTCTTGTTTTGGCATTCCACCTTAAAAACCTGTTTTTTTCAGTCAACTTTCAAAAATTCCAGAAAAATGTACAAATATATTCTGAACCTCTATTTTATGTCAAAACCTTCCTTAAGGAGTTAGCTTTCAACTAAAAGTTGTTTCATCGAAAAACATTGAGTGGGTTGCAAGAAAATCAAGTTTTCGTAACAGTCGACAGATCTGGGCAGATTCTGGAACAGTGCTGGACTATTTTGTAAATAACTTAAAATCGGGAAAAGCAATCCCATTTCCGAAAAATGTTCTAGGAATTAGATCAAATTCTCTACGAACCATAGGAAAACCGAGTCCGGTGGATGAACCTAAGTAGTCCTTCTATATTAACCTTCATGTGATGTTAAATCTGAAAATTTGTTATGTTTGGATGTTTTATACCCTTGTATTCATGAAATGTTTAATGGCCTATTATCATATCTTGGCATAATGTTGTATGGGTATGTTATGTTAACTATCTTCTTATCTTGAGGAGGCATGCTTATGCGAATTTTATTTTATCATTTAGTTGGACTAACCTTGACTTAAAACACTTAATTCAACGGGAAACCTAATTGGGTGGGTATTGGGTTTTCGAGCATTTGAGTAATGAAAAGATGAGAATATGTGGTATATGGTATGTTGGGATGCGTTCCCTATTTAAAGGTTAAAGTCTTGCGCAAGTGGTTTTCGGAACCCTTGAACGGAGCGGTTGTATTCGGACCCTAGGTGGTTTGGTGTAAGGAGGGATTCGGGCAAGGCCCTATTTTACCGTCTCTTTTGAGGCCCTGCGGTTGGCGCTACACGGTATATAACCGTTGGTAGGCATCCGAGGTTAGGTCTGCAACAAAGCAGCAAAAGAGGGGGCATACCGAATAATCCGCGTCCGATTCTTGTGGTTGGGAGGACGAAATCTCTTTGGGGGATTTCTAGTTACTGACATCTAACTTAACCATTTATCTATTTATTGATTTATTTACTGGAATATCATGCTTTACTACTTGATGTTATATTTTGTGATTATGTATTGGACTGGGAAAAAGGGGTAAGGTGTGTGTGTGTGTTTACTGGGCATTCAAAGCTCACGGCGTATCATGCCAGGTGACGAAGCGGAACTCATAACGGAAGACGACGAGCCGGAAACCTTTGAAGACTTTTGGCTATCTTAGGAATACTAGAAATTTCCTTTTTGTTATTTTGTAAGACTCGTATGAAGTTTAAAACTTTCTTTTTGTGATGTAATGTAATGGAACAATCTTTTGAAGCAAGTATAATTGTGGTTATTATGAATGTATATCCTACGTATGAACCTTATCGTTACTTATGAGACCTTGTGTCAATGCCTTGTAAGATCTGTCAAAAAGGTAGTGCGCTGCCTAAGAAAGCTGGACTTAGAAGGGAGACTATTTTGACTCCTCCGGCGATCTGGGATCTTACTTGGTTATTGGCCATAGGACTCACTAGTGACTCTCCCTTGACTGCAACCTATAGTGTAAAATCGGGGCGTCACATAACGGTCAAGCCGAAGCGTCAAACAAGACCATTCTTGACGGACAGAAGAAAAGACTCGAGAAGGCCAAAGGAAAGTGGGCCGAGGAACTTCCCAGCGTCCTTTGGGCATACCGAACCACCCCTCGGCGTTCTACCAGGGAAACTCCATTCGCTTTGGCTTATGGCATGGAGGCGGTCATACCTTTGGAAGTAGGTATGCCCACTCTCAAAAGTGAAAGTTTTGAACCCGAGCTGAATGCCGAAGCCATTGCTCTGGAAATGGATCTGGTGGAAGAACGCCGGGAAAAGGCTCTCATCCACATCGCTGCCTACCAACAAGAGCTCTCGAGGAAGTACAATAAAACAGTGCACCCCAGACCATTCAAAGTAGGTGATTGGGTTTTGAAGAAAGTTATGGGCAACACCCTGATGCCAGGTGAAGGCAAACTAGGGGCAAATTGGGAAGGACCCTACAAGATAACTGGTCTGGCGGGCAAGGGGGCATACCACTTGGAGGATCTCGATGGTAAAGGAATACCCCGGCCATGGAGTGCGGCCAACCTCAAACTGTACTATTTATAGCTTTTGTTTTCTTTTTGTGCAAATGAATTTTTTGCCTTACACTTCAGAATGCAATTCTTTTTGTCAATATATAGAAGTGTCTTCTTTGACTAAGCATTTTAACTGATTGCTTTGATTACTTGAAATTCTTAACCGAGATGAATTACTCCGGTTGAAAGAGTTGGTTGTTTGTGCAACTCAGAGATCCCAACCAAGATGAATTACTCCGGTTGAAGGAGTTGGTGGTTTGTCCAACTCAAAGATTCCAACCGAGATGCGTTACTCCGGCTGAAGGAGTTGGTGGTTTGTCCAACTCAGAGATCCCAACCGAGATGAATTACTCCGGTTGAAGGAGTTGGTGGTTTGTCCAACTCAGAGATTCCAACCGACATGAGTTACTCCGGCTGAAGGAGTTGGTGGTTTGTCCAACTCAGAGATCCCAATCGAGATGAATTACTCCGGTTGAAGGAGTTGGTGGTTTGTCCAACTCAGAGATCCGTCCAACTCAGAGATCCCAACCGAGATGAGTTACTCCGGCTGAAGGAGTTGGTGGTTTGTCCAACTCAGAGATCCCAACCAAGATGAGTTACTCCGGTTGAAGGAGTTAGTGGTTTGTCCAACTCAGAGATCCCAACCGAGATGAGTTACTCTAGTTGAAAGAGTTAGTGGTTTGTCCAACTCAGAGATTCTAACCGAGATGAGTTACTCCGGTTGAAGGAGTTGGTGGTTTGTTCAATTCTCAGAATTAAAACCGAGATGGTGTATTCCGATTATACAAGATGTTGAAAGAATTCGTGATTTGTTCAACTGTTGTTCCTACCGAGATGTTTATTCCGGTTGAAGAACCTCAATTTCATTAAATTTACCGAGATGTTAACTCCGATCCAGCTAGTTGATGATTTGTTCAACTTCATAATTTAAACCGAGATGTTTTGCTGAAAATAGAGTTCGAGAAAACCGTGCAAACACTTGATGAAATTGAAGCTTTTCATTGATAAAAAAGTTAATACAAAAGGTGGGGAACTTAGCCCGGTTACATTTGCAGATAGAAAAAAGATAACTAAACTAAAGGGGAGAGGTCTGAGAATTTCTTCTCAGCTTCCAGGTTGACCGTTGCTGTCTGGTCCTGGACACCGGTCAAAGTCTGGCCGGTCTGCCCCTGCTCGGTTTGGTCATCTCCCTCAGCGTCTGCCTCGACTTCTTCGAGTCCTTCCTTGGCCTCGGCCTGCAGCGCGCTGAAGACGTCATTGGCATATGGAATGAGGTAGGTCGGTAAGAAGACAGCCGGTGGAGAGGCAAACACGTCAGTGTCAGGAGCTTGACCGAGCTGTTGACAGGCAGCCTTCCATCCAGCTTTGAAATATATGTCCTGGGTGGCGAAGACTTGTTTTTTATAGTTGTCTTCCGCTTCTTTGAAGCCAGCATTGTTGGCGTCTTCACAATCCTTCTCCCTGGACTTCTTGAGCGTGTCCAGCTCGGCCTGGCGCTCGTCCTTCTTTTTCTCGGCATCATCAAGTTGGCCGAGCAACCGGTTGTTATCGGCGTTGGAGATTTCAAGTGAGGACTTTGCTCGGCCAAGCTCGGTTTGGAGGCTTTGGACTTGGCTGGCAGTGTCGGCTGCCTTTTGCCGAAGTCGGTGGATGCGCTCCATAACCAGATGCTGCTTTTGGATGGCCTACGAGGGGAAAACTGGATCAAATTAGAAATCGTGCAAACACTTACTAAAAATTTCAGCAAAGGATTGAGACTTACCCTGGCCATGGACTTGACTGAAAACTTCACAAGCCGAGTGTCAGGAACGTGGTCGCTGCCAACCACGTCGCTCGGCAGGAGAAGGGCTTTGGAGAGATCAAAGGCAAGAAGATGTTCTTTGTCTCCCTTGATGGAAGCCGTTGCCGAGATCTCCTTTCCCCGGTGCTTGAGCTGCGGTCTCCATGCCGGCGTTGGGTCAGCTGTGACGGTTGGTTGCTCGATGGATAGTTCGGTAATTAGCTCAGCAAACGGGTCCGCGCGAGCTCTTTTACCAGCCCGGTGTGTTGCTTGGCTTGACTCCCCAGCAGCTTGAGAAGCAAGGGCGACCACGACGCCCCTTGATTGACCGGCGGCTGGAGAGCGGGTGACGATGCTCGGTATCTCGACAGACGTTGTGGTGAGCAGGTTTTTGATTCGGCTTCGTTTGGCCATCTCTTGCTCTTCTGTCAACCGGATTAGTGGAACGTCTGGCAAAGTTGGATCTGGAGGAGGTGATGGAGCACGGAGGAAGTCTGTAACTTTACTCCGGCGTGGAGCGGAGTATCTGTAGGTGGGAGTGTAGCCGAGCAGCTCGTTGCAATCTCGATGGCGATGGCGGAGCACGGTCCGAATTGCCTCTACGTTGAGAAATTGGTAGTTGGCCTGCAAGGCTTGGATTGCTGCAAAAAAAACAAGAAACTGGTTAATTGCAGAATAAAGAGGTAGGCTGATCGAGCAAGTTTGAGCGGCTTACATGAGGAACCAAAGTTCTTGCTTATAAACCAGCCCGGTACCTCAGCTGTTTCGTAATTGCCCGACACCCAGAAAAAATCGTCGTCGTGCAAATCTTTATCCGGGGTGCCGGTTACAATTTTCTCCTTGCCCGGTCTGATTTTCAAGTAATAGGCTAGGTTGTCACCGGTGTGACCCATCGTGTATTGCCTCAATATCTCGGCTAGACCTAAGTTGGTGCCTAGCCGATTGTTCAGTTCATGGACGCCGTTGATAATTCGGTAAGTGTTGGTGGACACTTGTGTGGGTGCCAGCCCGGTGCGGCGGAGGAACTCTATGATAAGTGGATTGAGTGGGAAGCAGAGGCCTCCTTCGACGATCGACAGCACGGTAAAGGGGCATTGTTCTGTTCTGCCCCAAGGCGTGGTCTCTTCTTCTGCGAGCTCTAGGTGAACATCGGCCAGGATGCCGTACTCCTCCCTGAACGCAGCTAGGGCAGCCGGAGTATCTACGAGGAAGCGGAATTTCCCCATTTACAACCGGCTAAATTAGCTCGGCTTTGGTTTGGCACTGTCAGGTGATTTGTGGCTGCTTGGTCTTTGGGAGCCTCAGGATTGGACAGTGGTCCCCTTGGACTCTGCAGGAAAAGGAGGGCAAGTGTAAAAGGGAGCACGGTCGCGCAATGCGAGCTTGACTTTAGCTCGGTCGTCTAGAGTGCCAAACCACCTCGGTCGTAGAGGCTGACAAGGAGCTCGGCCGCCCAAGCAGACCAGATTTTAGCCCGGTAGAGCGGCCAAGACCTTTGTTATCCCGGTTCTTGCTATGGTTGTATCTAACAGGTTATTTGCTCGGTTGAGATGGTTTTTTTGGATCAAACGAAGACCTGGAGCCCGGTCCGCCCCAGTTCTTCAAAGTTCATCAGCGAAAATGAAGAACACCATGAACAGTGGGAGGTTTGGGACAATTTCTATGGCCTACGTCCTAAGAACTATGTTTTAGTGCCCTAATGTGTGAAATATTTAAGAAGATAGCAACAAAAGAGGAGTCAAAGGACTTACCAGTGAATGGCAGGGACTATTCCTTCGAGCACGAAGAATGGCAGACGAGGCTTGGAAAAAGGTGCTTGAGCTCTGAAGCGTCGGATTGCAGAGAGGCAGTAGGAACGAAATGAGGAAGAGGGGGCTTGTATGTATAGATGGAGAAACCACCAAGAATTCAAATTTTGGCGGACGGCTGGTTTAGCTGCTCGAGGTCCAATGGAAGCCTGCCACGTGTCCCCATTTATGACGACATCAGAACTGAAAGGACAGGTTGAAGAGTCGAGGAGACAACCGGGCAATTTTTGAAGAAGAGGACGTCTATCGAAGAGTATAACCGAGCAAGTTTGCAGACAGGAATGTCAACTAGCCCGGTTGCCATTTCGCATTCTGAGGATCGAGGAAGTGTTATCCCGGTCGAAATAAGTAATCCCAGTCACGCTTTTGCGGACGGAATTAAGGGGCAATTGAGAGGGAGATTTATGATTTGAGATTGGGCCGTGACGTAAGCCGGACAAATTTGGGCTGAGGTATTGGGCTCCAAGATCAGGCCGTGATATTGCTTGGTAATGGCAAAGCTCACGTGGAACCGAGCTTTATGATCTCGGTTCTGCGAAGGACGGACAGGCGGAGGAACAGCCCAGATGAGGCTCCTCGGCTCACGCGTTGCAAGGCTGTAATGCACGCACCTTAACCTGGTAGGAAGGCCGGCGCTTGGAGCTTGGCTGAGAAGGTTGTTGGCTGACCGACACGGCCAATCTTCAGCTCAGCTTCGCCGGAATACAGTTGAGCACGGCTGAAATTAGGCCCGGTAGTAGGAAACTATATCAACTGCATTTCGGCACGTTCAGTATGGCCGTTAATAGCCAAGATAATATTGCCCGGCTGCCGTGCTCCCAGCAGAGTGGGCTGGCAGTCGGGTTAGGTAATGTGTAGCAAGATTTGTGCTGACAGATGGGATAACAGAGCAACGTGTCGAGAGACCAGTAGGAGTAGATTTGGGGCGCAGAAGGATATATAGGCATGTTTGCGCCCTCCATACGTGATAGGAACATTTTTGTAAGGAAATTCTTACACTCTAACACTCCTCTCTCTCTCTCTCTCTATCCTAAGGTGTGTGCTAACTTGATCGTCAGAGGGTTTTTCCGGCCACACACCGCCGGGTAGCTCACCGTTATTTGCTCGCAGGTGATCGGACAGAAACGGAGCTCGGAAGAAAGGAGTACGGGCTTGCCAGAATATTTGCTCCCCGTACAGTTTGTAATGTGTGTTATGACATTTTGTAGTAAAGTTATGAATAACAAATTTATGATGTGCACTCTAAAGTTATGAATGATAATGTTATAATATTTTGTGATTTTTGTTATGACACTTTGAGATTTTATTATAACATTTTCCAGTTAAAAGAAGTTGAGACTTTTGTAATGCAAGATTGGAAGTAAAATGATATTATTTTAATACATTCGAACCACACAAATTTGAATTACCAAATATTTTTGTTATTTTAGATATAGACATAAATAGGAATACTGCGAGATTTCCCGTGAGAGTTCACAAGCCTATAAAGCAAGTAAGCCACCACCTTCTCAACATCAACATCATTCACGCATTTCTTCCCTCTAAATCTGCCCTCAACCCAAATCATTTTCAACACTCTCAAAACCCCTCTCTCTCTCTCTCTCTCTCTCTGCAAAAACTTCAAAACTTTTCTCTGATAATTTCCTTCTCTCTTCCGAGATTGATCCTTCCTTCTCCAACTGCTCTGTCTACTTCATTTCAGAGGAATTTCAGTGATATGGATATTTGATATTAATTAATTTTGACACCTGGGTTTTCCATTAGATCCCTCTCACCTTCCCAGATTCTGCTTTGTTTCCGTAATTTCCTTTCGTAGTTACTTGTACTAAATTTTGTTATATTCCAAAATTGTATATTGTATAACTTTGAATATGGGTATTCTCCCCCCATTTATTTGTAATATATTCAGGTGATCTATATTACTTTACTTATATTATAGGTCTGCAACATCTACTTTACTGGGATTAGCATCATCACCATTATTGATTTCTGGATCAGTTGTATTTCCTCTGTTAATCAACTCATTTGTAATGGATTCTTGCTGTGCAACCTTGAGAGCCAATACCCACTTGGCAAACCCAAGCAAATGTGGTCTGAGTCATGGTGATAATGGGTTTTGGGGGGAGAGGATGAGAGGGAGTCTCAACAAGAACAGTCGTCATTGGGTTAATCAGTTAGCAAAAGGCTTGAGATCTGAGAGAAAGGAGAGGAAGATCAGACCTAGCGTTTCTTGCTCTGTTATTACAACAGACAATGGCAAAGAGACTTTGGTGAGTGAGTCATTTCCATTCTTTGATCAATCTTAATAGTATCCAATTTTGGGAAGTAGATAGGTTTTTGCTTTATCACAATAGCATAATTTCTTGTGGGTTTGATGTGTTTTTGCTGTATGGATTTCAAATAAGAGGAAGGGTTGTCCGATTATGTCTTCACTCTTTAGTATACCCATTAAAATCTTGGTGATTTGAATTTCAATTGATATGTGTTTGTTGGATATATTAATCTCATTTTTGAGTTTTAATCTAATTTCAGACCATAGATGCACCCCGGTTTGAGAGACGAAGAGCGAACCCAAAAAATGTGGCTGCAATCATATTGGGTGGAGGAGCAGGGACTAAACTCTTTCCTCTTACAATTAAAACTGCAACACCAGCTGTAAGAAACTACTTCTGGTTTAATCAGCCTGATTATATGACATTATTATGACTTTTTGGTTGTGACAATTATGAAATCATATACATGTATGTTTGTGTTGAGTTAATTCATGATCATCAAGGTAGCTTGTGTAAATATTAGAGGTATAGCCTTCTTTTCTTTCTTTCTTTCTTTCTTTTTTTTTTTAAATTTATATATATATATATATATATATTTCTGTTGAACTTTCTGATATGAATGCAATGATCCTCAAAAGGTTGACCTTTAATTTCAAGTTGACGCCTCTAATAGGAGGATTTTTTGGTGGTGTTTCATTTTCTTTGTCTTCATTTTTCATGTTCTCAGAAACAAAATAACAAAAATTTCAAAAACATCCTTAGTTGTGCGTAATCAGTTTTCGAAAATTAGAAATTAAACTTTTAATGTTTTCTAAAATGTGGGTTCTTTTAGAAAATTTTCTCGAAAATAGTTCGCCAAACAAGTATAGTGATTCTCAAAAGAATGACCTTAAATAGTGAATATATTTTTCAGGAGATCTAGGGCGCGATCATGTGATTATTTGGGATATAATATGATCTATGTGCGAAAACAATTTTCAAAAATTTGAAAATAAGTTTTTTTTTAATGTTTTTTTAAAAAAGTGGGTTTATTTCAGAACATTTTCTCGAAAGTAGTTTTCGGAAACAAGTGTACTGATTCTCAGAAGGTTGAGCTTAAATAGTGAATATATTTTCCAAGAGATCTAGGGTGTGATCATGTGATTATTTGGGATATAAGATCTGTGCTTCAAGAATTTTCATGGTTATCTTATAGTCATGATTTGATTTTGGCATGTGAAGTTTCATACATTTATTGGAACAATAGTGATTGTAAGGTGGTCAAAGTAGCTCATTTGGCTTGTTGGAGAAAGTAGTCTTTTTTCCCAAGCTAAATTTTTTGTTATGGCTCACACTAATCCTCCAAATTTGACCTTAAATGGTTGATTTTTAAGAGATTTGGGATTTTATTATGCAATGAGATGTATAATCTACAGGTTCCACTTGGAGGATGCTATAGGCTTATAGACATACCGATGAGCAACTGCATCAACAGTGGCATAAGCAAGATTTTTGTACTGACCCAATTCAACTCTGCTTCCCTCAATCGACACCTTGCTCGTACATATTTTGGGAATGGTGTGAACTTCGGGGATGGATTCGTGGAGGTACAAACTACAAACCCTTAATTGAGATATTTTTTTATAGAAATGAAAATCTAGAAGTGATGCCTTTGAAGGTTGGTGATGATCTCGTTAGATAAAATAAGAAAAAGATCAAATGAATTCTACCTCAAGGCATGAATGAAGAAAATAGAAGTAAAAAAATATCACTGCAACATTATACATGTTGTGGCCTCGCCCTTTTTCATTAATTATTTTGTTACTAATCTACTTGCTAAACAGGTTCTGGCAGCCACTCAAACACCGGGGGAAGCAGGTATGAAGTGGTTCCAAGGGACTGCAGATGCTGTAAGGAAATTTATTTGGGTGTTTGAGGTGAGCTGAATAGATCAATTTTTGGTTTTTTTTTTTTTTTTTTTTTATGTTTTTACGCTTAGAAGTCTTCACAATTTTTTTTTTTTTTTTTTTTTTTTTGTGGGTAAATAGATACTATATTTAGAGGGACTAGGAAGTTATTTCATCATCTTTCCACCTTGATAGAGGAATCTGATGAATTTTATTTTTACTTGTAGGATGCCAAGAACAAGGATGTTGAGAATATACTGATTTTGTCGGGTGATCATCTATATCGTATGGACTATATGGACTTTTTGCAGGTACACACATTCACTGCCTTACTAGAATTAACAATTTTATTATTATTTTGAAAATCTTGCTAATTCTTTGTAATGCACTAACAGAATCACATCGACAGAAATGCTGATATTACAATTTCATGTGTACCAGTGGGGGATAGGTTAGTTGAGTCTTATGTTTATCCTTGATATGCTTCAAAATTAGACGTATCTTAGTCAATTTTTATATTTAGGGCCATTTTAAATGTTCAAACTTCTTTGTCTACCTCACAACTATTGGATTTCATCTGAAGTTCAGTTTCACTTAATTTTCCAGTCGTGCCTCGGATTATGGCTTGATGAAGTTTGACCACCATGGACGAATCATCCAATTTGCCGAAAAACCCAAGGGTGATGATCTGAAAGCAATGGTAACAATATTGATCCTTGAACCTATATTGTTTTGTGCACTTACTGCAATTAGTTGGATTGCCCAATTATGTTTAATCGAGTGTTGCTTAACTAAACCGTGCGCAACCTTCCGACGCAAATATTTGCAGTATCATTGGATTATTCTCTAAATATGTTGCAAATGATGAGGACTAGTTAATCCTACTATGTGCCTACCCTTTTTAAATGCTAGGCCATATGAACTTTTACAGAGAAAGGGGGGAAGGATGACCCCCACAGCATCTGTGTTAGCCGTCGGCTTAAAGTTGAGGGGTCATTGTCCTCATCAGGGTTAGTCAAGGGTTCCAAACCTTTCTCTAAACTACTAAGTAGCACAAACATGGACACGCGACACGAAACGGATAAGTCAACACATCGATTTTTCAAAAATTACAAGACAGGATACACTCGTTAAAAAATTTTATTTTATAAATTTATCATATATCAAATATATGAATAGTTTATTCCACACATACACACTTAAGACAAGTTGAGGAAGTGTCAGACATGCTTCTTAGGAATGTTTGCAGAGTGTCGTGTCCGACACGAGTGTCTAATATAACATGTCTCCTCCATAGAAGTGTCCTTGAAAATGAGATTTGTAGGAAAATGAGTGGTTTAGGGGTACCACAAATAGTCGGATCGTAAAACTTTCTCTCATGTCCCACTTCCTTCCTTTCCACACAAAATATTTTGCTTATCTAGATAATCTAAGCTCTGCTTCTCCCATTTTTAAGGCCATCATCGACAACAATTACAATCTCGGTCTAGCTGCAAAGGCTCTTGTTGGCTTGTATTTTACATACGTGCTTCATAGTCACAACTTTAATTACAAATGGGATTGAATAACTTTTACTGAACTGTGCTTCATGTTGGCTTATACAGGAAGTGGATACCACTCTCCTAGGGCTGTCTCAGCAAGACGCTGCAAATGCTCCTTACATTGCTTCAATGGGAGTCTACATGTTCAGGACCGATATCTTATTGAAGCTACTGAGGTGGAATTATCCTACATCCAATGACTTCGGATCTGAAATAATTCCTTCTGCTGTGATGGATCACAATGTCCAAGTAAGAAAATAAACTCTAGAAATTTGGATATCCGTCATTTAATCTAAATTATTCGAGGGAAGATGTGGTCTAGTGTTGATTACTCTTATCTTATCTTGTCAGGCATACATATTCAGAGACTACTGGGATGACATTGGAACAACAAAGTCTTTCTACGACGCTAACTTGGCCCTTACTGATGAGGTTGATATTATTATTTTCTGGTTTCATATCCCTTCTTGTTCTCCATTTTCAAAATTTATTCTAGTATTATATTTTCCCCAAAAGCTCCAGATGATAATTGACTTTTCGGAGACTTTCATCCTCTATGAAGTGATTCTAACACCCTAAAGCGACTTATCTCCAATGCAGTTTCCAAAATTTCAATTTTATGATCCAAAGACACCATTCTTCACATCTCCCCGATTCTTGCCACCAACCAAAATTGACAAATGCCAGGTACACTAGTACGCAATGTACTTTTTTTGCTTGTGGATCGTATGTAGTGTCTTTCTTTTTAGTTTCATTTGAGTTTTGCAGATTAAGGATTCAATAATCTCACACGGTTGTTTCTTGAGAGAATGTAGAGTTGAACACTCAATTGTGGGTGAACGCTCTCGTTTGGACTATGGTGTTGAGCTTAAGGTGAGAATGTCCCCAAATTCCTAGTTGTAGATAATAGTGCATTAGTGTTTCTCATGTTTGGCAATAGCTTTTTTTTTTTCCCAAATTTTTTTGTGTTTACTAATTTTTTTTCAAATTTGTGCCAATTTTTTTTTTTACTTTTCTAGTCCATCTAGTCTAGAAGAACCTGAATTTTTTTATTTTTTTATTTTTATTTTTTTTTTAACAAATACCAAAAAAATTCACTAAAAGTGAAAAGTCTAATTTTTCTTTTAGCTAAAAGTTAAAAGTTTTTAAAAAGTTTAAGATGAAAAAAGAGAAAAAGTCAAAACAAAAACTGCTAAAAAAGTAATTGCCAAACTAGATAATTGAATGCCCAAATGGTTTTACCTTCTTTGTAATTTCTTCTTGTAGGATACCTTGATGATGGGTGCAGACTATTACCAAACAGAACCTGAAATTGCAGCTTTGTTGGCTGAGGATAAGGTCCCAATTGGAATTGGAAGGAATACCAAAACCAGGTATATTCACATGGATACAAAGAAATTCATAAGCCTTAATGGGAGAATTAGGCTCTGCTTGGCTAAGGCTAAAAATGTTTTTATATCTTTTTTTTTTTTAATGAACTTTTTAAAATTTTTGTCAAAAGTTTTTTCCCCTTCAAATCTTTTGTGCCTAAAACAATTTAAAAAATTATTTTTTTTGTTTTTTTTTTTTTTTGAAAATTTTTTTTTCTTTCAAATTTTTAAGGCCTTTTAGCCGAGTAGGATATAAAAGTTATTTTTTAAAAAAATCACTAAAATTACAAAAAAGAAAAAAGTTAACAAAGTTGATTAAAAAAAAAGCATTCGAAACACCAGCCCTCACTAAATCAAGTCCCCACTGACTTCTCTGTCTCTCCTCTCTGTGGTTGTGATATGAAGAAATTGTATAATCGACAAGAAAAAAAAAAAAAATCTCTTAGACTTTGGATGTAAAAGTTTTGAACAAAAAGCATGCCTTTTTATTAGGTCTTTTTTTTTTTTTTTTTTGGCTTCCTCTTTGAGAAAATAGGTATTTGGGGATGAACTATGAACTATCTCAAGTTTATACATTTGTTTGAATTACATTTGACATGTTAGGGTGTTCAAGAAGCAGACAGATCAGAGGAAGGATTTTACATTCGATCTGGGATTACTATTATATTGGAGAAGGCCACAATCAATGATGGAACCATTATATAGATGGATGATGAATCTTGAAGTTCCCATGGACTAGATTGGAGTTGTAGGAAGAGCTCATGGGGAGGTGATCACAGCATCCCATCTAGACCAGAATAAGGAAGTGAGCATTTGTGTTTGGACCAGTATATGTGTATAATAGAAGCTCCAACTTTGCACTGTACAAAAGAACATGTAAGAGGGTTTATATATCTGAGAAATTTCATGAATAAAGCTTCAACATGTGGAAGCTTGTATTAAACTTTAGAGATGAAGTTGAAGCAGAAAAGATAGCTCTCTGTTTTCTTTTTCTTTTCTTTTTTTTGTATATTTTCATCCCACCAAGATCTTTTGTTCCTAAATCTTTCCGTACACTTGTTCCAAAACATTCCTAATCTTTAGATTATTAAAAATCTCAAAGTGTACTAATCTCAAGACATAAGTCAATAAATTTGGATGATTTGGGATTGAGGGTTGAAGAGATTTGGGAGATAGAGATGATCATCTACCCCTTAACACTATTGAATAAGCAGATACTGATGCCATTTTTGTTGAAAATACAAATTATATTAAAAAATGGGTCATGCTAGCGACATTCATGTGGATTGTCTTTAATATGAAGGAAATGCCAAAATAGTTTGATGCATTTTTACATATTTTTAAACACTTTTTACACAATTCCATACATGTTTAACACTATATCAATATTTACCTTTAAGAGTAGCCTAGTGGCATGGGTTGAACATATGAGTTTCACTATAAAATAATTTTGAAGATTTTATATTCAACTCTCATGAATCATGAGATAAAACACTCGAGTTTAACTAACACATTGTTTGTGAGTGACTGTCATATCAAGACTTCGTTATCATAAAACCTTGCACTAGATGAGATGATGAACAAGTTGAAGCTTTATACAAATTCAATAAAAATCTACTAGTTGGGATTTCTCAAATGACAAATAAAAGAGAATTTTAATATATTATATTCATACTTTTTATATTGTTCAATAATACTTTCTATATCTAATAATTGTCCCGTCTAAATACTTTTGAATAGTTTTTTTCCATTGATCAAACTAATCAAAACTGTTCGTAAAATAAAAATTAGATGTAACTTGTAATTTTGTTGCATTTGTACCTACTTACTGGTAATAATTTTAAAGCCACACATAAACACTCTCAATGAGAATTTTTTGCCACGCTGGTTTACTTTTCAGAAAAAAATTTTAAAAATTAAAAATTAGTTTTGCAAAAAAAATAAAAAATTAAATGTACTTATCATTTTTATATGATTTTATATTTTTAGAAGGAAGAAATAATTTTTAAAAATTTAAAATATATACTTTATATTTATTTTTATCAAACTAATTTATATTTTTTTTTAAATTAAAAAATATCTTCGAAATTCAAAGCAAACTTTGTACCTTGTGTACCATCTTTTTCACATAAGTGGAAGTCTAGTGATTGTGAAAGAGATGGGCACATCATGATTTACATAAAGCTAATCAGGAAAGATCTCAACCATTGATACAAATGTATCTCTCATACATTTTTACACATTTTCAAAAACCTTCCTCCCTTATTATATAGATATATATATTATATACATTGCAAAAAAATCTAAACCGGTCCTCTATTCACTCTCTTTCCTCTCTCTCTTTCTCTCCGCCTTCGACACCGTCGCCTCCTCCAACGGGGTCGACGAGTGCTGTCGCGACTCCATTGTCGATCTCCACAACCCTGCCCACCTCTACCTCCTATTTCTCTCTCTCTTCCTCTCGCCGCCACAACACCACAGCAGATCACCACCATGTACGGCGCAATCGAGTCGCCACCTCACCGAACTCCCAATCCCTACAGACTGGATCAACTCGGACAATTTTGAGCTCGCTTCTAGGGTTTTCAGCCTCCTCTCTTCAAATGGTGTCTTGATGTCTTTGATTTCGACTATCGATCATTTTTCCTTGATGAAGTACGTGTTTCTAATTGAGCAATTGCCTGAGTGGGTTAAGTTTTTGCTTCAGAACGAGCGAGACTCCCATCGTCACCACGACAGAGCTACGGATCTAGATTTCTTCATTAGCATCATTGATATATATAGATATAGATATACATTTTTGTTTGATGTCTCGCTATCTCTCTCTCTAGATTTGAGTTTTGTAGTAGTTGTTTTTGTTATTGTTAATGTTGATAATGATGATGAAACTTAGGTGATGCTTTGGCTTTTTTTTTTTTTTTTTCTTCTTCTTCTTCACTGTCAGCTCATTAGAGCTGGTTTTAGAACTCATTGCTTAGAACTCTCTATCATTTCTGTTTGGTTCATAATATCCAACATTGATGCAATAAAAAGAAATTCAAAAACTCTCTAGGCATCAAGGTTGGTATTATATTTATGATGTCACTTGGAAAAAAAAATAAAATTTAGACAAAAATTGCAAATGTGTGAAGCATTTAAGCCATATTTATATTTTGTGTGATAAATAAATCATCTTAATCTTAAATTATATCTTAATAGCGACAAACCATGATATTAAGCCATCTGGATAGATGTTAACAATAATTAATCCACAAAATTTCACAATAAAATTTGATATGCATAAAAAATTATTAATTATAAAAACTATTGAGAATAATAGTATCATAATCACTTAATAACATAAATAACTTGTATCAAACTAAACAAAACATTAAAAGAGAGAAATTCTATAAGCTCATAAAAGTTATCATAAATTTACTTGGACTTTTAAATCAGTGGTGTATGTTATTATTGTGGGATCAAATTATGAATATCAACTTTTAATTATAATTTATAAGTAGTTTCTTAAAAAATTTAATCTAAGTTTGTTGCCTTGCTTATAAAAAGAACTTCTCAAACAAATCATTAATTGATTATATTAGCAACTCTCTATCTTTGATTTCCTCTATCAATGACACACGCATATCATATCAAAGTATAAATGCTTCTCCATAGTTTGAAGAATACTTGCATAGATCCAACGTCATTTTAAAAAAATTAATCAAGATAAGAATTTCATAGTATTATAAAAATTATATAAGAGAATAGTTTTAATCTATCTTATTTATAAAAAAAAATGATGAAAAATTATTTGAATTGTACTTGAAGAAATATAACAAATGACAGCTTTAATCATTATATACCCAAAAAAAAAATTATATCTGTGGGAAAAAATGGTCGAATACAAATAAAGTCATGGACATTGAATTAAATCATATGAGCTCTAAATTGATAGTATAATATGGCAAGTCAACTAAAGTAACATAGAGATATTAACAAACATGTAGTACTTCCTTATCATCTTTGTATTATATTCATTAATTTCATATATTATATGAAAGTTTTATTCGTTTCGATAAGGACCAAGAAAACAAATTTGATAAGAAATTGATTCTAAACTTAATTATTGAAAAAACAAAAATTTCAAAGAGAGAATTTAGAGATGGGATTGGAGAAATACTATAACGAATGACAGCCTTAAAAAAAAAAAATAAATAAAATAACAATGATCTGCTGCAATTTATTTTTAATAACTAATAGAAAGAATATCAAATTATTATCTTTTATAAATATAGTGAAGAAAATTAATTTTGTGAGATTTTTGTGTTGCCTTCTCCCATGTAGTCTTTATTATTTCATTATTAATACTCTTCTCATTTAGAGCGAACCAATTTCATTATTAATACTTTTCTCATTCAGAGTCAATAATTTTTTTTTTTATAATCTTTATCACTTGGTAGATAATAACGAATAATAAAAATTATCTAAAGAAGGTTAAGAATTTAATAGAAGATAAGAAGTTATAGATAAAGACAATTCATAAGATAAAAATTTTAAAATAAAAAAAGATAATATGTGATAGGAGAAAAAAAATATGAGCAAATGAAAATAAAGATTTAGATATATATGTTTTTGATAGATATATAGATTAACAAATCATATCTTTATCTAAATTTTATTATTTTACTTTTTTTGTAAATCAATTATTTAATCTTTATCTTTATTTGTAGGCCATGAAATTAATTTTTATAAGTTATTTATCAACTTTTATTTGCTTATTTATGGGAAGAAGTTTTAAATTACCTATAAGTTATGAAATTAATTGTTTATTTTTTTATCTTTATCTGTAGATTATAAAATTAATTTTCAATTTTTATATGTTTATCTACATAGAGGAATTTTGAAATTCAAATCTTTATCCATAAGTAATGAAATTAATTTTAATTTTAATTAATCAAACAAATAAAAAATGAAGAAAAATAGAAAACATGAAAGGCAATCAAAGAAGGTTGCCACGTAGGAAAGAGAGTGTTTTAAAATTATGATAAATTAAGAATAAATATTTGGAGGCTTTTGAGAAAACAACTACATTTGGTTATATATATAGTATATTTTTCATGTACCAAAATTGCACCCAAAAAAAAAAAAAAAGTGAGAAAATTACTAGTGTGTATCATTTTAATAAAGAATTTCCCACCAAACTAAAAAGCTCTTTTTTATTTGAGAATTTTAGAGTAATAACTTGGCCATTTAGCATTCATTATATTTTTTTTTGCTTAAAATTTTATCTTTGGAGGATATTTTGGTGATGGGTTCACACAGTTTTGTGATTTCTATATTTTCTTGTGATATTTATTTTTTTGTATCTTTATGCAATTCTAATGCATTTTTCTCTTTTACATTTGATATTATTTTATTTATTTATTTTTTGATGAGAAACTTGAATAATTGAGTCTTTTATTTTTGAGGACGTTACAGATGGGCTGCGAGAACTTGGCCCGGGTAGGAATTGGGCCAAGTGTGTGCCGCCCCGGACCGTAAAGAAGCTCGGCAAGGCAGTGCTCGGTTGGACCGAGCTGCTTGATCAGGGGATGGCTGAAGCCAGATAAGCTGAGCGACCGGCGCCCGGAAAGGCGTGGTCAACTGAGGAAACCGTTTGATCGGCAGTAAGGCCGACCACAGGAGGTGCCCCGGGCTTGGCTTTGCCGAGATGCCGCCTAGCCCGGTCCTCCCTGGGCCTAGCCAGTGAAGCGCTTGGGTATGAAGCACAGCACGGCCGTGGATAGAGCAGCTCGGCTGCCGAGCTCCAGCTGAGAAGGCAGGCAGTTGTGATTAGGTGATGATCGGCAAGGTTTATGCTGACAGATGGGATAGCGGAGCCACGTGTCAGGAGATGACTGGGAGTGGATATGGGGCGCAGAGGGTATATAAGTATGTCTGCGCCCCCCATACGTGACGGATGAACACTTTGTAAGGAATTTCTTACACTCAAACACCTCTCCCTCTCTCTCTCTATTCTAAGGTGTGTGCTAACTTGATCGTCGGAGGATTTTTCCGGTCACACACCGCCGGGTAGCTCACCATTGTTTGCGCGCAGGTGATCGGACATAAACGGAGCTCGGAAGAAAGAAGTACGGGCTTGCCGAAATATTTGCTCCCCGTACACATCTCTACCACCTCACTACTCTTATCACCTCCTTAGATTTGGTGGTGACAAGGGAAATAGAGACTGAGGTGGATGAGAAAAATTTAATAACAATAAATTTATTATTGATAACATTTATCAATATTTACAAAACCATTACTCACACTCACACTCACACTCACACTCACATTCACTCAGTTATTCATTCACAAAAACATACTTACACACTTACACACAAAAAGAATTAAGACTAATATATTTGTCACTAATAATTTATTTGCTGATAGATTTATTCAAAATTTTATAGCCAACAAATCTGACTTAAGCAGATCTTCACTAACAAATTGATAGAGATCCATTGCTATGTACACACATGCATAGATAGACCTGATGTCATTGGTAGAAGCTCCAACGACTATATAATGGCTACATCTCGATGGTGTAGAGGGCTATGGTACCAAATTGGTGTCCAAGATAGTAGATTGATGTTGGAAATAGCCAGATTTGAACGGTGGTGGTGCAGATTGGCAATGGTGGAGTGTAAATTGACAACAGTGGAAGTGGTTGGTGAAGTGGTTGGTGAACTATAGTTGTGACACCTCAAAAATCGGAAATATTAAGAAATATAATAACTAAGAATTACACGGTATTGCTAAGGTTACAAATTCAAAATAAATAAATAAATAATGATACGTCAGAGTTAAATGTATTACAAATAACGTTGAATCCAACGTCAGTCCATACCTGCCACAACGTCTCGAGCTTTTCTATAACATCTTCTTCGTTGGTGAATTCTTTCAAAATCTGGCATTAATGCCAGGGTAACAAAAATAGCCATGAGTTGTGACGCCTAGTAAGAACACACATACACACCTTGATTTTCTACAACCTCAAATAATATAGACAAATATAGTCAATACAAACAAGTAGAAATACAACATATAATTTGCATAAATAGAAAATTACAGAGAATTACGAATAGTTACATCAATGTATAGTCACAAACAACAATTAGAAATAACAGCAATAAGTCACAGTCAGTTAGTAACACTTAACAGTTAGTAGCAACAGTGAGATCAAGACCACTAGAGTCCCCCGAAGAGACCCATCCTCCCAACTGCTAGAACTGGACAACGGACTATTTGGAACTCTACATTTTGCTACTTTGCTGACCTTATCACAGATGCCTGCAACAATTATAAACTGTGCAGCACCATCAGTGGATAACAAAAGAGACGACAAAAGAAAAAGGTTTTATATATTATCCTGAACCCAACCTTGTCCCTTCAAAATAAAAAAAGTTTTATTCTCCTGAATGTCTCATCTAGACCCAACCTTATCTTATAGAGTCTGAATATGCCAGTTCCATCCTAGGGTTAACTCTCTAACCACTTGCACATGACTTAACTTGTGGGGATGTATTTTCTGAATACCAACACGTGGCATGGTGACGCCGACATGTCAGCCGAGGTGCCACGTGTCCTGGTAGCTATGCCGAGGTTACCTCGTCAAGGCCGAGGTGATCTCCGAAGATATCGGAATCCGAGATAAGCGGATAAGGGACAAGAGTCCTAGAGTAAAGAGAAGACTTTGCTAAGATAAGGATAAAGCTCTTAGGGAGTTTATCTTTATCTCTTGAGGTGTCCAAAGTTGACATTGAATTGGAGTCCATAGAAGTCAGACTTCTAGTGGGACTTGGATTTAGTAAACTATAAAAGAGAGGCACCCCCGTGGGTTTAAGGTACGCAGTTTTATACTCAAGCTTGTGAGTTTAGCACTTGATTATCTTTGAGAGATATACTGACCTGATCGTCGGAGTGCCCCTGGGTAGAGGAGCCACCGCCGGAGCCTTTTCTTTCTGTTGCAGGTTCCTTGAAGCCATCTATTCTGGCGGTGCTCTCCAGCTGATTACTAGGCGGGCAGTGTGGTCAGAAAATTACCCACACAATTTGGCGCCGTCTGTGGGAACGAAAGGAGAATAGATGGCCACCACTGTACAAGATCAACGTGTCGGAAACGACTAGTTTAGCAAGGATGGAGAATATGTCGACATAATCAGAATGAGGACCCTTCCAGAAGGGATACAAAGACAGGGGGCATGAGCGCTTCCAAGAAAATAACATTCAAAGAGCTCAACCTGAATGAGCAGATCCAAGATTCTAGAAGACATGATCTCGGCCTAGATGAGTAGGCCCGAGAAAAAAAGAGCTCAACCTGAATGAGCAGATCCAAGATTCCAGAAGACTAGAGCTCGGCACTTAAACCCGAGAAGAGAAAAGCTCAGTGAGCAAATCTCAGATCCCAGAAGATAAAAAAGAAACACACAAGATCAGACTAAAGTTGGCCAGAATTGAGAAGTATGCTAGGGCCGAGGAGGACATGTCGGGAACAAAGGTGTCGGAATAAGAAAAGAGAAACGGCTCGCCAATGCGAGGCCGAAAATCAAACTCAGGTTGGAGCCAAGTAAGATCAATAGAGAAACCAAGGTCGACAACCTCGGCTTGAATTAAACCTCGGCGACAAGGTCGAAGCTGCATGTATGATGAGAACCCAAGTAGATTTTAAGTTCACACTGGGGGGCAGAGAGAATAAGAATGCGTTTACCACTTGTTAAAATTTGTAGCAATTTACAAGTTGGTTAAACCAATATGATGCTTAACCGAAGTTAAGCCGAGATGATACTTAACCAAAGCTAAGCCGAGATGATGCTTAACCGAAGTTAAGCCCAGACGATGTTTAACCGAAGTGAAACCGAGACGATGCTTAACCGAAGTTAAGCCAAGATGATGCTTAACTAACATTAAGCCGAGATGATTCATTATCTTCACTTGTTGAAATTTGTAGCAATTTACAAGTCGAAGTTAAGCTGATTCCTTATCTTCACTTGTTGAAATTTGTAGCAATTTACAAGTAGGCTAGACCAAGATCACCGTTTAGACACTTGTTGAAACTTGAGAAAAAGTTTGCAAAGTTAACATTGAGTAGTATATGTTTTACACCTGTTGAAATTTATGAAAAGTTTGCAGATCAGTATCTTGCCGAAGTAAAGCTTGTAGTTATTGCACCCGAGGTATGTAACCCCGAGAAGATTGCACAAGGAAGAAAAGAAGTATGTAAATCATGCAAAATATTATAAGTATGGAAACCACGCAGAAGCAATCAAAGAAAAGACAGAGATTCAAGCATTTAGAAAAGGAAAGCTGAGTTACAATTTACAAAATTGGGAGGCACGTCGGCCACGCAAAAGCTTACATTGTTCAGAAAAAGAAGAACATAAAGCTAAGGGTCTTCTCCTCCAGATTGTTGGATTTGGAGATCAGGTGCAACCTCGGCCTCCTTCTCTGCCGCTATTTCGGCGTCAATTTCCTGAAGAGTTTGTTCAACAGTCTTAACCTCGGAAGGAATGTCGGCTGGAATAGTGTCAGGAGCAGCTTCAGGGATAACTTCATCACCTTCTTCATCTTGAGTCAAATCAAGGACTTGCTCATTCTGAGGAGGGGACTTAGCCCCATCAGCATCCTTTGATCTTCTGACCAAGGCCTCATCCTCTTCCTCATCGACATCTTCAGACTCAGATTCAGATTCTCCTTCAGGTTGACTTGATGGAGGAGGAGGGAGGAACGACAGAGGAATAGCGTTGGCTTTGCGCAGTGGCGAGTCATCAGGAATGTTTAGTTTTTTGGCAAGGGCCATCCAACCAAGGGAGAAGCCCTTGTTGCATGCCTACCTGACTTGCAGTTTGTACTCCTCAGTGACGTCGGCCATTCCCTGGGAGTAAGCCTTCTCATCAGCTTCTTTAATCTCGGCTTCCTTGGTGGCCAGAGCCTTTTGAAGCTCTTTCTCTGCCTGGGCCTTTTTTACCTCGGCCTCTCTCTTCTCGGCCTCGGCAACTTTTTTGATGGCCTCAGCAGACTCGGCCTTTTCTTCGGCTAGGGTTTAGGCTTTGGTGGCAGCCTCAGCCTGGTCTTCTAGTTTTTTCATTTTTAACTTAGGAGTTTTGCTCTCCTTTTTAAGAGCAGAAACCTCCCTCTTCATGTCGGCCAACCTCTCCCTTGTTTCAAAAGCTTGCATGGAGAGGGAGTGGGCATGTTGGATGGCCTGAAAGAACACAAATTGTTACAAAATTCTACAAATTAAGAAAGAAAGCAGATTGCAACACAAAGGCACTTACTTAGACAGAGTGTTGAAGCATAAAGGCGTAGTTCTCATACTCACTCATCTTGGCATTTCGCTCAAGATCTCCTGGGAGGAGTAGAGCAGTACTTAGGGCCACGCCGACGTTTACGTCATCAGCACTGTCGCTGGCTAGGATTGGCTTATCTTCCAGAGTAATCTCTGGTCTCCAAGGGACTTTTGGTACTCTAGAACCCGGACTACTTCACAAAGTAGGTGGAAGCAGAAGCATTGGCATCAATCAAAGAAAAAGATGTGAAGAAGTTCGTCTGGCAGAATATCATTACTCGATTCGGCATACCTAAAGCCCTAATATCAGACAACGGCACCCAGTTTTATGGCAGAATCTTTAGAGGCTTTTGTGAAGAATACAAGATAGAATTCTACAATTCTACACCAGCATATCCTCAAGCAAATGGCCAAGCAGAAGCATCAAACAAGGTTGTCTTGGATGGATTGAAGAAAAGGTTAGAGAAGGCAAAAGGCAAATGGGCGGAGGAACTTCCTCATGTTTTATGGGCTTACCGCACCACACCTCGACGATCGACAGGAGAAACACCATTCTCCTTAGCCTACGGCATGGAAGCAGTAATCCCACTGAAAATTGGCCTTCCCACAATTAAAAGCGAAAATTTTGATCCTGACTTGAATGGAGAAGCCATAGCATTGGAACTCGACCTCACCGAAGAAAGAAGAGAAAGAGCACTGGTTCACATTGCCTCATACCAACAAGAGTTATCCAAGAAATACAACAAAATAGTGCATCCAAGGCAATCTTTTTACTCTCAGCCAATTGAGAGATGGGCAGAGCATCCTCAGCCTCAATCTCAGTGGCTTTGGCCTTGGGCTGAGCCTTTTTAATTCTCTTCGGCTTTGGTGGGGGCATGGTTTGCGTCGGTTGAGCATCAACATCGGTGGGAAGGTCGGCCAAGAGATCTTAGGCAACAGGCTTCGGGCGACCCATCTCAGCAGTTTTGACGAGTCGTCGCCGACGTTTCCTTTCTGGTATTGGGATTAAGTATGGGGCTAAAGTTGATGGTTGGTCGGCTGGATCAGAGGTTGACCCTTGGTCAGCCCGAGATGATGATGCTGTTTGCAGAGTGGTAGCAGAGGGAGGAGATAGGTTCTTTTTCTTTCTTTTTGGGACGTCGGGCAATGTGGATTTGTATGTCGGAATAAAATTCAGCAACAGGGGAGCCTTGCACTTGTGGATTGGAAGATCTAGGAGCTTCTTTAAATCTTTTCCTGGGAAGAAGGATTGGCGGAAGTTTTTTGGTGGCTGATGAAGATCTGCAGGACAAACAAACAGACATTAGAAACAGAAAGTTTTGAAGACTTGGAAAAGAAATAACTAAGTATTGACACTGGGCTCTTACCCTTGCCCTCTTTAACTGTTCGAGGAAGAGGGTAGAGGTGAACATCTTCGTCTGGACCAAATTCCCAATTTCCCGAAGCAATGACAAAGTCATCCCCGCCTCCCTTGTTGGAGTCCGGGAGGTCGGCTACAATTTTGAATTCAGTAGACCTCGGCTTGAGGTAGTAGACGTAACCTTTTTCTTTCAGGTTAAGGGGGCACATGGTAGAACAATATTGTACATCGGCAAGGGTGATCCTAACATTCTCCTGCCTAGCTAGGGTTATGATACCATTGATCACTCGATAAGAGTTTATGGCAAGTTGCATAGGGTTCAACTTGTAAAAATGAAGAATTTCGCGAAAAAGAATGTTAATTGGGAGCCGGAGTCCGTACTCAGTAAAAGCCACTATAGGAAAGGGCATTGAATCATCTGTGGGCATGATAGAGTCACTATCTTCAGCTAGCCTCAGATGGACATCGGCAGGAATAGAGAACTCCCGCCTAAAGTACTCGAGTTTGGTTGGGATATCTACCCTATGTCTCCACATACCCATAACGTCGGCCTAAAAACAGAGGGCTAGGTTTCAGAAAGAAAGGTGTTCTTAAGGGGTTATCCGGACCTCGGCGAAACCCTAGGTATATGCTGGTAAGGCTTGTTTCAGTTTTCCCTAAATTAAAGGTTCTACAAACAAATCCCAAGCCTAAGAACTATGAAGATGAAGATCAAAGGCACAGATCTGGAAAGGAAAAACAGAAAAACACGAAACAAATAATGACGTTTCGGAGACGAAGAACAGAGGTATGGTTCTCAAAAGCGAAAGAAATACAGAAGTAAAAGGTCAAGAAACAGTGGCAAGAAAAATATTAAAACAGTGCAAGTATTCAAGATATGAGTAAAATCATGAAATAAACGCATCCAGATGAATAGTTCAGCCAATCAAAGGTTTGAACAGCGCAATAATGGCAGTAAGTAAACAAAAGCACACAAAAGAAATTGGGAATAAGAGGAACAGAGGCTTACTAGAACAAATGAAGCTGAAATAAAAGGTCGCCGAGGTAAAGCAACGGTTGCAGACACGACAGAACGGAGAAAACTTCAAAAGGAGAATGAAGACGGTTGCAGAGCTTGGAGCTAGAGCAATGGCGGGTTTAAGAAAGTTTAGAGAGAGAGAGAGACCTAGAAAATCGAATGCAAAAGTAAGGAGATGAAGATGGAGAGAAAAGTTTTGTAAAAAACTTGAAACGGCGGCAAAAGTAGGGCATTTATTACGCCTGGAGCAACGCACACGTCAGACGGCGCAGATGGGTGGAATACAGCTTTCAGGCGCGTCACAGACATGGGCCAATGAGGATAAAGCATGTAAGGGGAACGGTTGAGAAAAGGTGCATGACAGCTCATGCGCGTGGAGGAGTTCGTTTGAGTTCATGTTTTTTTATGAAGGCATGTCGGCCTAGAATGAATGATCTCGGCCGAAGAGTTCTCACGCCGAGGTACTGGAAGAAAATACAGATATAGGTCCCATCACCTCAGAATGCCGAGGTAATAGAACCTAGGGGGCAGTTGTGGGGATGTATTTTCTGAATACCAACACGTGGCATGGTGACACCGACGTGTCAGCCGAGGTGCCACATGTCCTGGTAGCTATGCCGAGGTTACCTCGTCAAGGCCGAGGTGATCTCCGAAGATATCGGAATCCAAGATAAGCGGATAAGGGACAAGAGTCCTAGAGTAAAGAGAAGACTTTGCTAAGATAAGGATAAAGCTCTTAGGGAGTTTATCTTTATCTCTTGAAGTGTCCAAAGTTGACATTGAATTGGAGTCCATAGAAGTCAGACTTCTAGTGGGACTTGAAAGTAAACTATAAAAGAGAGGCACCCCCGTGGGTCTAAGGTACGCAGTTTTATACTCAAGCTTGTGAGTTTAGCACTTGATTATCTTTGAGAGATATACTGACTTGATCGTTGGAGTGCCCCCGGGTGGAGGAGCCACCGCCGGAGCCTTTTCTTTCTGTTGCAGGTTCCTTGAAGCCATCTATTCTGGCGGTGCTCTCCAGCTGATTACTAGGCGGGCAGTGTGGTCAGAAAATTACCCACACATAACTCAAAGGGAATACATCCCACCATCAATTTCATTACCAAAATCCTTTCATCACTGAATCAACATTTACAATCATTTTTCCAAAATATAACAGGTGAGCGCAAACCCATTACCATCCTATTTAGTTTCCCATTTCTTGGCTTTATTATGAAATTCAGTTAGAACAATGATTAATCACAATAGGGTCAACCCAAGCTAAACATGAGACAATCAAGGTATGCTAAAATATGTTCACAAAATAAGCATATATGATATCACAAAGCTAAAACATACAAGAGATATGGCATTGAGATGATAATTCATAATTTCACCAACAATTTCAGATACTTTCTTAAGAATTACTTAGACAATTAAAACACATCTTTTTAGACTTTACCAAAAATCACGCATGCTATACATATACCAAAAAATGCCCCATTTAAACAGGATTTCGATTTCATAATTATTTGTTATTTAAACAATTTCTGAGATAGTAAGAACAACTTACTGAATAAATAAGAAATCATGTTATAATCACAAATCTCATGCATTATATAATTATAGTATCTCACCAACATATAATACCACATATATCATCATCCACACAATAGAGTAAAAGAACAAAACAAGGTATAACAAAAAGAGGAGAAATGAAGGGTTTAAAGGAGTTCTTACGATGGTTAGGTTGTTAATGGCTTATTGTTTGACTTCGTTTTATGATTCTGACCGTAGGATATGACCGTCCTAACTCTATGATCATCCTATTGAAATTTCATGCCAATCAGACACGATTTCACTATTGATTTTTCATTTGATGCTTTCAAATTTGTCAATTATCGAACATTGCCTTAGACTTCGAATTTGTAGGATCTGGCCCCAAAAATGGATTCTACACTTTGAAAAACCTAAGGGTGGTCATCCCTGAAATCATCGGACCACCCGATTAACTTGGATGTACCGTAGCACTAAAGGTCAAGAGGCGCTATGATTCTGACTAATGGCTTATTGTTTGACTTCGTTTTATGATCCTAACCGTAGGATGTGACCGTCCTAACTCTATGATCATCCTATTGAAATTTCATGCCAATCAGACACAATTTCACTATTGATTTTTCATTTGATGCTTTCAAATTTGTCAATTGTCGAACATCGTCTTAGACCTCGAATTTGTAGGATCTGGCCCCAAAAATGGATTCTACACTTTGAAAAACCTAAGGGTGGTCATCCCTGAAATCATCGGACCACCCGATTAACTTGGATGTACCGTAGCACTAAAGGTCAAGAGGCGCTAGATAAAAACTTCATCTTCTCCAATCAGTGGTACGCACGAACAGCCCAAAAATTTAGATTCAAACTCACCACTTCAAGCCCTTACATCTCTATTGTCATAACTCAATTTTATCTTATTTTCATGTCGTTGGATTCATCTTACAGTCTAATTTTTGTAACACCTTTCATACGTCTCGTTCCGCCTCTTATTGTGTGGCATCGGAGATTTGAAAGTTAACCAAAAATAAGGGTTGTGTTTGGTTTGCCTTTGGAATCCTGATTCCAAAAGCAAAATTTTCAAGTCACTTTTCAAAATTCATAACCAAACGCATAACTCAAAATTACTCAAAACTCAATTCAAAAATTAATTTCAAAACTCATAACCAAACACACAAATCAAAACTTAATTGAAAACTATTTTCAAAACTCTTTTGATGATATAGTGTTGAAGATGGTTAATGATGGGATTGTTAAATTATTTTATAAAAAATCTAAAAAAATAATTTGTAAATTTAAAAATATCTAAAACAAATATATTATTATTTTTCTTTTCAAATAACAGGTTGCAATTGCAAAATAAATAAATAAATAAATAATTTCACTGTTCCGATCAACCGGCCAGACGTCCAGGAGGATGCTGTAGACACCCCATTTTTGACCGTCCTCAAGACTTGGACGTCACCGTTTGAACACTCGGTGATTATCCTTGTTTGTGTTCGTTTGTTGATTACTCAACATTAATATAGTGAGTATGAATTGTTAATTAAAGTTTTCTTTTGCTATATTTTTATACCTTATTTGTTTCAATTTTAAATAAAAAAAGATTTCTCAAAATAAATAGAACAAGTTCAGTTTTATCTCGATATTCTGAATTTTGACTTAGTGTTACTATTTGAGAAATTTATTGCTAGTATGATTCAAATAATATAAACGAAAGAAAAGACTTTTTATAAAGTATAAAAGGATCAAACAAATAAAGTTTATGTTTTTATACGAATGAATATAGCAAACATTAAGTTTTAACTCCTTAAATTGATAATGCTAAATAATGTGAAAGAATGTTTCCGAACTGTTAATAAGTTTTTTGCTGGGACACTTATGGTCTTACCAACACAAAGTTTGATGGTATGCATGAGATGTATGAGCGTGCCATTGAATTGTCTAACTTGACTGTTCAATTAAAGAATTTAAGAATATTTGTGAATGAGTTTGTTTTCGTGCAATTTATTTTGAACTATTTATCTATTCAATATGGGTCATTTATATTAACTATAATTCTATGAATAATAAGCAGAAAGTTAATAAATTGACTAGTATGTTTATTTAAGAAGAGACAAAACTTAAGTAATTGAGATATCATTTATTGATCTTGTAATTCAAAGAGCCGAAAAGAAAGGGAGAATGCTTAGAAAATGACATAAAGAAATAGCCACATAAAGAAAATGAGTCTGCTCAAGATTTTTAGTCTCATAAAAAGGAAAATTGCTACTCATGTTTTTAATACGGTGCAAGATTATTTTCAAACTGATTATGTTAAAATCTCAATTGAAATTATTGAGACTTATTATTTATTTTTGGACATTGATCATTGTTTAGACTTTATTTCAAAAATTGATGTTCATTCTAATTTTGAAAATTATTTATTGATTTGTCCAAACTTAATTAACCTTGATGATTATTTTCAAAATTTAGAATAAAAGTTAATTTATTGAAAATACCTATTTTGTTAATTTTGGTATTATTTATGATGATTTGTATAAATTAAACTTTTAATGATTTCTCAAAAATTTAATTTATCTTGCATCATTATGTTGGTCATAAACATAGCTTGATAAATGAAAATTCCTCAAACTTGTATTGTACTGTTTTTCTGAAAACAAAAAGTTATAAAGACTAGTAAATATGAGATTCTTTTGAATTTAGATTTTATTGCTTTTAGTGGGAGTGTGGGTTGCATTAAGGAAAAGCAGGGTTTCTTCATATTATCCAAATAAACATTAACGTGCCCTTTTGCTACTTCATGTTTAGTAAATAAAGTTATTTTATCACTTTTATTTTATTACATAACAGATCTCGAGTAAATGGACATCATTGATGTGTACATTATTAAGGAAGAAAGGCAATTAAACAAAAAATGTGAAAAACATAAAGATAGTGCAAAGCACAAGTCTATTTGCTAAACTCACTATGCCAAAATAGGGCATTAACGACCGTTTTTTTAACGACGGTAACGAAAACCGTCGTTAAAGGTACTATTAACGGCGGTAACGAAAACCGTCGTTAAAGGTATCATTAACGGCGGTTTTGTTACCGCCGTTAAAAAAACCGCCGTTAATGCCCACTTTTAACAGCGGTAACAAAACCGCCGCTAATACCCAATCATTACCGCCGTTAATGACGGCGATCTTTGCCGGCGAAACTCCGACGAGCTCCGGCAAAACTCCGGCGAGCTCCGGCGAAACCATCTACAATAAAGTAAAAGTAATGTTTAAATATTTATTTAGGGAATATATTTCATGAAGAGTGGCTATGGTAGAGTGGTTAGTGTGGGTGGATGAGAGGTTGAGGGTTCAAGACTTGGAGAGTGCAAGAAGAAAGAATTATTTTTTGAAAAATTTGAATCTATTTACGGCGGTAAAAAACCGCCGTTTTTGGTCCTATGTTACCGCCGTTTTTGGTCGACTTTTAACGACGGTAATTTACCTTTTCACGACGGTTGTACTTTTTCCGACACGCGCATAAACGGCGGTAACAAACCCGCCGTTAATACCGCCGTTAAAGGCTTTAACGGCGGTTTTACAGCCTTTAATGGCGGTAAAAAACTGCCGCTAAAGCCCAATTTTGGCGTAGTGGGTGGAGTGTAAATTGACAACAGTGAAAGTGGTTGGTGAACTATAGTTGTGACACCTCAAAAATCGGGAATATTAAGAAATATAATAACTAAGAATTACACGGTATTGCTAAGGTTACAAATCCAAAAATAAATAAATAAATAATGATACGTCAGAGTTAAATGTATTACAAATAATGTTGAATCCAACGTCAATCCATACCTGCCACAACTTCTCGAGCTTTTCTATAACATCTTCTTCGTTGGTGAATTCTTTCAAAATCTGGCATTAATGCCAGGGTAACAAAAATAGCCATGAGTTGTGACGCCTAGTAAGAACACACATACACACCTTGATTTTCTACAACCTCAAATAATATAGACAAATATAGTCAATACAAACAAGTAGAAATACAACATATAATTTGCATAAATAGAAAATTACAGAGAATTACGAATAGTTACATCAATGTATAGTCACAAACAACAATTAGAAATAACAGCAATAAGTCACAGTCAGTTAGTAACACTTAACAGTTAGTAGCAACAGTGAGATCAAGACCACTAGAGTCCCCCGAAGAGACCCATCCTCCCAACTGCTAGAACTGGACAACGGACTATTTGGAACTCTACATTTTGCTACTTTGCTGACCTTATCACAGATGCCTGCAACAATTATAAACTGTGCAGCACCATCAGTGGATAACAAAAGAGACGACAAAAGAAAAAGGTTTTATATATTATCCTGAACCCAACCTTGTCCCTTCAAAATAAAAAAAGTTTTATTCTCCTGAATGTCTCATCTAGACCCAACCTTATCTTATAGAGTCTGAATATGCCAGTTCCATCCTAGGGTTAACTCTCTAACCACTTGCACATGACTTAACTTGTGGGGATGTATTTTCTGAATACCAACACGTGGCATGGTGACGCCGACATGTCAGCCGAGGTGCCACGTGTCCTGGTAGCTATGCCGAGGTTACCTCGTCAAGGCCGAGGTGATCTCCGAAGATATCGGAATCCGAGATAAGCGGATAAGGGACAAGAGTCCTAGAGTAAAGAGAAGACTTTGCTAAGATAAGGATAAAGCTCTTAGGGAGTTTATCTTTATCTCTTGACGCAAACCCATTACCATCCTATTTAGTTTCCCATTTCTTGGCTTTATTATGAAATTCAGTTAGAACAATGATTAATCACAATAGGGTCAACCCAAGCTAAACATGAGACAATCAAGGTATGCTAAAATATGTTCACAAAATAAGCATATATGATATCACAAAGCTAAAACATACAAGAGATATGGCATTGAGATGATAATTCATAATTTCACCAACAATTTCAGATACTTTCTTAAGAATTACTTAGACAATTAAAACACATCTTTTTAGACTTTACCAAAAATCACGCATGCTATACATATACCAAAAAATGCCCCATTTAAACAGGATTTCGATTTCATAATTATTTGTTATTTAAACAATTTCTGAGATAGTAAGAACAACTTACTGAATAAATAAGAAATCATGTTATAATCACAAATCTCATGCATTATATAATTATAGTATCTCACCAACATATAATACCACATATATCATCATCCACACAATAGAGTAAAAGAACAAAACAAGGTATAACAAAAAGAGGAGAAATGAAGGGTTTAAAGGAGTTCTTACGATGGTTAGGTTGTTAATGGCTTATTGTTTGACATCGTTTTATGATTCTGACCGTAGGATATGACCATCCTAACTCTATGATCGTCCTATTGAAATTTCATGCCAATCAGACACGATTTCACTATTGATTTTTCATTTGATGCTTTCAAATTTGTCAATTATCGAACATTGCCTTAGACTTCGAATTTGTAGGATCTGGCCCCAAAAATGGATTCTACACTTTGAAAAACCTAAGGGTGGTCATCCCTGAAATCATCGGACCACCCGATTAAATTGGATGTACCGTAGTACTAAAGGTCAAGAGGCGCTATGATTCTGACTAATGGCTTATTGTTTGACTTCGTTTTATGATCCTGACTGTAGGATATGACCGTCCTAACTCTATGATCATCCTATTGAAATTTCATGCCAATCAGACACGATTTCACTATTGATTTTTCATTTGATGCTTTCAAATTTGTCAATTGTCGAACATCGTCTTAGACCTCGAATTTGTAGGATCTGGCCCCAAAAATGGATTCTACACTTTGAAAAACCTAAGGGTGGTCATCCCTGAAATCATCGGACCACCCGATTAAATTGGATGTACCGTAGTACTAAAGGTCAAGAGGCGCTATGATTCTGACTAATGGCTTATTGTTTGACTTCGTTTTATGATCCTGACTGTAGGATATGACCGTCCTAACTCTATGATCATCCTATTGAAATTTCATGCCAATCAGACACGATTTCACTATTGATTTTTCATTTGATGCTTTCAAATTTGTCAATTGTCGAACATCGTCTTAGACCTCGAATTTGTAGGATCTGGCCCCAAAAATGGATTCTACACTTTGAAAAACCTAAGGGTGGTCATCCCTGAAATCATCGGACCACCCGATTAAATTGGATGTACCGTAGTACTAAAGGTCAAGAGGCGCTATGATTCTGACTAATGGCTTATTGTTTGACTTCGTTTTATGATCCTGACTGTAGGATATGACCGTCCTAACTCTATGATCATCCTATTGAAATTTCATGCCAATCAGACACGATTTCACTATTGATTTTTCATTTGATGCTTTCAAATTTGTCAATTGTCGAACATCGTCTTAGACCTCGAATTTGTAGGATCTGGCCCCAAAAATGGATTCTACACTTTGAAAAACCTAAGGGTGGTCATCCCTGAAATCATCGGACCACCCGATTAAATTGGATGTACCGTAGTACTAAAGGTCAAGAGGCGCTATGATTCTGACTAATGGCTTATTGTTTGACTTCGTTTTATGATCCTGACTGTAGGATATGACCGTCCTAACTCTATGATCATCCTATTGAAATTTCATGCCAATCAGACACGATTTCACTATTGATTTTTCATTTGATGCTTTCAAATTTGTCAATTGTCGAACATCGTCTTAGACCTCGAATTTGTAGGATCTGGCCCCAAAAATGGATTCTACACTTTGAAAAACCTAAGGGTGGTCATCCCTGAAATCATCGGACCACCCGATTAAATTGGATGTACCGTAGTACTAAAGGTCAAGAGGCGCTATGATTCTGACTAATGGCTTATTGTTGATGCTTGTACCATGTTAGTACATGTCTATGAGTAATTTGAGCCATAACATGCATGAATTGTTGGTTGAAAGTCGAAATGAAGCTCAAGAACACAGTTCTGGGTTTTCCAGAATTTTGAGGTCCGCTCGAGCGAGGAGCCTGACGCTCGAGCAGGAAATGCGTGCTCCCAGTACTTTTTGCAGACTTGATGTCCGCTCGAGCGGGGTAATTAACGCTCAAACGTGGGAGCTATTTTGACAGGCCTTCCGCTCGAGCGTCCTATTTCACACTCGAGCGTATTTTTGATGCAACCAGCACTTTTACAGGCCTATAGGGTCCGCTCGAGCGAGGAAGTCCATGCTCGAGCGGGGACCTTGTTTTCTGAAATTTTGTTCATGCGTTCTGTGTTTCGTTTTCCGTTCTCTTTCACTTGTAAGCACTCTTAGGCATATGTTAAGCATTATAAATGAGTTAATGAGATAAGAATAAAGCCTAAAGAGGAATATGTGAATTAAGGAACAGATTGAATTGTTAATGACCCTTTTGTGTTCATGGAATGTGTAGGGTCAAGCTCCAGGGCGAATCCACAAGCCGATCACTGTGAGTAATATCGATATTTGAAAGCTTAGCAATGTCTAACTGTTTATTCCCTTATAAGTTTTATGAGTTGCTAATTGGGATTGTGGACAAAAGTCTGACATGAACGAATGAATGGACCGAAGGTCGTTTCGATATGAATAACTGGACCTAAGGTCGTTTTGATAGAAGTAAATGGACCTAAGGTCGCTTTGACACGAATGTATGGGCCGAAGGCCGTTTTGACGTAAGCGAACGGACCGAAGGTCGTTTTGACAGAAATGAGTGGGCCGAAGGCCATTTTGACATAAATGATTGGGCCGAAGGCCGTTTTGACATGAATGATTGGGCCGAAGGCCGTTTTGACATAAGTGATTGGGCCAAAGGCCGTTTTGACACAAATGAATAGACCGAAGGTCGTTTGACACAAATGAATAGACCGAAGGTCGTTTTGGCACAAATGAATAGACCGAAGGTCATTTTGACATAAATTAATGGACTGAAGGTCGTTTTGACAAGACATGGATGAATGGGCCAGAGGCCGTTTCGACACGAAAGTGTAAATAGGCATAAGGGCCAGTTTGATATGAAAGTTTGAAAAGGCTGAAGGCCAGTTTGACACGAGTAATAGTTTGACAATGAAACGAATGAATTGGGCCCGAGGCCGTATGATGTGTTTGGAACCTCAGTTGCTTACTGCTGCATGTGTATTTAGATTGGTTAAACCCACAAGATCGAGACCGTATCCCTTAAATGTATATGCTCCATTTGAGAAATTTGTGAAATACGTATTGGGATACAGATTAACTTTGGGCCCAAGGCCGTTTGGAACATGTTGTTCTACATTGTTATGTAACTTCTGTATTTGATTTGATATTATTCACTGGGCTATCGCTCACGCTCATTCATGTGTTTGTAGGTGAGCGAAGAGAAGTCCAGACCCAGTCTCAGTGAAGTCTGTATGGAACAACTAAGGTTTTGAGAGAGTCAGCCCTTGTGTCTCACGCACGAGACCCGTCTTCGCCCTTTTGTTATGTATTTACATTTTGTCAGGTTGGCGAAGTTTTGAATACGTCTGTATGTAGTTTTGCTTGGCTGACTTAGATTTGAATGATCCTATCTGTACAGTACTTATGTTACTATACTTTTTGTTGTGAGTTATTAACATATGTATGTCTGGAATGCTATGATGTGCATATAAGCACGACTCTATGGACAAAGTTTTAAAATTGCTTCCGTTTGGCCCCTTTTACTCTGATGAGTTTTGTCTTATTTGGTTTGAGGCCGTAGGTAATCTCGTGATTACTGGCCGGTTATGGCCTTAACCCAGAGGGGCGGGTTCGGGTCGTGACAGAGTGGTATCAGAGGACGAGTTAATAACTCACACACTTGTCCAAAAGAGCTGATAGAAAGAAAAAGGGCACCAGAGGGGTGAGGGAGGAGTACGGAAAGGGATGGGGAGAGATGTGGGCTCTAAGCATGCATAGCCAACAAGTTGGGTTGATTTTGGTATAGAAAATGCTACATTTTAGTATAATTCGGTCAGAGAAAAATACAATAAAAATATCAAAAAGCTTAGAAAATAATATTAAATAATAATATAAAGTTTAAAATATTTTTTTTGAATACATTTTCGGTATGAAAAATATACAGACTATTAAATTTAAAATAATGTAAATAATTATACAAAAAAAAAAGAAGAAAAATATATTATCTTTATTTTATAAAAGTATAGGATTTCGCAGTAGTAGTGGATTTGCGACTAGTGTAAATAATTATACAAAAAAAAGAAGAAAAATATATTATCTTTATTTTATAAAAATATAGGGTTTCGCAGTAGTAGTGGATTTGCGACTAGGGGTCATCAAATGGCCCACAGACAAAAAAGCCGATATCAACCAACCTGTTCCATGACCCATCTCAGCCCACTTGAGTGCCCAGCCTAGCCCAACCCATAAAAGATGATTTAGAGTTTTGGACAAAGATTTGTAACTCAAGTTCACCCATAAATCCGGCCCATAAGAGCCCGCATTGGTAAGCCCAACCCAACTATCTCATCAGCCTAATTCAAACTATCCTGCCATTTTTTTTTTTTGGATATGTATCCAGAAAAATCAATACTATTTTATTCAAATTTAATCCATTAATAATTATATATGTATGTGGTTTCAGAATTTGAATGGAATAAAACTTAATTTTCAATGAAACTTAATTTTTTGGTTAAGGCCTCGTTTGGGAACATGCTAATTTAGTAACTTTTTGGCTATTTGGCTAAAATATGAGCTAAAAAAAACTAGTATGTTTGGGATGACTTTTTGACTTTTTACAAAAAGATGTGCAAAAGTAGAGATAAAAGAGAATCTTTGACTTTTTGGTATGAGTTGTTGATTTTTTGGCTAATTTAATAACTTTTTGACTTTTTGGCTAAAAAGGAGGTTCCCAAACGAGGCCTAAGTTGTTTAATTTATTTATTTAATTTGTTTGTATATTTTTTTTATTAGTGCTTGCCTTTAGACTTATTTTTCTTTGGATTGATGTTTGTAATTTTATTTTGATGCATTAGTTTAAACTTGTGGGGTTTTTAAGAGAGGTAGCATATAATTGAATTTGAGGTAGGAAAGGATAACCTAGTTGGATTTTCTAGTCTTGTGTAGTGCTAGTCCTTTCGTTTCTTTTTAACCCACTTGTAGGTATTATAAATAAAAATACATTATGTTACTTGATTGTTTTTTTTATTATATGAGATGTAAAAAGGTTATAAAAAAAAATACTTGAATTTTGTTGGAAAGTAAAAAAGGTGAAAAATGTGTAGAACTTAATAATATAAATCAAATGAAAATTGTGTAGTCCAATTCGATTCATAAGATTTAGGCTTATGAGTGTGATATAATTTTAGTTTTTTAAATAGGCCTGGCCCAGCCTGTTAACTAGTCAAAGACTCAAAAACTCAGTTAATATATGAGATTTGGAACAATAGTTGTGGGTTGTTGGGTAAGCCCGTCTCGTCTGTCCCGTCCCATTGATGACGCCTATATGTGACGATGAATGATAGATCGAATATGGTAGAATGTAACGGTGGAAGCGATTGGTGAAGGTGCCGGTGGATTGACGCTAATGGGGTATAGATCGGCGATGGTGGAGGTGGTTAAGGAATGGTGGTGGTGTCCAATGGACGATGACGGTGGCTAGCAACAATAGAGGTGGTGATAGGTAGTAGGAGCGTTCATGAGTCGGTTTGGTTCGATTTGGCGCTGAATTTAGAATCAACCCAATCGTAATCAATTTTAAGTTTTTAAAATCAAAACCAAACCAATCATGCACTAGAGTCAACCCAACCCATCCCATCCCAATGTAGTTCGGGTTAGAACTACTATTCCATTATATTAAAAATAAGTGAATCAATCAATAATAATAATCAAAATAAACTAGCCTTTAACATTTAAACATAATACAAATAAAGAGTAAAATATTGTTTAATGCAAGTCAATAAAAATTAAATCCAACTCAAGGTTAAACATAACTAATACAAATTATGTTCATTAACACAATCAATACAAATTAAATTAATTACAAAATTCAACTCAAGTCTCTAATACTTCCTTTGTTCACCTAATAATTCCTATATGTGAAAAATTATTAGGTCCCAAGGCCAACTCCTAATGGTTTATTGCAGTGGTCTTAGGACGACCCTCTAAGTGCTGGATGAACCGTATCTAGGGTTTGGGTGTGAGGTCGAATTCTGGAAGCTCCACTCTCTGACTTAAATGGTGTGTGCGTTGTGGAGTCAATGCACACACCTAAAGTTTGCCCCTTGTCCTACTAAAGTTAAACTGGTATTAGGTAGTTGATTCCGAAGTCAACGTGGACAGGCTTAGGGAGTTTACTTGTTAACCAAAAAAAAAAAGTCCATTACAATGGAATTAGGTGAAGATATGTTAATATAAGTAGGTTCGGTTCTTGAATTGGTTGGTTTAAGGTCTAAATCAAGAACTAACCCACTCCCTATTAGTTTGATAATTTAAAAATTTAGAACTAAATTAATGCACTCAAAAACTAAATCAATCTAACCTAAAGAAATCAGTTTGATTCGATTCTTTAGTTTACTGAGTAATATGAACACTCTTAATGGATAGTAGTAATGTGAGCCTCTAGACAAATAGTGGAGAGAGAGAAAGAGCGCTACCTTTTGACCTTGACAAAATTAGTAATGAAAGTGAAATAAATATTTTAAAATTTTTGCGTGCTTGAAAAAGTATATAAAATTTATAAATATTTAAGTCTATAAGACTGTTTTGGGAACCATTTAAAATTATTAAAAAGTTAAAAAAATTATTATCAAAAAGTCAATTTTTCTCTTTATCTTTTTATACATATTTTCATAAAAAGTTAAAAAGCCAACTAGAATATCCACTTGAGTAGTGCTACATCCCTTAATATATCACCTCTGTTTTGACATCTAATGAGGTGGAAGAGATAAGAAATAGAGAGAGATAGAGAGAGGAAGGATGATAAGTGAGGAGTGAAATCCATTTCATATCATTAGGGGTGTATTAGAAGTGCTCAATTAGAACTTCCAAGCATTTTTCTATCCACTTCCCAAAACAACCTTCAATAGTATTTACCCATAATAAATAAATAAAGCATTTGTTTTTGGTATATAAAAAAAGACGTTCTGTGGGGGTATCATAGCATTCGTGAGCCTTAGACACGGGATAGTTGATTGCTAGCCAGATTTAAGCCAACTCATTAGAAGCGATCCACCACCGGGGCACATAATGAACCTCATCCACTCGCCACAACAAGAGGTTGGGCATCGATTGGAATACAGTGTACGAATCTGAAGATAAATTGCGGCCCCATGAGTCTGCATGCCCCGTGGAAAAGCACATGCATAATCCACTGAGCCACCACTCCTTGTGATAATAAAAAAAATTAAAAAATTACAAAAAAAACGTAAAAAAGATGTAGCATGAACATCAATTCTTCAACCAAAGATTCAACCGCAATTGGGTCAACTGACCAGAGTCCTTGATGCCTTGGGTTGGGTCCAACCTCAGCTCCAGATGTAAATATAATAAATTTAAGTGTATAAAAAAATTTCGCTCATGAAATCACTACAACATTTTCTTAGTTTAGTGACATTTGAAAGTGCCACAAAACTATTCTTCTAATAACATTTTTTGGTCTTGTGGCATTTTGAACAAGTGCCACTTCTATCTGTGCCACGGTAGATACTTGCAAGTGCCACTACCCATCATGGCTGAAAACTTTCAATGACATTTTAATGTCATGGTAGATATTATTTGTGGCATTATCAAGCGCCATTAAAAAAAGAGTTAGTGACACTTGTAAGTGTCATTACACCATCAAGACTAAAACCTTTCAGTGACACTTTAATGTCATGGTAGGTACTATTCGTGACGCTATCAAGTGCCATTCATGACGATAATTCAGTTTAGAACAATTTGATCCGCTCTTGCGGAGACTCGAATCGCCAACCTTCCGCGCCATAAACCTTATACACCACACTTTTCCCACTACATCTCTATACCACCACATGATTATATATGCAACATATATTATTTATATAGTACATACATCCATATTAATATAAAAGTATATGTATAAACATTGTCACGCCCTCAAAACAATAACATTAATCCCATCAATTTAGACATGCATTGATATAAGAGATAAACATCATTCTATTCATCAGAATAATTCTTTACAAAAACATTACATGTTAACAACAAAAGCAAATACCCTACGGGCTTACAGTTTTCCAAGTTAACACTTGGTTACAAAGAGGAGAGTACTAACTCAAATACACATTAAGCCCTTGGCTTGAAATTACATGTAATAAAACAAAAGATAACACAACCACAAACGTCTGCCTGCCTCTAGCCTCTCAAGCTATGTCCTTGGAGGTGGCATGCTTCCTGTACCTGAAAATAGTGTCCCATATAGGATGAGCCATAACCCAGCAGAAATATACTAAACCAACTATAAACAATGACTAAAAGATTAGCAGTTGATAGATGGTCAACACTTGTACACTCGTTTACCTCACATTACTGTTTCATGACATTCGTGTCCGTGTTACAATTCACTTTCCGTTTCTTATTCAACTTAGAGTTTGAAAACAAGGCTCAGTGCCCTGGCCAAATCATTTGATGAGATCTTAATTCCCCACTAGAACACTTTCAAAATTCATGATGGATATATATGTTGGTGTCATATCTAAGTTAAACAGAACATTTCCATATTTCTTGAAAAATCTAGAAATCTCCTAGATGTTGATTTGTGATTATATATCAATTTAAGCAGAATATAACAATCCTAATCAAACAATCATGACAAAACGACACAACGATTTTAACGTGAAAAAAACCACAATTGGACACCTCCAACTGTGATTAAAAAAATCACGAGCAACAGCCACAAAACAATCCACTAAGAAGATTTAAAGGAATTACACAGGTATACTCTCAATTACCTAGCGAATCCACGCCTAATTGAACCAACCTCTATGTGCCTCTTCCAACCCGTCTTCACCTCGGAATTGTCTTTACGATGAGCCACCCCGGAATCCACCAAAGCTTCAGGCTCGAATTCTTCAGAATCCACCGAAGAACAACTCTCTCTTTTGTAGAACAAAACACAACCTTTGATGTACTCTCTTTAAACCATGAGTTGAATACTCAATAAAACATCAAAGAAAGCTCACAAAGTATCCCCAGCTATAAACCTTAAGAACCAAAAAGAAGATATGGAGGAATTCAATAGTTTTGGGAGAAAACCAACTATTTATAGAAAATCCAAAAGTAATCCTAGTTTTGGAATAAATCTAATTACTTATAGAAATCCAAAAGTAATCCTAGTTTTGGAAGAAAATCAATTTCTTAAAGAAATCCTTGTCAAACGGGATTGCCAATAATAAAACCTAACAATCTCCCCCTTTGGCAATGCCGTGACAAAACACACCTAACAAATAAAATCCTAATCACCCCAACCCATTACAACCAACAAACACAAACTTCTTTCTCAAGATTAAGATCTGCAAAACAGTTATTAGTGCCACAATCTCCAAAAGAACTATTAGTCCCACAAGAGTATATGAAAAAGCAATAGACATATGACACGATTATCTTGAAACAAGAGATGGAAAACATGAATATATGAAAACTAAGACTCATGAAAAACAAATCTCAAACAACAAAAGCAAGATCATAAACCAACCCAAGTCAAGATGAACCAAACTCCCCCTCACTAAAAGTAACCACAATCACTGAAAACAATGAACAAGAAGAAAACGACAAAATTAATATGGTGGAGCAATCCAGAAATTTTAGATTAGTACCTTAAAACACACAATACTATCCAAGAAGCACCATTACAAGAAAACACAATGTGCGCAGTCTGTAGAAGATTCCTCATGAAAGAAAGTGATGCATTATGTGAAAAGCATAGATCCCATGATAAAAAGTGTGTGCGTGACTCTTGGAGTTCGACAAACACTAGATTCAATCCTAGTAGTGATATGAAAGCTGGACCTCCAACAAGAGAATCTAAGCACGACAAAGGAAAGTCAAACCACTAGGAATCAAGGGGTATTTGGTGAGTAAAGGCGGAGGCTCCCCCTCAATCAATGAATCTTTTCCTCTTTTTTTTTTTTCTTTCTTTTGCACATTTTTTTCTTTCTTTTGCATATTTTGCCTTCTTCTCTTTCTCTTTCTTTTTCTTTTTCTTTTTCTTTTTCATTTGTACAATCATTGGTGGCTGACACGCTCAAGAGTATGGAAACCGAACCAGAGAAGCATGGATATAATAAGGATGGCCTGGTTGGTGACTCTGAGGTAGCCTTTTCCTCATGGCTGGACTTCAAAGAATTAAGGGAAAAGCCATGGAGATGCAAAAGGATGGTAGGTGGTTAAGAGACTCAACATCACCCAAGATATGCTAGTATAGGTCAATTCCTCTAGAAAAGCAAAAGATACAATGCCAGAAGTCCCAAAAAAAAAAAAAATAATCACTAAGGCGGAAGACTCGAAAATTTGCTAATCCAAGGGTGTGTACAAAATGAGACATGCTAATCAAAAAACACACACTCCAAAATGTGTAATGACCACAGAAAGCACACATATATTAACATGTAATGGATATTCTCATCAAATCTAATATGTACCAAGGACCACTCAAAAATTTCAAGCTTGCAAAACCATACTAAGAAAATCTTTTTGGGATTTTTTTTTCTTTTTTTTTCAAAAATAAAGCAAGACAAGATAAATGAACAAGCACACACATTTTTTTTTTTTCATTAAAAACAACACACAAAAACCCAAAAGCTAAAACAAATAAAAAAAATTAACACAAGTCAAGTTTCTTTACCCAAATCTTTTTGATCTTAACAAAATTAGGTCTAGCGGTCTTGGTAAATGTCGTGGCATTTTGAACACCCTCATGAATCTTGGTATTCTGCCTGGACATTTAAGGTTGTTTTCTAACCCAAAAAGTATTCGAATTTCTACCCTTTTGAGACACTCTCCCATGCAACTTATAACAATAAGGGCGAATATGACCATGCATACCACAATGATGACAAATAAAAACAGGGTGCACATGGTGTACCTTTTTTTCTTTTACCTTACCAACTCTAGGAAGTTTAAGAAGTCCATCCTTATGTTGAATTTTTTGTTTTCCCTTTCCTTGAGTTCTTGTATCGTGAGATGTTGAAGCACTCTATTTTTGCTCTTTCTTACCACCAAAGCCAATGCCACTCTTGTCACAACTCATTTGTTGAGACCCAATGATATCCTCCAAAGTCTTTGATCCTTTGTTCTAAAGACCAATGGTAGCCATAGCACACTTGTGTTCTTCCTCTTTCTTGATCATTAGTTCTTCCAAAGCAACTTGTGACATCTCGAGAGATTCAATCTTTTCTTCATACATGGCATGGGTTTCTAGTAGCTCATTCCTCTCTGTCTCACAAGTCAATAGTTTTGCACAAAGAGCTTGTTGATCATCAGCTATCTTGATGGCATCAATCCTAGCCTCGAAAATCTCCTCCTTAAGTTTGACATTCTCACTTTCACATGCTTTGAGTTTCTTTGTGAGTTTGTCATTTAATTTGAATAAGTTAAAAGACTCCTTATACAACTTTTCATAAGCTTGCTCAAGCTCTTCATCATCACTCTCCGAGGATTCGTCAAGTACGGGTGGTCGAACCATAGAATTTTCCTCACAAATTGAATCCATTGTCACAAATCAAACAAGATCTCGTTCTAAAAGAATTTTTTAAAAAAAAATAAAAATAAAACGACCTGCTTTGATACCAATTGAAAAATCTAGAAATCCCCTAGATGTTGATTTGTGATTACGTATCAATTTAAGCAGAATATAACAATCCCAATCAAACAATCATGACAAAACGACACAACGATTTTAACGTGAAAAAAACCACAATTGGACACCTCCAACTGTGATTAAAAAAACCACGGGTAACAGCCACAAAACAATCCACTAAGAAGATTTAAAGGAATTACACAGGTATACTCTCAATTACCTAGCGAATCCACGCCTAATTGAACCAACCTCTATGTGCCTCTTCCAACCCGTCTTCACCTCGGAATTGTCTTTACGATGAGCCACCCCGGAATCCACCAAAGCTTCAGGCTCGAATTCTTCAGAATCCATCGAAGAACAACCCTCTCTTTTGTAGAACAAAACACAACCTTTGATGTACTCTCTTTAAACCATGAGTTGAATACTCAATAAAACATCAAAGAAAGCTCACAAAGTATCCCCACATATAAACCTTAAGAACCAAAAAGAAGATCTGGAGGAATTCAATAGTTTGGGAGAAAATTAACTATTTATAGAAAATCCAAAAGTAATCCTAGTTTTGGAAGAAATCTAATTACTTATAGAAATCCAAATGTAATCCTAGTTTTGGAAGAAAATCAACTTCTTAAAGAAATCCTTGTCAAACGGGATTGCCAATAATAAAACCTAACATTTCTCAACGATATACATTTTAGTGCTATATCAAATCAAACAAACAATTCCATACTTCACAAATGATAACGATATACATTTTAGTGCTATATCAAATCAGCAAACAATCACATACTTCACGAATGGTAATGATATACATTTTAGTGCTATATCAAATCAAACAAGCACTTCTAATTCGCAACCTGATACACATTGTAGTGCTGTATCACTGTCACAAGAAAACACTTCTAATTCACAGCCTGATACACATTGTAGTGCTGTATCACTGTCACAGGATTCGGTTTAGAGGTTCAGCCCCGTTCTCCTCCCACACAATACAATGCATATAAACAATTATCATATACAAATTTAACCTATCAATACCAAATTTTGATGTATTGAATCAATTGTCATGTTCATTAGCATACTCAATAGATTAGCTTTAGATTGCCTAATCATCATACATTGCCTACAACAATCAAGACTATCCTCCACCGATAGTCCAATACAGTTATTTCTAAATAGGAAATAAATGCACCAATTCGATATATTAACAACAGATTAACTAGGTGAGCAATAAGTGAGTCCAACTACACTCTTTAACCCCATATCTTTCTAATTTGAATATTTCCTATTCAATTTCTCAATTCCCAAAGTTTCTTGTACAAATTAATTTATCAATGTAATTAGGGCTTTACCCATAATCTACATAACAACACTAAGGTTCCATTTTTTTCAATAGTTCAACATTAGCCTCATTTCTCTTTATCAAACATGCATATAGGTTTACATATAACAAACCCCCATCTTTTGTAAAATTACACAAAGACCCTAACTTTCTCAAAAATACCCAATAACCCCCAATGTATCAAAATGCTAAAATTTAAAGACAAAACTCATAAGGAAGAGTAGAATATCCCTACCTCAAATTCGGAGCTCAAAGGGAGAAGATGACGAAACTCAAAGTGCTCCAAAACTCAATATGCTCGGATCAAAACGTAGCCCTCGACGATCAACACAACTTTTGTAAAGGCCAAAGGTGAGGAAATCACTCCTACTAGATCAATACTTAGAGAGAAGTTGAGTTTTAGTGAGAGAAGCTCTCAAATGGCTTTTTCAAAAAAAGTAGGAGAGAGAAAGGACGTTGAAATGTGATTTAAAAATGCACAGCTGCCAATTGATATACGCATGATCCGCTCGAGTGGAGAATAGAATGCTCGAGCGTCAAGCACAAAAACTGGACACGCTCGAGCGCAAGAAGGCCCGCTCGAGCGCCAAGACACAAGAACAAAATACATCCGCTCGAGCGCGAAAGCCAGTTCGCTCGAGCGTAGATTATCCCCTCTCAGAACTTTCGCAGACAATGAACACCTCGCTCGAGCGCCAACAGATCCGCTCGAGTGTGACCCGCTCGAGCGTAAGGAAACCCGCTCGAGCGTGAAAAACATATCTGCAGAAGTTTTGCAGAGGCACAGATACTGGAAGTGTGAAAACTCCGCTCGAGCGCAATAATACCCGCTCGAGCATACCACTAAAGAAACGAACTCCGCTCGAGCTCAGAATCAATCCCTCAAGCGTAACACCAAAAACCTGGGCAACAACACTAGAGACCAAAACTCATCCTACCAGTTCGAAACACGCCTAACACATCCTAAAACTCAAACATAGAGAATTGAAGGATGTCAACAAGATACATAACTACCAACTCCACGGAACCTACGACCGGAACACTGTACATAAAGGGGACAAACCCGGGATCGCTATAAACATAATTATTTTATTGAACATAATTTATGTAAAATAAACTATTTGCTGCCAAAATAAAAAAAAAAAAACACTTTTTTGCGACTACTAATTATTTTTTAGTTGCTAAAAAACTTAACTTTTGTCGACCAAAATCGGATTTGGTCGCCGAAGATGCACTTTCAGCTACCAAAATTTTGGTCACCAAAAAATTTTATTCCCGCCTTAGGATTTTAGTTCTCCCGCGCTAAAAATGACCACTTTTGGTGACTAAACTTATTTTTTAGTCGCCAATTGTAGACTTTTGGCTACTAAATTTTTTTTTGGCACCAAAAAGCTTTACTTTTGGCTACTAAAATTTTTTTAGTTGGTAAAACCCATATAATCAGCGACCAAACTTATTTTTAGTCGCCAATTGTAGACTTTTGGCTACTAAAAATTTTTTAGTCACTAAAACCCATATAATCAGCGACCAAACTTAGTTTTAGTCGCCAATTGTAGACTTTTGGCTACTAAAATTGTTTAGTCGCCAAAAAGCTTTACTTTTAGCAACTAATGCTGCTTTGGTCGTTGAAAGCTATACTTTTAGCGACCAAATTTTTTTGGTAAGGAAATTTAGTCACCGAATATGCTTTTTCCTGTAGTGTATATTGAGTTTAATTCATTTATTTTTAATCATTTATTGCATTTCAAAAATTTAGAAAATATATTGACATTTTTTGTTTTTTCAAAAATGTCATAATAAGCTTGAAAAGTTTTTGGCTTAGTGGCATTTCTCAAAATGCTATAAAATATTTGTTTATGACACTTTTCACGTAAGTGCCATAAAAAGTAATTTGCACTTACCTAGTGTCCTGACATTTTTTAAAAAATGCCATTGCAACTAAAGTTTAGTGGCATCTGTTTGTAAATGTCACTAACATAATTTTTTAGTGATATTTTTGTTGTAGTGTTGTGACACTTGTTCATTGAAATGTCACTAGAGCCTTTTATGTTTGTCGTTTTGTGGCAGAAGATAAATTGCGGCCCCATGAGTCTGCATGCCCTGTGGAAAAGCACATGCATAATCCACTGAGCCACCACTCCCTGTGATAATAAAAAAAATTAAAAAATTAAAAAAAAAAACGTAAAAAAGATGTAGCATGAACATCAATTCTTCAACCAAAGATTCAACCCCAATTGGGTCAACTGACCAGAGTCCTTGATGCCTTGGGTTGGGTCCAACCTGAGCTCAGATGTAAATATAATAAATTTAAGTGTATAAAAAAATTCCGCTCATGAAATCAATAATGCTACATCTATTGAATTTAGACTCATTCGAATTATTCGAATTTATGCATATCAGTTGACACAACGTTCATCTGGGAGGATGTTGGTCGACATGCTGGTTGACAAGGGTGATGCCGGTCATTTGAGCGGTCGTTTGGGAAGTTGTCCGGTCAGTCATCCGAATTACGTAATTCGAGCAATTCAGGTGAGCTCAAATTCCATGGACCAACCATTTTTGTAAATATAATTAGCAATAGAGAAAAATCACCTGACAAGATATATCAATATCGTATACAATTTTAAAGTAGCGTATCTGAATGACGTGAAATCTCTAGGTCGAATGACCGTTCAGATGACCGACTTGTCAACCAGTATCTGTCCGGATGATCGGCGTCACCCTTGTCAACCGTGGGCCGAACAACCTCTCAGATGACCAGTGTGTCAATTGGTATAAACAAATTCAGAAAATTGAGTCCAAATTCAATAGATGTGGCATTACTAATATGACATATATGTAAGATAAATAATGAATTTTACATGCGAAATTCATTATATCTGGAACCTGCCTGTTGTTTCACCGGTGTTCTATTTTTTTTATTTATATTTTATCTACTTTTTTATACAAAATATTATATAAAAATAAGAGTAAACTATCAATAGATCCTAATGGTTAGACTTAATTCCCATCAAGTCTTATTAAAAATAAGTCTTAGTACAATTGTCGCTAAAAATAATTTTTTGTGACGATTTTTTACATATGTCGCTAAAAATTGATAATTAGTGATTTTTTTTATTACGATTTTTATAAATTGCCGCTAAAGCTTATAATTAGTGACTTTTTTGTGACAAAATTTTGAAACTATCACTCAAAGTTAAAAATTAATGACATTTTTTGTGACCATTTGTTTAAACTGTCACTAAAACGTATAATTACTGACATTTTTTGTGATAAATTTTCAAATTGTTGTTAAAAATTAACAATTAGTAATATTTTTTAATAGTATATGATGAAAAATGCCATTAATTATCATAGAACCTATTAAATAATAAGTTCACTTAGTAGAATTTACACGCAAGTCCCCTTAAAAATAATATGATAATGTTATTTGTATAAATAAAGATATCTCAATACAGTGAGAGCACCATACGTATCATAGGGTATTCAAATGAATTCCCTCAATTTCTTCTTTTTCTGTACATTGAATGCATGTGTGTTATTTATTTGTCGCTTGTTACATTTAAAAGAAAATTTTGGCCACATTTGAAAAGTGACTATTTTTTGGGTTTTTTCCCCCTATTTGACTATTTTAATTTTTATATTTAGAAAGATAGTTAGATTTTTTGTTTAATTATTGTATTAAAAAATACGTTTGAAATGATGTTGAGATATAAAATGACAAAATTTCAATAAAATATCCTCTTTTTTTTTCCAATAAAGAAGCATTTGTTGAAGTGGCATGCACAATTCAAAGGGTAAAATGAACATTTATTCACCCGTATCGGCTTTGCTGTGAATCACATGATCTGTTATGTCACCATAGAAGCTTTTCAACTGCTTTCTTCTATGAGACTGAAATAGTCCCTCACCATACTTTGCAAACGGTGCCTTTGAATATCTTATCTCACTCTTGAAGTTTTTCTGAACACCTTGACTTGATTAAATTATCATTTATCTATCTTTAAAAAAAATAAATAAATAAATAAAATAAATAAATAAATTTAAACTTCTTCAGCTCCTTAGATTGTCATTTGTCAATTTAAAAAAATATATATATATTTGAACACCTTGATTGTTGATGTGAGCACACTCTACCAAATATTGAATACTCTTTTTTATATCTAATCAACCTTACTTAAAGTTCATAATTAATTCTTTTTGTTGCATGTATGAGTGAGTTCTTAAAACGATTTGCAAAGCAATGCAATTTCTGTTTAACAGATTGTATATTTTGAGATTTTGAATCATTTGATTTAAGATTTTTGGAGTAAAAAATCCTATAAAATAGAAATTGCGAGGAAAAAAAGATTAAAAAATGCTTGCCAAAAATGAAGAAAATAAGCTTAGAAAGCTATTTTTCTAATTAAATCAGTTTTTGTCATTTCTCAAATTTTCTTCACAAATAATTGAAGAAAAATTAAAACAATGAATCACTATAGAAGAAAAAAAAAAATCAATTAAATAAGTTGTTTCAAACAATAATAAATAAATGTGTACTCCAACAGAAAAATAAAATAAAAAGAAAGATATGCCAATTTGTCTTAATTGGCTATTTTTTAAAATGATAAGTTCAAAGGATTGTGATTCTCTTCTAGGGGTACTCACAGGCTAATCGAGGAATCACAACCGGCCAATTCGATTAAACTTACTTGCTTTTAAGCAGTTCTGACAGTATGAATGGATAGAAAAGGGTGAAAATTCTCTAGGGGTTGTTTGGGATGACCTAAATAAGTGCACTTTTTGTCTTTTTACGAAAAGATATGCAGAAAAGTAGAGAGGTGATGCGATGGAAAAAAGATAAAAAGATAGATTATTTTAAAGTTGCCAAACTTGACCTTAATCCATCAATGTTCGGACAGATAGTGGAGTCACTTGACCAAATCCAATCCACCAACTCCTCTAAAAAAATGATATTATACTTTTTATGCTTTATATGTTAAAAAAAGGACTTTTATTTAGTAATAATATTGACAATTATGAAAAATGAAAGTTGGATCTTTATTTTTATAATAAAAAAAAAAATTGGACTCAAATATGACCCAAAATAGTTTAAAAAAACTACTCTAAAATAGTTCAAAAAAATGCCTAAAATAATAAAGTCCAAATTGTCAAATTGACTTACATCCACTCGCTTAATCTACATCTTCTAACTTAGCGGACATATGCAAATTGATTTTTTCAATTCGTCTAAGTTTGAATAGATGACAGATAGAAAGCTACTCAACCCAATCTAAACCGCAAGTACTTTTGTTCTCTTCAATACATTTAGCTTGCAATAGTCATGTAACATTAATTTAGACGCCCAAGACACGTACTTTTGTTCTCTTCAATTCATTTAGCTTGCAATAATCATGTAACATTAATTTAGACGCCCAAGACACAATCGTGGCCAGGCTAAGGTTTCGTTTGGCAACTCACTGTTTTAATTTAAAAATTTAAAAATTACTAAAAAAATTAAAAAAACTAATAATTTACACTAAAAAGTTAAAGATTTTACTTTCTCTCTACTTTTTGCATATCTTTTCATAAAAAATTAAAAAATCATTCTAAATATACTAATTTTGTTTATCTCATATTTTAATCAAAAAATCAAAAAAATTACTAAAATAGCTTGTTCTCAAACGAGACTTTAAATCAATCTTAAACCATCTAATGATTGTGTTTAAAGGGTGTGTATTATAAGCAAGTTATGATATTTGTGAAGTTGACTACTAAAAATGTCATAACACAATCATGTAAGAGTCATAATTAATAATAATAATACAAAAATTATAAACAAACATTACATAAGGTATTATCAAAGAGCGTTTAGATCATAATCAAAATAATGTTATAATTAATATTATAATAAATCATAACTAACACCACAAAGATATATAACTAAGTCATAATTAAATTCTAATAGGTCATAATAAAAAATCGCATATGTCGTAAGTGATATATAGTATACAATCTAAAGAAGTTGTGTACATAGAATTTTCCATATGTAAATACCTAAATTAGTATTGCAAAATTATTGTAAGCTAGAATTGTTGTAGAGAATCTCAATTCAAGTTGAAAACCTAACAAAATCATTATATATAAATTTTTATTTTCTTTTATATTTATGTAAATACTCTTTTAAAAATGTTTTACAACCATCTGATTATTTACTGAGTATGAATATTATTCTATATCATTCATCACTTTACATGTATTAAATTGTTTCAAAAAACTTAGAAGAAGGTAAGAAAAAACCATAACCACGGGATATGAAGCACAGACTTCAAAGGCAAGTTCTTCCCGCTCGTGAAGACACGTGTAACTTACTTTTGCGCCAACAGTGACGCGTGGAACCACACTGTTGAGATACATCTCCCATGAGTCAATAGTTTGAATTGATTTGAGATAATGAATAGTTTGAATTCATTTGAGATAATGTATTAAATACTTTTCAAGAGATATGCATCCAAAAAAATAAAAGAAAAACAGATAGAGTTTAGTGTGTGGCTTGAATTTTAATTTTAATTTGACTTAAAAATAGAAGAAGTTATGTTATGGTAAATTATAGTCACCTTCATTGAGGTTTCTAACCATTATAATGGTCTTTCTTATTTTATTTTATTTTTTTAAATTACGCTGATCTTTTCGTTAATCGAAAAGTTAGTCACAAGTCAATATCATTTTAGAAAAATGAGGAGAGGGAAGACTATTGTAATTATTAGAAGTCTCAAGAGCACAAATGTTGTAAGTTGTATATAATACACATGTAATGATGTGTATTTTATAATAACTTATTGTTATGACAAAAGTGATGATGAAACAAATAAAAAAATTAATTACCTACATATAAGGTAAGTTTTTTGGTAGTTTTTAATCAATATTTGATATTATATAGTTCAATTTTCTCTAAAAAAAGTTAAAATTGATGAGTCTCACCATCAAAACTAATAAAAATCAAATTGGGATACCACATTTATTTATTTGACTAGTATTAATTACTTTATTTATAAATACTCATATGGTTTGATTGTAAATATATATGAGGATGATGTTATGGTACACACATTTACAAGGGTTGTATATACCATATGCAAATTACGATATTTGTATTTTCTTTTAACTGAGATATTTGTGAGTTTAATCACCACAAAAGTGATAATTGAACAAATTAAAAATTAATTACACAAATATAAGAAATGTTGTTTTGTAGTTTTTACCCAATACTTGATATTATACAGTTCAGTTGACTTCAAAAAAATAAGATAAAATTGATGACTATGTATTTATTTGAATAGTATTAAATAATTTATTTCTAAGTACTCACATGGTTTAACTATATATATATATATATATGGGAGATTGACTAATAAGTCTCATATTTTAAATTTGTAATCCATATAATCTCATATTTTTTCTTGTGATCCATTTGGTTCTTTTGGATGTGTAATGACTTATTTGTTCGCCACATTGGAGTGTCACCTTTAAAAAAAGTACACTAAAGAGGTTTTTAGTGTCACATCATATCCGCCGCGTTAGAGTGTCACATTTTGAAAAAGTACACTAAAAAGTTTTTAATTTTTTTAGTGTCACATCATATCCGCTACATTGGAGGGTCACATGTCACGTTTGAGAAAAGTATACTAAGGAGCTTTTAATTTTTTTGGAGTAAAAGTTTCGGAATGTCACATCATACCATCTACGTTGTCACATTTAAGAAAAGTACACTAAGGAGTTTTTAATTTTTTAGAGTATCACATCGTTGGAATATCACATTAATATTTATCACATTGAAATATCACATCATACTTATCGCATTAATAAAATGGTATAATTATCCACAAAACACTACCAAAATAAAAAATAGGATCACAAGAAAAGAAACACTCCACTAATACGACTTAACGGATCAATAGAAAAAATTTAAGGCTAATTAGAATACTTGTTTGTGAGATGAGCTTTATTAGTAACTATCCCTATATAGGTGTATATAATTTATTACATTACATCCATACAAGATCTAGTATTTCACATTTTACTTCAATAATTCAAACTAATTTATTTACTAAAAAAATAATTAATTGATTTTTTATTCTTATTTTAGAACTAATGAATTCAAATGTTATATAAATTAAATTGAAATCTCTCTATATGCAAATCTAACAATTAATCATAGAGTTTTGCTAAATAGTCAATTAATAGAAATGGACAACCTTTAAAGGGGAACTGACCCAAAGGTCCAAGCCCAACATATCATACCCCATTTAGGCCCAAAACAAATTTAATACTCCATTAAGTCCTCAAATTATCAATAAGACGAAAATACCAACAATATATCATCCAATTTACACGCGCGCAACCATCACCCATGATCATCTCAGTCTGATCAGTACACTGTCACATCTCCACCGCTCAAAATCGAATTCTCAGTCCTCCATCTCTCCTCCGTTCGACTCCATTCTCTCTAAAACCCTACCCTAACCACAAAACGAAACCGTTCATCTTCATCACCCACAATCATCTCAGTCTGATCAGTACACTGTTACATCTCCGCCGCTCAAAATTGCATTCTCACTCCTCCATTTCTCCTCCGTTCGACTCCATTCTCTCTGAAACCCTACCCTAACCACAAAATGAAACCGTTCGTCTTCAACACAACACCAAGCCGTTCATATTCTCCAATCGACGACTCTCAACAACACGAAGAACCATCACCACTCTGAAGATATTTCATAGTTCTTGACTTCCGATTCACAGAAATAGAAAAAAAAAGTAACGACCTTATTTGGTTTGTGTTTCCTAAACATTTTTGGGAAAAATTCTCTACAAATAAGTTTTCAAAAGTAATCAAACCAAACAAATTTTCTCAAAAAAATTTCCCAAAACTTGTTTGGTTTACAAGTTTTCCAAACAAATCTCTCACTCTCATACATCAAATCAATCACTTTTTCCAAAACTCTCTCTCAAAATAATTTTCCAAAACATCTTTTGAAAAAAACCAAACCAAACAACTTTTCTTACTTTTTATCTCTAAAACTCATCTCCCAAACTCAAACCAAACATACCCAACATCTCTCTTCACCTATTCATTATTTTTCATTCAAATTTGTACATTATTCTTTCATATTTCGTATATATACATTTTACATACTTCAACATGTATAAACCCTCTTTCATATATGATCCCCTGTTTTACAACATTCTAGTCCCCTGTTTTTAAACATTCTAATCCACTGTTTTTACACATAAATCCCTGTTTTTATACATTCAACACCTTATTCTTATTCTTGTTGTTCAATATTGCCTTTTCTTATTGTTGTTATTTTTGAATACTTAATCTTCTCGTTGTTATTATTGTTGTTTACAAAATACAATGGGCTGTTCCTATTGTTGATACTGTTTACAAAAACTGCAACATCATATAGTTTCATTTCATCACTCTACAAGTAACATATCTAAATTTATTCAAACTGCAAATGAAACTGCAAAATTACACAGTTTAATTACTACTCAAAACAAATAGGTAACTTATAATAAAGTGCAAATCAAACTGTCAAATTATACAGTTTCGTAACTGTTACCAATAAATACATATAACTTCATATTAAACTGCATATAAAACTTCAAAATTATACAGTTTTGTCACTATATTACTCATACCCTGCTGTCACTTTCATTTTTTCAGAAATAGTTGTTGGAAGATATTGGAAAAAACAAACCCATGTGCCCAAAAATCCGATCAGGGATTTAAGTATCTCCCCTTTTAAAAGTCCGTCTCCTGTATCTACTGAAATGCCACCAACATCTCCCCCTCCACAAAAAATCCAACCACCACAACCAAAAACAACCAAACACCACAGACCCCACCAAAAAACCCACAAAAACAACCACACTACCTACAAGAAAAAGCCAAAGAACTACACCACAGACCCCACCCACACAAAAAACACCAACCACTCCTCTAACCACAACAAAAACAAACAAAAGAAAGCCAACAAAAAAACAAGAAGCTCCTCCAACCAAAAAAAGAAAGCTCCAAAAAAGCCAATCAACTCCCATAACAAAAACCAAGGCATCAAAAGGGAAAAAAGTAGCAGTCCTTGCAAAGAGAGTCCAACAATTTAATTACCGTTCCAACATCGGAATAGTAATCAAACTATTGAAGGGGGTCAAATTCACAAAAGCCCAACAGACAGAGCTAGAAAAAATCCCTTTTTGGCCCAGTATAAATGCTCTCTCCTCAACACAACTGAAGGCCTCTTGGTGCAGATGCTACAATTCCATTGTAGCAGAAATGACAACACTCTACAACAAAAGAAAAAGAGCATTTATACTTGGAAAAAATGAAATAAAACTCAGAAACAGTGATGTCAAGCTCATTTTTGGTATTGACTGTGGAGAAGACAGCATCACCACCCAATCTTATGCAAGACCAAAGGATTTTGAGCTTTCATTGTACATGCGAAGATGCAAATCAGTAAAGAGATTGGATGGCAAGTCTTTGACCAAAATGTTTCAACAAACAAAAAAAGGAAAATCAACCAATGATCGTCAAGATCTTGCAAGGGTCATCACCCTTTACTTGTGCTTGAAACTTCTCATGCCTACAACAGGCCATACACTTAGTTGGAGTTTCCTCAACTATGTTGACAATCTCAACAACATCAAGAAGTACAATTTGGTTGAGGCAATAAAAGACACACTGATGAATTCAATGGCAAATGCAAACAACAACCCAAGACATGTCACTGGATGCGTCATGTTACTCTTGGTAAACACATTACTCAACTACTTCACACAAAAATATCAGACATTCACCTATTTCTAACTATCTAACATATTTCAGTTTTTTTTACAGTACTGGTACTGTGAGCACAATAAACTCCTCCGACCATCCAACAAAGAAGGCTTTCTAAGGTTTATGAAATGGAACCTTGGCAAAATATACTCCAAGTGGAAACACATCAGCCTTGCTCACTTTGAAAAGGTATTCAAACTCTTCTATACTATCATAGCACAAATCTATTCAACACTCCTTTCACAGTCATTATAGTAAAAGTCATGTTATGAAACTATCAAAATTCTTCAGTTTTAAACAATATATGTTCAACACTTGACTCACATTGTTCACAGTACAAATCATATTATGAAACAGTCAAAGTTTACAGTTTCAAAGCACACACTTATTGAACATCACTCATGTTATGAAACTGCAAAAGTTTACAGTTTAAACGCACAAATCTATTTCACATCACTCATATTATGAAACTGTCAAATTTTTCAGTTTCAAGCAACATATTTCGATACTTAACCCACATTACTCATAGTACAACTCATCTTATGAAACTGACCAATTTTACAATATTACTCATATATGCCACATTGCTTCAATGCAAGTTAACCAAAGTGCTTTAACCCCAACTGAACAAGAACTACAGTTATTGCATATCAATCAAATCACATCAACAGACTCTTCAGCAAAGAAACATGACCACAAAAAGGACAATAAGCGAAAAAAGAAAACAAAAGCAACAACAAAAAAAAAGACTTCTAGACAGTGATGATGATGACTTTCTCAAAGAAGAACATTAATCAGAATCAGAACAAGAAGAACAAAAAAAAAAAAAAAAAAAAAAAAAGAAAGCAAAAACCACAAGAAGAACCAGAAAGTGATGAACAAGAAGAAGAGAGTGATGAAGAAAAAAAACAAGCGACTGATGAAGAAGAAGCTGATGAAGAAGAAACTGAAGAAGAAGAAGAAGAATAAGAAGAAGAAAAAGAAGAACCTGATGAACAACAAGACAATGATAAAGCAGAAGAAAGACATGAAGCAAAAGGTGATCAACCAGAAGACACTGATAAAGAAGAAGACCAACAACAAGAACAAGAAAAACAACAAACAAACCAACAACAACAAGTTAATGAACAAGAACTGACAAACCAACAAGAAGAACTCCAAGAGAAATCTGACATATTTCATGCACAAGGTAAACTATTGTCTAATACTAAAGCAAACTGTAAAATTTGATCAAACTAACCAAAACACAATCCAACATTTTTATAGGTCTTGACCAACCGCAAACACTAACCAAAGAGGACGACAAGGACAAGCTCATATCAGCCATGAGAGCACAAATGCAAGATATGGAACAAAAATTCATGGTTGAATTGCGTAAAAAAGAAGATCAATTGAAGAAAATGTCCACCAAAAAAACTGGCAATCCCCAACAAAGATCAATAGTCAAGAGAATCAAACAAAAGTCAAGAAAACAAGCACATGACCCAGATTTTGAATACCAACCAACGACAAAAGCCAAAGAAGATACAAGGAACAAGACACAAACTGCTGCTGATGTACCTAAACCAACAGAGGGTACCAATGAAGAAAAACAGAAGAAAAATGAAAAGAAAAAACAAGAAATCAAAACAGAGACAGAACCTACTACTGAACCCGAGCAAAAAGAGGGTGCTCATGAAGCAAAACAACAGCAGAAAGAAAAGATGCAAGAAGATATTGGCCAAGAGAAAGCAGTTGCTGCTGAAACCAACCCAAAAGAGCATGCCAATCAAGAGAAGACACAACTTCAAATATTGGAAAGTGATGATGATTTCAAGGAAGAATCAATCCAAAACAAGCCACTCGTCATTTCTTGCCGCAAAACAAACAAGGTTTGGCATAGCCTATCCAAAAAAGACCAAAACCAAATTCAACTCATCAACAACACACAATCAAGTGCTTGTGTTTGGTCTGGCAGCGAAGATGAAAATTGCGTATACGTTTCAGATATATGCAAATTGACCAACAAGGAACCCTTATATGGGAATGTAGGTCTCCAACTGCACAATTTTACAGTTTCTATTCATATTCAATAACCTATTCCACAAACCTAACACATTCTCATATATAACATGTTTCAGGTCATTGATGCCTTCTCAGAAAAGCAATTGGCACTCCAACCAACCATTAAAGAATTTGAGAAAAATGATCTAGCCTTTGCAAGAAATCTATACGCGGGAAGATCTTACGTTTTCTCGACACTCATCAATGTAAGCAAAACTTAACATACATTTCAACTGCAAAATTTTCTACTTTCTTAACATGTCTTACTACATATTTTTATAACATATTCAAACATATATATAACTTACAGACTCCACTACAAAACCAAGATCAAGCACTGAGAGAAAAAATGATGGACAGCCATTTCCCAGAAGTAATGAAAAACAGATATATCCATTTCCCAATCAACCACGACAACCATTGGACAATTGTGGTCTTTGACAATGCTGATGGGATATGGAGACACTATGACTCTTTGAGACCAGTAAAAGATTGCCACAATAAGCACTTTGAAATTGCAAAGGAAATTGTAAGTTAAATAAAATTTCTTACTTAGTCCCATTCCTTTAAAAACATCTCAACTCATCACTATAACTAACAAAAACACCCACTAACTATTTTGTAGCAACAACATCAACTCAGATGGAATAAAGCATTACTCAGCAATCAAGGAAACATGTTATCATCTCAAGAGTGCGAGACAGTAATTGCATCAATTGAGGAATGCCCACAACAAACCCCACACTCGTAAGATACAAAATCAATAAACTAATCTTCCAATATGCTAAATTTTGCATTTTTACCTAACTAATTAACTTCATCTAAAACTTTGCAGGAATGATTGTGCAATCGCCGTCTGCAATATTATCAACCAATATATCAATTGGCAACCTGTGCAGAAATCACTTCGACCAACTGAGTGGGTCAAATTTCGAGCAGAAATCGTCAGTCAATTCCTCAATGATGAAATCCGATCTTGGCAACTCGAGCACTACCAAATGTTGACAAAGCATACCAAACCATAGAAACAATGAACAAACTTCTTGACAATACAAATATTCAAGTGAACATATCTTTGTACTTTTCTTCTTTTTTTTTTTAATTTTTTTTTAACATGTGACAAGTACTTTATATACTTTTGGGAATGATTTTCTTCTGATTATTATGGTAAAAATGATTGTTGTCATTGATGTTGTTATTGCTCTTCTTCTTGTTATTAGTATTGTGCTTGTACTTCTGATTGTTTGTGTACTTGTTTGTGGTTACATATATTTTCATACAGTAAAGGTTGTTTCTAATAATTCTTCAAACTGTAAAATTATGTAGTTTCATCAAGTTGTTTCTAATAATTCTTAAAACTGCAAAATTATGCAGTTTCATCAGGTTGTTTCTTATAATTCTTCAAACTGCAAAATTATACAGTTTCATTACTCAAACAAAATTTATGCTACACAATTATGCATTCAATTTCATGACTTAACAAATAGATGAACTACATTTCAAAATTGAAAATAAAACTGTAAAATTTTACGGTTTTCTCGCTATAAAATATGAAATAAATGAATCATGTAGTAAAACTGCATTTCAATATTATACAGTTTCAATAAGAAAATTTCCACAACCTTCCGTACATTTCATAAAAATAAAACCAACCAAACCCACCAAAAAAAAATAACAATAAAAAACAAAACAAAACTGTTACAAAACAACTTCAATAACTAAAAAACACATCAAAAAACAAAAAACAATTTTATTCATTACTTCCATAATACTAAGTATCACATTTTTTATTATCATAATGCCTCAAATTCAAATACAAATCCAAAAGAATAGACTGTGGCCTCAAATAGTAGCCTTGCACGTCTTCTTATTGTGATTCCCATATTTCAAGCACCTCCCACACTTGATTTGCTTCACATTCTCACCCCTAGAAGGTATCCTCTTCTTCTTGTTCCGCCCGGGCTGCTTCTTCGTTATAGGAAGTTTGATAATCGAACTACTTGCACCATCAAAGTCAAATCTCTCACTTGAAGTCACTGGATAAACAGATTCCTTGTATGACTCTCTAAAACAATCTACATGAAAAAAAGGATCAATGAAATCATACACATCTCTACCACTACTACGCAAAGCATGCACAGCATGACAACAAGGAAAACAATTCAATTGCCATTCATGGCAAGAACAAGTCTGTCTACCAATATCAACATAAAAAGAAATGGAAGAATGAACCCGAAGCACAGTATCACTAGCAACAATCACATCCCAAGACTTAGCTAGCTCCAAAGAGTCCACCAACTTCTTTTCCATAACAGGACACAATTTCGAAGTCCATCTTTTAGATTCAGCTCTTCTATTCGACAATTGAGTCATGATTTGAACCCTAACCATATCAACCATACAAGTAATAGGCAACTCACGGGCCCCACTAATCCAATTATTGTAAGACTCGGCAGTATTAGATGACATCTCACCATATCGTTTCCCTCTAAAAATTGCATTCGCCCACTTATCATTTTGCAAGCTATCCAACATACTATCAACTCTACCATTCCCAGCAATATGCCTCAATTTCTCCATATAATGTTAAAAAGAAGCAATCGTTGGCGCATAAGCACATTTAACTAATATTTTCATCAAACTCAGCTTATAGTTAGTACGACGTCCCACCAATTTGTCAATCAAATTTTTCTTCAAATGATTCAAGCAATATGCATGATGTGCATTGGAAAAAACCACTAAAAGAGCGTCTAGCAATCCATGTTAACGGTCCGACACAAAGGTCAATCTCCGGCTTGAACCAACACCCTTTAACAACTGACTTAAGAACCACATCCAATTATCTTGATTTTCAGCGTCAACAATCTTTGATGAGTTGTTTCAACATGTTTAGATAAGTAGAGGAATTGGGGATGGTAGTGTCTGGGATGCGAAAATGGTTTATTAGGACGATGAGAGGAAGTTTTTGAGATAGATTTAGAAGGAAGTGGATATACAGTTAAAGCCATTGCGTCGTAGAGCACGAGAGGCATTAAATGAAAAGTGTTATGGAATGATGGTTTGGTTCAATGTGATTGAATTAGGTTTTGAATAGATTGATGTAGAGATTTCCATTGTAGCAGGGACGATAGACATGGTGAAGTAGAATGGGCAGTGCCACCAGTGTGAACATAAAGTTGCCATTGCTGTTACAGTGAAGTTTTGAGAAAGCAGAGTAGAGAACAGAGCAGAAATTTCTCTGTGATCATACCAGATAAACTTCCCTTCACTCTGAATTTTCTCTGTGAAAAGTTGAAATTTCTCTATAAAACAACCCACCTCTTGCCTTATCAACTCCTAACCATGCAACCCGATAAGAAACATCTATACCATATTGCTTCTTCAACTTTTTTTTTAAACTTCAATAGAACGAGTCAACGGATTATCACTAATATCATTTTGCACAATATTAGACACAAGTCTAGAAGATCTACGAGCCACAACCCCACAAGTATGCACATTATCCAACTTCATTATAAAAAAAATACCGGAATTCATCAACACCCTTCCATGCACAAACCATTTACAACCCGTAGACGACTTCATCATACATTCAGCAGTTACTCTTGTTGCATCGTTCTTCAAATAATTCACTGCAAAACCACACTCAACTGCATACTTAGCCAATGCAATGCGGAACGCTGGCACTCCACCTTCAAATTCTTGACCAACACTATGTATAATCCCCTTCCAACTAGCAGGCAACAAAACTCTCTCTGGTTCTGGATAAAAACTAGGCAACAAATCACCAAAATCATCACAATCATTAACCAAAGAACTCTCACCAATTACAGAATCAATCCTACAAGAATTACCATCATCAACCTCCACAATTCTCTTATCACCCACAACAACATCAACAACATGAAAACCACTACCACCTACCATTGACAGCATATTCCACAAATCATTATCACATTCAACAATACAATTAGAATATCCAGCAATAGAGAAAAACAAACAAAAGTGACCAACACTCAACTCCTTGAACTTCGCACATATTTTCTCAACAGCTTCATCATAACTACATCCCTTACTAATCTTAATAGCAGCAATTACTATATTTGCACATTAACATGAAACACCCTCCATACTACAAAATCACAAACCAACAAACAATTGTTCACAGATTCCAAACTGCAAAATTATACAGTTACAACATATCAGTACCAACACTGCACAATTCACAATTCCAAACTGCAAAATTATACACTTACAACGTATCAGTATCAAAACACCAGAATTTACAATTCCAAACTACAACTTCAAAACACATTACACTATACAACTAACAAAATCAACAAAATCAAAATCATTACACTATATCACATATAAAATCAAATAAAATAAATATCAAACAAACAAAATTTATCACAAAACAAATAACTAAAACAACATTACCAAACACAAACTAGATATCACGCAAATTTGCTTATCTATATATACATACATATATGTATACACACATAGAGATATATATATATATGTATATGTATGTATCAACAGATACATACATATACATACATATATGTATCGACAGATACAAACCAGATACACAAAGAGAGAGAAAGAGAGAGAGAGAGAGAGAGAGAGAGAGAGAGAGAGAGAGAGAGAGAACGCACGTAGAGATCGCCTGTACACAGAGATTCAGATCGCACAACTAGATCCATCTCATAGCACAATGAGATCCACCACACAACACAATGAGATCGCCATAACGAAGAGAAATCGAGATCGCAGAGACTAAGATTTTATTTTCTTTTTTGAACGGAGCAAAAATTTGATTTTTCACGTATATATAGATTTCAAAACAAATGGTAATACAGTTATTTACAAAATACGAAAATAAAAAACGGGACCTCTGGGTATAAAATTTAAAAACTGTGGGCCTATTAATCTATTAAAAATATATTGAGATTAGAAGGGAAATAGATCCCCTACATAAGACTACATAGTAATTTTCCCATCTTTAAATAAAAAATAAACCTCAAAAAAGTCAATGTAATTTTAGAAAAAAAAAATGTTATAAGCCTTAAATTTTCTACCAAATAAATGACAATAAAACATTTAATCATTTATTTAATAAAAACTTAATATCTCTGACATTACTCTTACCCGTTATGTTATAATCTGCAAAATCTCTCAGAAGACTTTAAAGTTTGAAAAATGGAGAAGATGAAGAGAGATGGATTTGAGACAAGTAGAGGCAATAGTGAAGGAATCAAAAGGTGGAATCATAAAAAAGAAAGAAACCCTAACTTGCAACGATTTATTAGATGGAGGAGGAAAAGGAGGAAACAAGAAGAAGCCAAATGCAAATGCAGTGGATTCATCTAATGCCCTCCAACTCTTCCTTGATCACATCCCCATCAGCTCCATCCCCGGCATCAACAACTCATCCACCGGTATGTATAATGTATGACCCACTTTTGTATAATACTTTTAAATCTCAACGTTTAGGCTGTGGTTATAAATTTGGAAATGGAAAATGTGTAAAAATTAGGTGAAATTATATTTCACATACTTTTTTCTTTTCTTTTTAAATCTCTTCTTAAATTCATGATCAAATAGATTTGGCAAGAGATTTGAAAAGAAAAAATAAAAATTTGTGTGAAATGCCTTTTTAAATCCTTTCTTCCCAAATTCAGGAACAAAACACATCATAAATTTGGATAGAAAATGAATAAAAATTTTAACGTATATATTTCATTCTCTTTGGAAAAAATAGATAATTTTTTTATAAGGATAAAGTAATCGAAAAGAAATAAAAATAATACGAAAAAATAAATCTTTTTATGAGATTACAATGAAACAGAAAATGTGTACACAATCATTACATCATAGGTTTTTATTTGTACCTATCACAGAACAACTTGTACCCTCTATATTTTGGCAATTTTTTTTTATTATCCACTGACAAGTAATTTCCAACTTTTTACGTGATTGTCTCAACGTAATTTACATTCACGGACCGTGATCCAATTTCACTATAATGTAGAGTTTAAATAATTACAAATAACACGAAGAAAGACCTGAAATTGAACAAACTTCTTCGAAGAGAAGATGAAGAAGACACCAAAAAAGTGAACCAAACTGAAGCATAAATAGAGAACCTTCGAAGTAGCAGAAATGTACCAATCAGTCCTTCGAAGCTGCTAGAAAGCATTCCAAATAGTAAGCAAATGTAGCAAAGTTCTAACCCCAAGTCTTAGACTAATAACAGCAGCCAACGTGGATACACAGCACTACTAAAGACAAATCCACAGGGAATCGAAGTATATAGCAGGGGAAATTCTATCATACACAATCCTTTTTGTGTCTTTACCTATTATATTGTTAGTTATGTCATTATTTTGGTTATGATCAGAGTTGATTGGTTATAAGGTATTTTGGTTATAACTTTATTTATTTATTTATTTATTTTTAGTTATAACTCCTACAGGATTGAGTATTGCCATTTGTGATAATCAAACTCACAAATGACATAATTTGCATATAATACACACCATTTTGAGGGTAGTGACTATCATTTTATTGGGTTTATTACCCCTCATATCACTAAATTATCGCTAAATTGTTTATTTAGTTTCTGAATTATTAATTGAGTTTACTAAGTTCCAAAAGTATATAAATCAAAGTTTATGTAGTTCTTAAATTATCGATTAAATCTATTAAGTTCTTAAAATATTTAATTCAAACATATTTAGTCCATGAAAGAACTATAAAATTAAAATATAAGTTCATAAATATTATAAATTAGAAAAAGTTCCTATCTAATTAAAATTTTATTTCAAAAAAACTTAGATTATTATTATTATTTTTTAATTTATTTATTTATTTATTTTTTGGTCTTTGATAAGTGGGCACGTAAATGATGAAAGTCGAGAATTAATGGCAACGAAACTGGTAGGCCATTTAATTTTTTTTTTTTTTTTTGTCTTTGGTAAGTGGGCACGTCGGTTTTTTTTGTGATTTTTTTTTTCTTTTTTATAAGGATAAGGGTAATTATTATAGTATTTTCTTAAATATATTCTAAAATGACTATGTGCTTGCCTTTATCTAATATTATGTCAATCACATTCTGTCAAACTCATTTGAAATCATGTGTGCTTTGTGAAATATCACTAGTTTTTCATATATATATATATATATGCAAAGATATCTCAATAGAATAAGAATGGGAAATGTGACAAGAGTGCTTCTATATATTATCGGGAGAATTTTATCTTTTTTTTTACTGGTCAACGAATGTTTGATTTATTTTTAATACATTTGACTACAATGAAAGTTATTGGCCAGCATAGTGCAAAAATATCAAGATTTAGTTGTTGAATTCATACTCATCCATATGTATTTACTTGTTTCAAATGTTGGGTTCAAATATTATGGATGATTAAGATTTTTTTATTTTTATTTTTTAATTGTTAATACTTATTGCAACTTTTAACTTGTGCAAGTCTTGCAGCTCAAAACCAAGTATTGTTTGGGAGATGCAATTCGTTTATTGTATGAGAAGAATGTGTTTGGTGCTCCCATAGTTGATGACTTACATACAGACATGGATAGGGACCCAGACACCACCAGCCACAAACTTTTGGATCACTATATTGGTTTCGTTGATTTTGCTAGAATGCTTCTTTGGTCTCTTGAGGTAACTTTGTCATGACCTGAATCCGCTCCTATAGATTAAGGTCATAATTGGCTAGTAATCATGAGATTACCTACGGCCTCAAACCTGATCAAGCATGTTTCAATAGAAATAAGGGTCAAAGCGGAAGCAGGTTTAAAAATTTTGTTCAATGAGCTGTGCTTACATGGGAAATAAAAGACATTTCCCATATACTTGATAATAACTCACACCACATACCAACAGTTTACATCTTGTACATCCATGATTATTTGAACATATAGTCAGCTATACCAAAAAGAAAGCTTGTAAACATAAATGGTCTATCATGACCAACTGAAGTAGCAAAAGAAGAAACAAAAGATCATAAACAAAGCCTCATGCGTGAGGCACCTGGGCTGACTCCACAAAACTCGGGTTCCTTTCTTAAACTCCACTAAGGTTGGGGTTGAACGTCCCTTTGCTCTCCTACATACATATAAATAAGAGTGAGCTAACGCCTAGTGAATAATACCAAAGTAAAGGGGTTATATGAATGAGATTCATATTAAATACATCGAACCCGTAAATTTCATATACAAACGGCCTTAGGCGCATTCTGTGTTTTTGTTGTACATGTCAAACAGCCTCGGGCCCCTTTTAGATCCTTAGCAAACATTTTAAACGGCCTTGGGCCCATTGTATAACTTGTCAGATTCATCAAACGGCCTTTGGCTCAATTCAAACATTTCAAATGTGTCAAATGGCCTTAGGCCCAGTATTTTCATATTCATATTTATGCGGATTTCATATTCGTGATCGTGATCACCCTTTTCATTCAAACGGCCTTTGCCCTATTACATTCATATTCAAGTGGCCTTTGGCCCATCATAATATTCAAACGGCCTTTGGCCCATCACGATATTCAAACAGCCTTTGGCCCATCATAATATTCATTGCCTTTGGCCCATCATAATATTCAAACGGTAGAATTCTCATTCGTAATATAAAATCACAAGATCAGAAAACTTATACGTGAGCATTATTTAAAAATAGCATATATGAACATATCTTTACTAAAGTATTACTCACAGTGTTCTGTCGATAGATTTGCCCTTGTGCTTGATCCTACACATTTCATAACACATTGGGTCACAAGCAATTCAATTTGTTCTTAACTTGTTCAATTCTCTTAGGCTTCTTTCTTACTCTTTAATCCATTTATAATGCATAATGCATACCTAAGAGTGCTTAAAAGTAGAAAAGAACGGAAAGTAGAACATGAAATAGCTTTTCAAAATTTTCTAAAACAAGGTTTCTTGCTCGAGCGTAGCTTTGCTCGCTCGAGCAGACTCCTTTGGTCTGTTGAAGTACTAGTTGCCTCATTTTTATGCTTGAGCATAACTCTGCTCGCTCGAACCAAGACCCAAGGATGTGAGTGGTTGCTCAAGCGCAACTCTTTTTGCTCAAGCGGACCTCAATGTCTGCAAAACTTCTGGTTTCCTTCATTCATCGCTCGAGCGAAGAAGTCGATTTCTGGGTTTTCCAACAAGCTATTTGAGCTTCAAAACATGACTCCATATGGTGTAATTTTCATGATATGGCCTATATGGAAACCATACAACCTCTAACATGATATAAATGTCAACTTCACAAGATTTGAAGTTCAAATTCCCGTGAATTCATCACATAAGTTCAATTATATTAAATTTATTTTCATAATTTCAAGACTCATGCAAACAAACCTTATACCTTCTTGGATGTTTCATGCATGTGAAGTGTAGCTTCTATTTTCATCTCAAATTGCATAGTTGATGCTCAAACTCATGAGGTTCAACAAAATTATGCATGCATGTATGATTTGGTGCCGTATTCTTCATGTTCCAAAAGTCATCTTCCAAATACAAACATGAATACTTAGAATCAAGTTTCATACTGTGGTAATTCTTACATGCATGTATTAAATGATTCTCAAATCAACATGAACTATATGTTTCATTCTCAAATATGCAAATTCATGGCAATCTCTTACATTCATGTGCATATTGACTTCAAATTCATCATATTCATCTTAAATCTTGGTCTTAGCTTCATATTATCTTTGAATTCACTTAATTATGAACTTAAACTCATGAATTTGAGTTCAATTACTCACCTAGAAGCTCCAATTTTCCCAAATATAGTTAAGTCTTGAGCTAATCCACTTAGTTCTTGAATTCCTTTGCAAAATCTTCAATGTTGAGCCCTTCCTCTCTCTAAATTCAGCTCACTCTCTCTCTAGAGTGTCTATTTCAAATTTTTGAGCTCACAAGAATGAGTATAAGTGTAATTAGGCTCTTATATATGCTTGCCTCATCAAACTTGATTAAGGCTAAGTAATTGTGCTTAATTTAATCAACTCAATCTAATTATTTTGATCCAAATCAATTTTTAATTAAATTTCACTGTAGGTTCTAAAAATCACACTAAGCACAAAAATACAGTCAATTTCACTTTCTGACTCCTCTACGACCTTCAATTTAAATTCTATGGTAGAAAATCAAACACATTTTCCTACGGTGAACAGATAGGAATTCAAACACACACATAATCATATAAGTAGCACTCAAAATCGTATTAAGCACATAACCACAATCAAAATTAAGATTAATTAACATAACATGAGATAGGGTTATCACAAACTTGGTTCTCACAGACGCAAATTTCGCCAAATAGATGATGTTGATGATCACAATTGATACTTTCATAATTAAATATTGAAAGATGGATTAAGTTCTCTTAAAATTATCTTTTATAGGAATGTGAAAAAATCGGTACTCACACCAAAGACGAGAGCAGCAGTGGAATCTTCTCCATGTTAGAACACAATCCTCACATTGCTCAAACTAAGGTGTATTTTTCCTTCGCTTAGACTTCGTTTGTTAAAGCATCATTTACAAAGTCTACTAAAGAATGAATAACATTCATATGTATATATTAATATACTTGATGAATAGATTGGTGAGCTAGCAAAGTCATTCATTTGGGATCCCTTCTTTCCCGTGCATTTGGATGATACACTATTCCATGTTCTGTTGCTTCTTTCCAAGCACTAGCTACAATCTGTGCCTATTACCGAGCAATGTAGAGCTAAGGTCATTGGTTTTGTCACATAGGTAGTTCAGCTAAACAACTTTATAAGCTTGCTAATTTGTAGGGCCGTTCATAGATCGGATTGGTCTGGTTTTTTAGTAAACCAGGAAACAAACCAATCCCTACAGTTCTAAAAAAAATTAGAACCAAACTTGACCCATTGAGCCTATGTAATCCGACTAGAACTAAATTGTAGAAACCAATTTGATTCTATGCTTGTATAAATTTTATATAATATGAGTATGGTATATACTATATGTTTTGTAATAGTAAACAAATTAACAACAATCAATGTAGTTGATTTAGTCAAACCTTGTCAATTCCACAGTCAAGATTGGTATTCAAATCTTGTTAGCTATTGATACACACATGTTTTTACTTGTTACAAAATATTTAAAAATAATAATTGGATTGATTTACTGGTTCCATCCAATTTTTTCTAGACACCTATATTATTTTTAAAGCAAATGGAGTATGAAATCCTCGTTTGTTTTCCTTTTTCCGCTGAACATTTGTTGTTTGCTTCTGGTAGAATGCAGTAATCCAATTGCTCCTTCAATCAAGTGGACTAGAGCAGTTCGATAGCATTGCAGACAAGGCTCTGTCTGAGTTTTGGTTGAAACCAAGCTTATTTTGTAATGAAAATTCAAGAATATTTATATGTAGTGGCTGCCACACATATTCTTAACTCATTCAATTCATCTTTCTTCTCTGTCTAGCTTTGAAAATGGCGATCGTGCTGTTTTGGTATATGAAGACCAAAGCATCACAGAGACGATGCATGTTTTGTGGGAAAACCAAATAGGTGTAGTTGCAGCCGTACAACGGGAAACTAAAAGGCTTATCGGCTGTGTGAGGAATGGTGATCTTCATCTTCTACTAGACAATAATGATGTGTTTAACAACATAAAGTAAAGTTGTGTTTGGTAGAGTTTTCTAACTATGATTTGAGAGTATGAGTTTTATTTTGAGTTTATGAGTTTTGGAATTATAATTTGAGTGTAGAAAATTTGTTTGGTGAATGAGTTTTGAATTGAGTTAGGAATTTTTGATGTGACATATGATATCTGATACAAAAATTTACAACTCATAACTAAATATACAATTTAAATATCTATTAAAACCTCATAAAATTTTTTAAAAAAATCAAAAATATTTTTTTGTTAAAAATATAAAAAAAAAAAACACACAAGTGCAAAAAAAAAATTGGCATTGTAGAGGTCTATCGGCCGGACATCCAATAGCCCAAATTTCAAAATTTAAAAGCCTGTCTGGAACAAGTTTTCAAAACAAGAGGTGAAATTAACTTTCCAAAGCTCAAACCAAACATCATACTAGAGTATAAAGGTGGAACTATAATTTCAAAACACTTCCAAACACAGCCTCAATTTTTCTCTTTATCTTTTTATACGTATTTTCATAAAAAGTTAAAAAACCAACTACAATATCTACTTGAGTGGTGCTACATCCCTTAATATATCACCTCTATTTTGACATCTAATGAGGTGGAAGAGATAAGAAATAGAGACAGATGGAGAGAGGAAGGACGATAAGTGAGGAGTGAGATCCATTTCATATCATTAGGGGTGTATTAGAGGTACTCAATTAGAACTTCCAAGCATTTTTCTATCCACTTCCCAAAACAACCTTCAATAGTATTTACCCATAATAAATAAATAAAGCATTTGTTTTTTGGTATATAAAAAAGGACGTTCCGTGGGGGTGTCATATAAAAAAGGACCTTCAACAGTATTTACCCAAAATAAATAAGTCTCTTCCATTTTACTCTCCTTCATTCTTTGCTTTCTTAGGCCAAGTCATGAGATTGCAAATGGAATTGTACGAGTCATTGATGGTTATAACTTTTGCTTCTCCCTCTGGCAAACGAAGCAAACGGAGCTCTATTCTCTCCCTCCGAACCCACCCAACCAAACAGGCCTAATAGTATCTGACTTTTACCCAATTCTACAACATTACACAAAACAGGATTTATGAGATGATGCGTGGAAAGCTGCATAAGAATACACAAATGAAGAATTTGGGTTGGGTTTAGGTTATTTGGTTTAAGTGAAACCAAGAAAAGGTGTAGAGAAAATTGAAGAGGAAGCCATTGAAGCCATTTTGGTGTTTTGCCACCGTGGTCGCCATCGATGTCTGATCTCCTTTGTTCTCTGTCGGCGTCTATTTTGTTTTGTTTTGTTCTTATTTTGTTTTGTTTTGTTTTTTGTTTTTTTGTTTTTTTGTTGAGGCCCTCCATTACCGTAGGGAAATTCCCTCCAAAGGATCCGAACGCTCCTTCTTGGGCCCAAAATCTTAAATAAATAAAAAAATACCGGTCTCCTTTGTTCTCTGCCAGCGTCTATTTTGTTTTGTTTTGTTTTTATTTTGTTTTGTTTTGTTTTATTTATTTATTTTTTATTTTTTGTTGAGGCTCCTCATCACCGTAGGAAAATTCCCTCAAGAGGATCCGAGCACTCCTCCTTGGGCCCCAAATCTAAAATAAAAAAAGGGGGATTGATTGAAAAGAAGTGCCGCTATTTGCTCCTTATAAATTATTTTGAATCTTTCAATTCTTTGGATTCTTATTTATAAATTGTAAAATTTTTAAATTTTCTTTTCTTATCAAATAATATCAAAATTATTCTTATAAAAATATTCCATGTATTCAAATGCACACCTCTCCATCCCTCACACCCTTAAAAGTTTTTCTTCTAAAACCCTAACAAAACCTACGATTGTGGAACCTCCCAAAATTAGTAGAAAAAATTTGTGGTCCTTAAGAAGTTTTTTCTCCGTGTCATTATGAGATTTGTTAATTTGTTTAATTTTTTTTTTCTATTACCTCTTTTTACACACAACATAACCCATTTTCATACTTCTCTAGTTGGTTTTCTATCATTCATTCATGGCTTCGCTGTACTCCTATGCTCTCTGTGTGAGTAAAACTGGACAGGATTTTACTCTCCGATCGACCACCCAGGGGTGGTTTAACCTCATTTGTTTGTCAGGTTCTACTACTGCTTTAGTTATTTGTTCCCGAACAAATAAGAAATGTTTGGTTACCGGTTTCCAAATAAATAAATAATGTTCGGGCCTGTTGTAGATGTCCCTGAACGTCCCGGGAAAATCCTGTTTTGTTCATTTGGGCTCACTACAGTTCAGACTCAATGTCATGGTTCTTAATCTGATCTCACAAAGTGCAATGCAAGATCGATAAATCACCAAAGAATCCAAATCCGGCAAATCATTTTGAAAAACTGATTTTTAGAAAGAAGTGCCAAATATGGACTACTTTGCCAGATACAGAGTCGCCACCTAAATATTTTATTTTTGGGGAATTTAGAAAACCCTGACTCGTGCCTAAGGCCACGTGTCCGTCATTACCAAAGTTGCCTCGGCTCGGGAACTTGGGTACGATTGGGGAAGGTCATGCAATGAGCACCCTTGCTCGCCCGATCAAAGATCGGCCACTACTAAACATGATATCTTATTTTTGAAAACACATGCGTTCTTATTCCAGTTTATTAGCCTAGAATTACTATGTGATGCGCACGGCATACAAGTATAGACTGGATCACCTAAGTTGCAACAAAACATCTCATGTTTGTTTTTGAAAGTGGTTTCCTACTCGCAAGTAGGCTAAAATGTGGATTTTGCCACCCTTAAGTGGGCTTAGAAAAATATGCAAGGATGCTAAAGCATAAACACTCACCGAGTACTCCAAGCCAAAACAGAAACTAGTTAGTAATCAATGCATGATCCTAGTTCATGTTAAGATGGCTAATGCAACACATGCAAGATGCAACTAAGATAGGCTCGGCTATTCTAAGATGGCATAAGAGGTGCTACAGATAACATGTATTCAACTCAGAATTGAAATACAATGCAGTTAGTATGATGCACCGAGCCCGATGCATGCGAGACAGATGAATGAATGCAAACATGCAAAGTATAAGGATGCTAATTAAAATAGGCCCTAAAGCTAACCATCGTACGTTGGCAAATAAAAGGGAAAAAGACGTGGGGTTGGAAGACATGCATCACACACACGCACACTTATTACAAAATTCGCCCTCTCGACGGACGGTCTGAATAAATAATACAGAACCAACTAGCTAATCTAAGCTAATCGAATTAAACTAATTATTACACGACGAAATGAATAACAAATCACAGCTAATTATTACACAACACTTAACTAATTAACAAATCAACTAAATTAGCAATTAAATAAGCATGCAAACTATGTGAAATGGGCTGCCTTAGCTCTGCCTCGGATGATGAAGGATGCATGCATGCTCGAATTGCCTTGCTCGGGAATCCCTCGCGGCGCCCCCGACTTGCCTTTGTTTGGAATTGATCTCAGAAACTTGCACAAAGCTCCAGAGAGATGAAACTCCACCCCGGGAATTTGTGGGAAGGCTGACGACCAGCTATAGGCATTGGAGACCACCTACCGACCACCCTTGGTGGTGAAAACCAAAAAAAGGTGGTCGGCCTGCCAGAAAACCTGGTCGGCCGACTAGTTTCTTCTCCTGGTTTCTGCATTTTCTGCAACAAAGGCAAGAGAGAGAGAAAGCGAGGTATTTGCAACACATGTGTGCACAACCACTCTCCCCATCATTGCATAAGCTCTAGGAAGTGTAGCCCTTAATCCTTGGGCCACCAATCACGCATCTCAATACATGATGGCCGAGGAGTCGGATTGCACGACTTAATGTGAAATGAATGCACATATAAACACATAAATGCCTAAACTCCATCATGTGTTAGTCAAGAGTGTTGGCGACCGAGAATCGAGGCACATTTAATCACTTGGAGTATGAAACGTCCCTCGTTTCCCATGCTTGGACTAACTCCTATTCCGAACACAATGCAACAAGTAGAATGGCATGCACAATGCGACCTCAAGCATGCAATCCTAAGGCGATGTAACCAAGTCATGCAAACATGCAAAGGATGACGTGCACACATGCAAACTAGCATACGCAATGTTACGAACCAGCAATGGCATACTCAATGCACATGATACTATATGTCATACACAATGCACATGTGAAGACTATCATACGCAATGAAGTGAACAAGGCATGTGCAATGTAATGATCAAACATGCGACCACGCGGCATACTCAATGCTATGAACTACAATGGCATACTCGATGCAACATAGACTTAAACCAAAATGAATGGGCCTCAGCCACACCTAAATCAGTGGCCATGCATGATGAAAATGAGGCAATAAAACACATGCTAACATGCAAGATGCAAGGGCCCAAAGCCTAGGGCACAAGATACAACTGTGTGAAAGCATGGAAAGGATGAAATATGGCATACAACAATACATGTTCCAGCTCTGAAATGACATTCAAAATGGTCCTGAATCATGCAGACAACTCATGTTATGCATGTTGAATGGCTCAAATACCGAAACTAGTGAAGTGCATTACACTAGAGGTATGCAAAGTAATGCCCAAATGATGAAACCAACCCCAAATAGACCCTATGCAGGCCCAAAACAGTAGCAAAATGGGTTGGGATGATGGCTTGAAAGGCACAAAAGTGAAGCTTATGCAATGGCTCGCAACTAAAGCATAAATGCACAACTCTAAAGAGCACTTAAAACATGGAAAATATGAAAGTGTAGCATCCCTATAAGCTCTGAAATATCATGCTCAATGATGCTAAAACATGTAAATAGCTCAAGTTAAGCATGCAAGGGACCTCAAAACTCAAAGCTAGGCAAGGCTATTACACTACAAGCATGCATGGAAAGCATCATTCGACCAAGAGGCCTCAAAACAGAGCTAAGGAAGCCCAAAATATGAACAAAATTAGTTTGAAGTATGGCCAAAATATGCTAGAATCAATGGCCAAAACAATATGCAATATAAGTTAGTGAGCATGGTTTACACTACAAGCATGCGAAGCATTCAAGAGGCCACTAAACCAACCAAAGACAGAGCTATGATATGCCAAAGAATGACTAAAAACCCATTAAAACATGACCAATACATGCAAGAATGACATGCTCCTTTGATAAGCTATGAAGAGGATTATTCTACACATGCAAGAGGCAAACAAAAGGGGACCAAACTAGCCATGGTCAGAGCCTAGATAGGTCCTAGAAGTCACCAAAAGGGGCCTGAACCAAGGCTAGGAAGTGTGGAAATATGGGCTCCTTTGAAAGGCCAAAAATGCCAATAAACAAGACAACAAGAGAGAGGGTCACCCCTATTTGATTTTGGCCCTCAAAACCACATTCTCACCACTGAAAATCCCCTGGATTTCAATGGTAGGAAGGCCAAGCAAAGACTAGTTCGAATGCCTTATGGCATCGCACAAAACAATGATAAATAGAGCATGCAAGAGGGTAGATGACCCTCAACACCAAAAGAGCCTTAAACAAACATGAAAAACACTTAAATATGAAGCTTTTTTCAGTTGACAACAAAGCTCAAATAAGCATGCAAATGAGGCTAAGAGAAGGATCAAAACAATGCTTAAAAGAGGGAAAAGTGATTACCCTTGAAGCTCAGCAAAACCAGCCAACTTCTGGACCAAAAAATCAACCTTTGAGACCTCTCAAGACCCTCCAAGAACTCAGTAACAATGGTGGAGGTGTTAGGCTATTAGGTTGTGTGCAATAGGTCAAGAACAATACCCTTTTTGAACCCAAAATGAAGAGATATAGAAAGAGATATATATATCTTGCCTTAGCAAAATTTTTGGAACCTGGTATAAGGAGAGGGAGGCCCTCTCTTATAGAGGAGCCAAGGTTCAAGCTTCCTCAAGAAGCTAGAACAAGGGTTCAAGCTTCTTCAAGAAGCTTGAGCAAAGGTTCAAGCTTCCTCAAGAAGCTAAAGCAAGGGTGCAAATCCTCCATACACGTGTATGGAGGATACAGTCTGTGCCTTCCAGCTGGCACAGCTGGCATCCACTCAGAGAGACAAAACTGGAGGGAGTAGGCCGACCAGTTAAGGTGGTCGGCTGACCACTTCCCCTGGTTAGACGACCAGGGTAAGTGGTCTCCCTCAAGGAAAAGTGGTCGGCCAGGCCATTTGATGGTCTCCCAACTGAATGCAAGCTAGTGGTATGGTGGGAGACCAGCAAATGTGGCTCAAAAATCAAGGAGACCAGTTTCCCGACAAGAAAACCGGCTGGCGGAGAGAGAAGTGGTCTCCAAGAAAAAAGGTGGTCTCCCACCCTTGTACCACCTTCCAAACAATGAAAACAAGGTTCATGCCAAAAATGAACGAACACCGATGCAAAACGAGGGTTCGAGGGGCAAAATGCGCGGCCGGGTGCCCCGAAAATAGGCTGTTAAGCACCAAAAGTGGCGTGCGACCACAAAGGTGGTCTCCCGGGCCACGGTGTCCCTCTAGACAGAGGAAACAAGGTGTGTACCAAAAACTGTGCGAAACGGAGAATGTTAAGCGGTCCCGAATCGAGGCGCGCGGCCGACGGCTCCGAAAATCGAAAACTAGTCTCCAAACGGAACAATGGCCTGCGACCACGAAAAGTAGCCTACGACCACTGAGAGATGGTCTACAAGACCTTTCCCTCCCTTGGGAAAGAGAAAGCAAGACCTGGTCCGCAAACTGAGGCAAAGCATAAAAGGGTCCCGAGGTCCGGGAGCAAAGACCTCAGCTGAAACTCTGAAATCTCAGAACGAGCACAACATGCGCAATTACCGAGTGCTCAATCGATGACGTCTGAGTCTTAAAATCGGTCAAAAATGGGGTCTCTACAGTTGCCCCTCTTTGACAGAACTCAGAAGTCAAGAAGTGACGGGAGTGAATGTCAAAGCCCAGAGACAACCCATTTTTGACAAGGCCGAAGACTTGGACAAACGAACAAAATACAGATGTAGTTGGTTGAAACCGCAGGCTGCCTACGTATCCCTTTGCAAGGAATCAAACCAGCGTAGTTCAGGGGCAGGATGCAAAATGTTATGCATGAAGATTTTGATAATTGGACTTATACGCTACGCGAAGCCGATTTGGGTGGTGCGAACAGACAGGCGCACTTGCTATTGTTAACCGGTTTTGATAATTGGACTTATACGCTACGCGAAGCCGGTTTGATAATTGGACTTATACGCTGCGCAAAGCCGGTTTGATAATTGGACTTATACGCTACGTGAAGCCAGTTTGAAAATTGGACTTATACGCTACGCGAAGCCGGTTTGAAAATTGGACTTATACGCTGCGCGAAGCCGGTTTGAAAATTGGACTTATAAGCTGCTGTAGACGTCCCCGAATGTCTCAGGAGGGAATTCCGTTTTGTTCATTGGGCTCACTACAGTTTGGACTCGATGTCACAGTTCTGAATCTAATCTCACAAAGTGTAATGCAAGATCGATAAATCACCAAAGAGTCCAAATTCGCCAAATCGTTTTGAAAAATAAATTTTTAGAAAGAAGTGCCAAACATGGATTGCTTTGCCAGATACAGAGTCGCCACCTAAATATTTTATTTTGGGGGAATTTAGGAAACCCTGACTCGTGCCTAAGGCCACGTGTCTGTCATCACCAAAGTTGCCTCGGCTCAGGAATTTGGGTACGATTGGGGAAAGTCACTTCGTGAGCACCCCCGCTCGCTCGATCAAAGATCGGCCTCTACTAACCATGATATCGAGTTTTGAAAACATTATGTGCTCTTATTTTGGTTATTAGCCTAGAATTACTATGTGATACGCACAGCATACAAGTATAGACTAGATTGCCTAATTTGGAACAAAGCATCGCATATCCGTTTATTTTGAAAATTGATTGAAATTTGCTACTCGCAAGTAGGCTAAACACGGGTTTCGACGAATTATTCTAACTCAAACAACCCAACCTTCACCCACAGGCGTTCAGGCAGTTATGTCACATAAGCACATAGCCTCATGGTAAGCATGCTATCATGGCAGTTATTTACACACATGCAAGGATGCTAAAGCATAAATACTTACCGAGTACTCCAAGCCATAACAGGAACTAGTTAGTAACCAATGCATGATCCTAGTTCATGTTAAGATGGCTAATGCAACACATGTAAAATGCAACTAAGATAGGCTCGGCTATTCTAAACATGGCATATGAAATGCAACAGATAACATGTATTCAACTTGGAATTGAAATACAATGTAGTTAGTATGATGCGCCGAGCCTGGTGCATGCAAGACAGATAAATGGATGCAAACATGCGAGCATAAGTACGCTAATTGAAACGTGCCCTAAACTAACCATCATAAGCTGGTAAATAAAAGAGAGAAAGACGGGGGGTTGGAAGACATACATCACATGCACGCACACTTATTACAACATTGCCCTCCTCGGAGTGTCCGAATATAATAATACACAACCGAATGAATAACGAATTACAGCTAATTATTACACAACCCTAATTAATTAACAAATTAACTAAAATAAATAAGCTAGCATGCAAAACATATGAAATGGACTGCCTCAACTCGGTCTTGAATGATAGGGATGCATGCATGCTCGAGTCACCTTGTCGGAAAACCCATCGCGATACCTCGATTTGCTTCTGTTTGCAACTGGTCCTAGAACACTGTACTAAACTCCAGAAGGCTGAAACTCCACCACGCTGTAGGGATACTACCGACCAGTTTTTGCTGCTGATTTCCGGTTTGCTGCAACAGAGAGGAAGAAAGGGGCATGGCAAAGTATTTTCAACATATGTATGCACGACCGCTCTCCCCGTCATTGCATAAGCTCTAGGGAGTATAGTCCTCAATCCTCGTGCCACCAATCACGCATCGCGATGCATGATGGCCGAGGAGTCGAATTGCACGACTCGATGTAAAATGAATGCACGTATAAACACAACAAGGCCTAAACTCCATCATGGGTAATCCGGAGTGTCGGTGACCGAGAATTGAGGCACGTTTCATCACTTGGAATATGAAACATCCCTCGTTTCCCGTGTCTGGACTAAACCCTACTCCAAACACAATGCAATACACATGGCATGCATGAATGCAACTCTAACATGTAACCTAAACATAATACCACTAAATGATGGAAGCATGCAAATGATGATATGCAAACATGCTACTAGCATATACAATGCTATGAAATAATCAATGGCATACTCAATGCACATGAAAACTATATGGCATACGCAATGCACACATGGAGACTAACAATGAAATGATCAAGGCATGCACAATGCAATGGTCAATCATGCAACAACATGGACTATATGGCATACACAATGCAAGATGGACTTAAACTAAAATGAATGGGCCTCAGCCGCACTCAAATCAGTGGCCAAACATGATGAAATTAAAGGCAGGAACACTCATGCAAACATGCCCAATGCAAGGGACCGAACTTAAGGCATCAAATGCCACTCTACCAAAGCATGGCAAGGGATGAAATATGGTATACAATCATACATTTTCCAGCTCTGAAATGACATGCAAGATGGTCCTGAATCATGCAAACACCTCACACAATGCATGCTAGATGGTCCGAATACCGAAACTAGTGAAGCACATTACACTAGAGGTACACAAAGCAATGCACAAATGGCCAAACTAGCCCCAAACAGACCCTAGGCAGGTCCAAGATAGTGGGAAAATGGACTAAAATGGTGGCTCAAAAGGCATGGAAATGAAGCTCATGCAATGGTCCAAAAACGAGGCATACAAGCACGACTCTCAAACGCATTTAAAGAGTGAAAAACATGGGAATATGGCATACATGTAAGCTCTGAAATATGATGCACAATAGTCCCAAAACATGGAAACACCTCAACATAAGCATGCAATAGGCTCCAAAACTCAAAGCTAGGCAAGGGTATTGAACTACAACCATGCATAGAAAGCATCATTCGACCATGAGGCATAAAAATAGAGCTAAGGTAGTCCAAAACATGCACAAAATTAGTTTAAGGCATGGCCAAAAAGTGCTAGAATCAAAGGCCAAAATAGCATGCAATGTAAGCTAGTAAAGAGGATTTGCACTACAAGCATGTGAGGCAATCAAGAGGTCACCAAACCAGAAAAAGCCAGAGGTATGACATGCCAAATAAAGCCTAAAAAACCATTGAAACATGGTCTATTCATGCAAGAATGATAGGCTCCTTTGATAGGCTATAAAGAGGGTTGTTCTACACATGCAAGATGGACACCCAAAATGGAAAAAATGGGCTCTAGAAAGAGCCTATGAAGGTCCAAAAACCCACCAAAAATGGCCTGAAACATGGCTTGGAAGCATGCAAATAAGGGCTCCTTTGTTAGGCCAAATATGCTAGAAAACAAAACAAGAAGGGAGAGGGTCACCCCTCTCTGATTTTGGCCCTCAAAACTACATCCCAACCACTAAAAATCCACTGGATTTCAGTGGCTAAAGGGCCAAGCAAAGCTTAATACAAAAGCCTTAGGGCATGGCTCAAAACAAGATACAATGAAGCATGCAAGGGGGTAGATGACCCCCAACAGAAAAATGATGTTAAAGACCTCAAAATAAGACTTTTTTCAGTTTATGATAAATCCCAAATATGCTTGCAAATATAGCTAAGATATGAAGCAAAATAAAGCTAAAAAATGGGGGAAAATGAGTGTTACCCGTGTAGCCAAGAACTCTAGCAGCTTCTGGACCAAAACAGCAAACCTTCAACCTCTGAAAATGGCCTCCAAGATGTTTAGAGTGATGATGGAGGGGTTAGGCTAGGAGGTGGTATGCAATAGGCCAAGAATAAGGGACTTTTTAACACAAAATAGAGAGATATAGAGAGATAGATATATGTGTGCCTTAACCAATTTTCTGAACCCTAACCAAGTGAGAGGAGGGCCTCTCTTATAGCCAAAAGAAACCAAAGCTTCTCCAAGAAGCTAAAAAACAAGGGCAAAGATCCTCCATACACGTGTATGGAGGATGCAGTCTGTGCCTCCCAGTTGGCACAGCTGGAATCAACTCACTGAGACAAAACATGAGGAAAGTGGCCGACCAGTTTAGGTGGTTGGCCAGCCAGTTCAAAATTCCAACTCCAAGAAAGGTGGTCGGCAGCCCCATTTGGTGGTCTCCCAACTGAATGCAAGCTAGTTGTGTGGCGGGAGACCAGCAATTGTGGCCCAAAAATGAGGGAGACTAGTTACCTGACAAGAAAATCGACAGGCGGGGAAAATGTGTCTCCAAGGAGAAAAGGTGGTCTCCCACCCCTGTACCACCTTCCAAACAATGAAAACAAGGTCCATGCCAAAAATGAACTAAGACGGATGCAAAACGAGGGTTCGGGGGTCAAAACGCACAGCCGGGTGCCCCGAAAATAGGCCGTTAAGCATCGAAAGTGGCGTGCAACCACAAAGGTGGTCTCCTGGGCCACAGTGTCCCTCTAGAGAGAGGAAACAAGGTGTGTGCCAAAAATCGGAGCAAACAGAGAAGGTTAAGCGGTCCCGAACTGAGGTGCACGGTCGACGGCTCCGAAAACCGAAAACTGGTGTCCAAACGGGAACAGTGGTCTACGACCATGAAAAGTAGCCTACGGCCACTGAGAGATGGTCTACGAGACCTCTCCCTCCCTTCAGGAAGAGAAAACAGGACCTAGTTCGCAAACCGAGGCAAAGCACAAAAGAGTCCCGAAGTTTGGAGGTAAGGCTCTCAGCCGAGACTCCGTAACCTCAGAACGAGCACAACATGCACCATCACTGAGCGCTCAATCGATGAGGTCTGAGTCTTAAAGTTGGTAAAAAATGGAGTGTCTACAGCTGCGCGAAGCCGATTTGAAAATTAGACTTATACGCTGCATGAAGCCGGTTTGAAAATTGGGCTTATACGCTGCGCAAAGCCAGTTTGATAATTCAGGATTTATGCAATGCAATGCAATGTAATAGCTAGGAAGTGAAGGTACCTTACAAGGGAAATTGGCAATGACCTTCCTCATGCTGCTGGGGACCTTTCCCTTCTTCTTGGTGGAACCGCAGGTACTACCTTTCTCCCTGACTATGGTCGCAGCTTTCCCTATTCTCCAACAGGGTGACAGACTAGGTTGGTTCAGTATCCAGAATTGAGGCGCATACATATGCTATCTCAATCTATGGGGTTGCCATACAGATTTCAAGCCAAGGATATACCCCTGGGTATTTAAACCAGACTTTAGACTCAGAAATCCCGAACCTTTGCGTTCTAGGCCTGAGTCATTCGAACTCTAGTTTCCACCGTCTCAGTTGGTCTCCGAGGAACTCACCGCAAACATAGGCAGGTGGCTATACCAGACCACTGGAAGTCGTTCGAGCACGATAAACACCAAAGGAGTTGCACCTTTAGAGGATTTAAGGTCTCCTAGACCAGAATAAAAATAGATAGGATGCAATGGATGTAACAAATAGAGCAATAGATGCAAATAGGGTAGCGCACTCCAACCATGCTGGAATCGTGAGAGGAGGAAGAACAAAGAAAACCAATCAGGAGCGTGTTCCACGCAACCGGAGATAAATTCCAAACACGCTGAAATCGTGTGACGAAAACCACGCTAAAATAGTGAGAAGAGGCCTGAAAACAACTGCCTAGGTGCATACACAACGCAACTTGAGATGAATTCCAAACACGCTGAAATCGCGAGAAGAGGCTCGAAAACAACCGCCTAGGTGCATACACAACACAACCTGAGATGAATTCCAAACACGCTGAAATCGTGTGAGGAAAAGGACACTCAAACCACGTTGAAATTGTAAGAGGAGGTCCGAAAACAAACCGCCCAGGTGCGTACACGATGCAACCTGAGATAAATTCCAAACATGCTGAAATCGTGTGAGGAAAGGGACACTCAAACCACGTTGAAATCGTGAGAAGAGGCCTGAAAAAAAAACGCCCAAGCGCGTACAGGACACAACCTGGGATAAATTCTGAACATGTTAAAATCGTGTGAGGAAAGGAACACTCAAACCACACTGAAATCGTGGGAAGAGGTCCGAAAACAAACCGCCCAGGTGCGTACACGATGCAACCACACGACGCAACCTGAGATAAATTCCAAATACGCTAAAATTGTGTGAAGAAAGGGACACTCAAACCACGCTAAAATCGTGAGAAGAGGCCTGAAAACAAAACGCCCAAGCGCGTACACGACGTAACCTGGGATAAATTCCAAACATGTTGAAATCGTGTGAGGAAAGGAACACTCAAAGCACGCTGAAATCGTGAGAGGAGGTCCGAAAACAAACCGCAACCTAAGATAAATTCCAAACACGCTGAAATCATGTGAGGAAAGGGACACTCAAATCACGCTGAAATCGTGAGAAGAGGCCTGAAAACAAAACGCCCAAGTGCGTACACGACGACGCAACCTGGGATAAATTCCAAACACGCTGAAATCGTGTGAGGAAGGGAACACTCAAACCACGCTGAAATCGTGAGAGAAGGTCCACAACAAACCGCCCAGGTGCGTACATGACGCAACCTGAGATAAATTCTAAATACGCTGAAATTGTGTGAGGAATGGGACACTCAAACCACGCTGAAATCGTGAGAGGAGGTCTGCAACAAACTATCAGGCGCGTGCTTGGCGCAACCTGAGAAAGTCCCGGAGGACAACGATCCTAAACGCAGCTCGGCGTAAAAGGATAAATGGTACAAGATAACACAAGATGCAAATAAACGCAATAATTGTGATGATACAGTACATGTTACAAGCAATGTAGGGCATGATGTTTAGGGAATGCAATAAACAAACAAAGCGGCACTTTAGAAAGCACCTCATGGAGTGAGCGGCGGTAAACCGCTTTACTCTGACAGGGATCTCTCCTCCATTGTGTTCTTCGAACACTTACCTTCAACTCGCAGTACAAAGGTCCTGAAATGCTAACAGGGGGTAGCTTCTGTATGCAGAAACCACAAATGTCGTTTTCCTTCCTGATCATATTCACAACTTCCCTCATTGCAAACATAGCCAAGATAACTTTGACAGGAATGGTACTCAGGGAGAGCACTTCTGATAGCCATTCTGGCCTGAAACAATGAAACAGTCAACACAGTATTTTGTTCACTTTGAACACACAGCTCGTATCAGCACACTGCTCATTCTAAACACGCAGCTCATAACACAGTATTCGGTTTATTTGGCACACAGCTTATACAAGACACTGCTCATTTTGAACATACGGGATGCAATGACGGAACTTGCAGAAGTTGAAACAAACTCAGATGCCCAACATTTTCCCTCTTTTCTTTTGCTTTGCAGCCCGAAACTTTCATAGCTTCAGATAGGTCCTGGTTTTACTATTCTCACATGACCCGGGTTGAACCCTGCGGTTTTTGAAAGAACAAAATCTTGTTTTGCACAAATGTGGAGAACGGCACGGCAATCTGAGCACAAAATGATTTTTTGAAATTGAGAGTGAGAATAAGTTCTCAACTGGGTATTGAGCCTACGACTGAACACAGTGCACCACAACTCAATAAAGGAAAAAAAAAGGGCAAACAACCTAAACACGTCGAGACACACTCGAAACGACTCAAAAATGAGAATCAAGACAAACAAAACAAAAGACACAACACTCAGACGAGTTACAAAGACGAGAGACCTCTAAGTTCGCGAGGAACCAATTTCTTCGGGTATTATTTTCCACCCTTTCTCATTTGTGATTCTCACATTACTCGGCCCTCAGGCTCGAATTTTTTCTCTCAAAACCCTTTTCTCGCTTTTCCTCTCAGCACACATCTCTCTATTCTTCAATCTCTTATTTTTTTTATTCCTCCCTTGGGTGGTTGATGGATAAGCAGGAAGTTGTGGGCTCTTGCCCCTGGTATTCTACCATATTCTTGTTCTTGTTCACAATAGTGAATTTCTCCCACAGAGGGGTTGCGCTACAACTGGGTGTGTAGCAAATCTGCAGCTGACATCGGTTGACGATGCTCTACTGGGGAGTTTGGACGTGATCAGATCTATCCAGATGAGGGAGTGGAATATCTTAATCCATTCCAGTTCGTGCTTCGCACTTGGCTCGATACCTCGCTGCTTAGAGGATGTGAGAGCTTTCTGCCCCTTTGCGGTTAGCTTCAGTGGTACCCTTTTCCGGCAGGTATGAGTGCCCTTCTTGGCAAGTATGTTGGCAATGGGGAAAAGATAGAAAACTTGGCTCAACTGTGCCCCTAGTTCATCATTTTGACCATTTTTTTGTTTTTGGCTTTCTACTAAAACAATTTTGACCAAAATGAGAGTTAGATTAACATGCATGTTCGATTTTCTGATTTGAAATCATGCAAGTCAGGTTATGAGCACTGAAAAATTTCCTTTTTTGGGTCCAAGAAATGGTCCAGTTTTGGAAAAATGGAGTAATTTTCGAGAAAATTTGTCAACTTCATTAAAAATTCTCAAAACTATTTTTACAAATGGCCACTGCTCAATGAGCGCAAGAATTTACTCTTGAGATGCACAACCTCAGATCCAAAATAATGAAAAATTTCCCCTTGTCTGAACGGCACTGCATGGCAACTGAAAGTTGCCCCTAGTCTGAATAGCATCGCAGCATTGCACGGCAACAGAAAGTTGCCCCTAGTCTAAATAGCGCTGCAGCACATGGTAACTAGTCCTCACAGTGACAATTACAACCAAATTCTCGAATACAGAGAAGACAAAGACTAGAACCGTCACATGGACACAGTCGAATTTGAAGTGTTTTACGGCTGGACTTCAGAATGAAGTTCCCTACGTATTCCAAATATGGGAATCAAGCCTTGCGTAGTTCCGGGTCTGGTACACTCGTGTATTAACCCTCACCTTTCACGCTCTAACTTTTGCCAAGACCGCCCTTCCGGGTTTTCAACCTTACGAGCTATGTTTTTCTTCTTTTCTTTTCTTTTCAATTATTTTCTTTTCATTTTCTTCATTTTTCTTCTTTTCTCTTTTTTTTTTTATTCTTTGTATTTTTTTTTTGTTCTTTTTGTTCTTTTTCTTGCTCTAACTTTTTCCTGGGTCACCCTTCCGGGTTTTTGGCCCAACGAGCCTCTTAAGGGTAAAAGTTTAGCTTTGTCCATGTTGAATGGTTTGAGATCTTAGAGCCATCTGAATCCAAGAGAATGGCTGATGTTCGCTGATGATGTAGAAGTCCATCTAATGGAGGGTGAATTTGTCCCTAGTGTTGTGGATAGGAACTTGGTTGTCCTTCAGCAATACTTTCTTCTTTCCCCCTTCTGAGATTTGGCATTCTTGCTAGTCTTCCCTAGTTTGCAGAAAAGACTCATCTTTGACTCTTCGAGCGCATCTGACATTTTTGCCCCTAGTTCAAAAGCTGCTTTTGATCTAGCTTTGCAAGCTTCCTTTGATCACATCTGATATTCTCGCTCCTAGTTCATGGGCTGCTTCTGATCCGGCCACACGGGCCTTACATTGTGGTTGACCGTTGAACATTCTGAATTAAGGTTCAAGGTTTGGAAGCAAAGTGGTTGAGTCTCGAGGCTGAGAGCGATCCTAAGCTGCACAATCTTAAGAGTGATTCCACACAGGTCTTCGTAGAACCACGCAAAACATTTTTTGAAATCTTTTAAGAAAGCGACTAATCGCTCGCGTCGAAGACAATGCAGAACCAATCTGGATCAAGCCAGGATCCTTCTCAATACTCACATTAACAAACATGATCTCAATCATTAAGGGCTTAGCATGCCGCTCTTTCTCTCAATTGATCAAATTTTTTTTGCAAATCCCAAGGAATTCCTTCCTCTTTGTTTTCATCACAATGCTCAAAAAGTTTTGAAAAACTTAGGTCAATGTAATGATTTCAAAGCACAGAAAAGACACAGTTTTTAGTCAAATACTGCCATCTCATTCAGAACTTCTGACACAACTAGCACAAGGTAGAAGCAAACACAAGAGTGTGAAAATCACTGTTGTTCATTCAAATCTGCTGGCATTACTGGCTCCAAGGCAGAAACAGACTCAAAAGAAAGTAAAAGACAAACACAAAATAAGAGAGTGATGTTCGAGGTAACACCCTCAGAATCACCCGACTTCTGTGCAACATGACTGACTCGATGCAACAAGACAGACCTGACTGACATAGTACAAAAAGACTGACTACATACAAGACAACAAAACTGACTGAATACCCAAGTTAGTAAGTATAAAACCTAGCATTTGCAAATGCTCAAAATAGTGC